>CM068374.1:19890889-20325889 GCA_034769895.1 Magicicada septendecula
AGATGGATGATCAGCATATGCCAAAGAAAATCCTGAGGTTACACGTCTATAAAAGCAGAAAGAAGGCCGACCTAGGATAATATGGTTGGATGATGTGCTGGATGATCTGAGAAGAATGGGTGTGAGAGGGTTACACTGAGAGGGCATTGGATAGGAGACATTAGGAACGATTTTGTGTTGAAGCTGGGGCTAAAGAAGAAGAAGAAGAAGAAGAATGAATCCACTTGTTCCAACTTTTGATCTTCTATTATCACTTTTTCCTCATTATTTGCTTTTGTGAAGTCCATTACTTTACTTTACATGACATTTATTTTTATTCCAAACTTTTTTCATTTTACTACTATTCTATTTATTATTTTTTGTGTACTAGAACTACACTTCACTTCTTCACTGCTTGCTAGAACTACCTGATCATCTACTTATATAATGACTATAATTCTTTCTACTCCAATTATCACTCCAGTCATCCCTCTAAAGGTTCAATCATCAACCCCTCACTGTAAATATTAAAAAGTATTGGAGACATGTAGACCTTCCATTGAAACTCACAAAAAACCAACTGGGAGAAGTGCTGAGACATGGATTTTTCACAATGCTAAATAACCAGTACTGGGAGTATACCAAAGTATGGATCGGCAGACCTAGAATGATCAAAACTGGTGCCGGTTATTATACATAATTGGGTGAAAGCTACTTTGCTCCTTGCAGCTCCATTTCAAGCCTGGATGCTGAATTACTTGGGATAAATGGTGCTCTAATGTATTGCTTACAGATAGAGACTGAGAATATCTACATACTATCGAACTCAAAATGTGCCTTTGAAAGCCTGAAAAGACCCCACCCAAATGACTATGCTTTCCACATAACAGAAATAAGAACTTTGCTTGGCAGGCTTAGAAGGAATGGGAAAATATAGCCTTCGGTGGGTTCCAGCCCACTGTGGAATTGCAGGGAATGAGCAGGCTCTGATGAAGTCGGAAAAGCATCTGCTACAATACAACCATATCAAATGCCCCTATCAAAACTTAAGAGTGCTGTGATAATGGCAATCCAGGAAGAATAGAGAGAGGGGGAGAGAGAGAGAGAGAGAGAGAGAGAGAGAGAGAGAGAGAGAGAGAGAGAGAGAGAGAGAGAGAGAGAGAGAGAGAGAGAGAGAGAGAGAGAGAGAGAGACAGACAGACAGAGAGGAAAAACCGCAAAAACAGGGAGATGGCTTTTTATCAACAGCCGACACCAGCAGACCATAAAATTTACAAAAATGTGTCAAGAGAAAGAACCACCTTTCCAGCAAGGACCAGAGTGGGACATATAATGATGCAACAATATTTGTTCTGGTTCCAATTGGGCAACTCTCTGGACTACAGAACCTGCAGTGAACAACAAGGAGAATTCTTAGAACATATCCTCCTGGATTGTATATCCATAAGAGAAACAAATTGACAGCCCTTATAGGTGACCATGGAAAACTGGAAGATATCCTCCAAAACAAGGTTTTATGGGATCTAGCAGCTGCGGCATAATCCAGACATTGGGCGATCAGCATCACCTGATCCAAGACGTAAGCATAAGATGACATGCAGCACATTTCATCCAATTCTTCATTACCTACTTTCACTAAAATGTTCTGCTCCAAGTATAATCCCTTGACACACCTTCTGTCACTTCAGTTAATTCCTGAGTATATACAGACACAATAAACCTTATTCTCACTTTTCTGACCAGAATTCGTTATTCAGAGTTTGATTATGACATGTTTAAATCACTGAGAACTTTTGACTGAAGTCTTCATCCCTGTCAATGAGTCAGATTCTACAGTGAATACAAGCTTGTAAACAACTGGTTTATTTTCGATAAAATTTGCAACTTTTTGTCAACAGATCTGATAACACTTGAAATTTGTTTGTTATTTATTTATTTAATGTACAGTCCATAATTCTACATTTATATAACATATTGGGCACAGTTCAGCTTGATCCTATTAAATATTACTGATTTCAGGGTACCTCTGAAATATCGTTACATCTGGTTTACTATTTATGAATACAATAAAATAGTATCTACGCTTGGCTATGCAATGGACAATATCAAACTATCGTGACTGCATATATTACACTATAGTACCAGTATTATAAAACATTACAGTTTAAATAGAAATATACAGAAAAGACAGAATGCATAGACTACTGCTATGTTTTGTGAAACATTAAACAAACAATGAGAACACTGTCGTAAATGGAAATCTGCTACATAAATTAAAACAGGTTTAACTGCAGCTGGTTCTGTTTGCGTTATACAATGATTTATCTGTGTATGCCATTCATCGATGACATTATTCAACAATTCAACCTTCATAAATGTCACCAAATACAGTCACAATGTGCACTGAACTCTGCTGCCGGGCCCCATATTGAGTAGAAATATATTTCAACCACATACTGTTGTCTTTCCATGTCAATACATAATTCATCAACCAGTCAGTGGGCAATTTATCAATTGGCCAATCTGAACACAGCATGTTTATATTTTTATTATTTATTTTTTTGTTTTAGTTCTGAATTAACCAATCGTTGCAGACCATTGGTCAGTAATATGTGGAGAACAAATTGTTGAACAGTACAAATTCATTACACAATTTTTTTTTATTTTTTTTTGAGGCCACATGTAATATCAACATAAAACTGAAATAATTGTGAGTACAAATTATTAAAAAAAGAAAGAAAAAAATACACAACAGAAACATGCACTTCACATACAAATATAAAAAATAAGCATAATAATCTTACAAAGGAAAAAGAAATAAAGAATAAAACATTTAAAAAGATTATATGTATAAAAGAGTACAGGTCAAAATATATACGTATATAATATTTATTAACATTTTAAGAGTGTAGAAAAACTAAACTAATTGCCCAATGCATAATACAAAATGCACAGAGATGTGTCAGCAGTAAGTTGTACATTCTCTTTGGAACAGCTGTTCACAGTGTGTTCATATAATACCAGCTAATACTGTGTACTAAATAACACGAAGGCTTTACTTTTTTTAGTTGTGTCTTGCATTTTTAATTTTAAATAAAAAATTAAACGAACTGAAACAAACTCTGTAATACAATTTTGAATGCAGTACTTTTATTTTAGTATGTTGTATCCACTACAATCCAGGCTGTCATCATTGTTACACGTTGACACATAAACAGCCACCAAACAATAAACATTTGATTACAAGGTAACGACTGTTAGCAATGTAACTCAATAATCACAGTTTGATCACTTATTTTAAAGAAGACACACACATGATAGAACTTACGAGGTTTCATAACTTAAATTTTTACAAAAAGATATTAATTTGTGATCATGAGCATAGGCAGAGAAGAATTTTGGAAGTTCAACTCCCCCCTCCCTAAAAATGCCCCTTTCAGCTAAAAAATACAAATGACGCCATTTATTATCCTTTTAAAGTAGGTCCTTATTATTGTTTATAATAAACTATATTAATTAACTGTACAAGTCTACAGATATATTGTCAACTCATTTTCCATACTCTTCCTGGTCATCCCTTCCAATTCTTATCCCTAATCATCCACAAACTGTAGATTATATACACACTTTCCGTCAACTTCAACTCTCATTCCACATGCTTGCTCCAGACATATTTTAAGCAATGTCAATGACTCTCATCCCCCTTGTCTTAGGCCTTAATTATTGTGAAATCGTGGTGAGAAATATTTCCCCACTCGTACTTTCAGTGTGCTTCCTTTATACAGTTCCTGTACAGCCTTAATGAGAATATAAGCCCCCCCCCCCCATCTCATACATTGCCTGCTACCAGCAAGCATGACAATAACACAAGACAAAACAAGTAACAATAACATAAATTCTAGTCAATTTATAATTTATAATAATTATTAAAATTTAATAAAAAAAAACATTTTAGAACCAGATAATGTGTTGCTTGATTCATAGAATTTATCCTTAATAAAAGTACTGAATTCAAAACAGAACGAACAGAGTTTCATTAACAAAAGAAATGAATTGATAAATTTAGTCTTTTATCACAACAAATATTTTGGATCTTATATAATTTACATATCAAACCTCAAAAACGTCTGAATTCAGCCAAGAACAGAGCCAAGGTTTTCAGTTAAAACTCACTAAATATATAGAAAAACAAAGAAAATTTTCTCACTATTTATTCAATTATCTTCATGTTAAAATCTACATAATTTACATATGTAATAGTAATTACATTTACAATTATAATTATTATATTTGATTGTTTATATGATAGTCACTAACATTTTTGTGTCAGTAAAACTAGCTATTTTTGTAATATAATGCAATTTTATAATAAAACAATATACTTTCTGATCTTTCTAAAAGTTTTCCACAGTTGGTAAGTTACTACTCATGGTACAATTACATATTACTTTATTAGTAATTTTATTTTGAATGACGGTCTGTATGGTAGAAAAAGAATGTTTATACAATTAAAAAATTGTCAAAACATAATAAAAAAATAAAATCTTTCAAGTGAAATATTTCTTTTTTAGTTTGGATCCTAAGCAAACACTGAAACATCAAAGAACAAACTAGTGTAGATTACAATGTACACTACAACAATGCAATTTTATTTTCACTAACTACTATTTTTACATAACTGGATTCAGTGTATGAGGTTAATCATTGTGTTACATGAGGATGTTGTAAGGGTGAGTGATGTTGAACAACAGTGATGTCACAATGCATGTAATACGTAATTTAATGCATTGTTTACAAAGAAATTGTTAACATTACTTATAAAAGGTTACATACAATAATAATTACAGTTGAACTGTGTTCATCTTTTTGGTTATAAAAACAGTAATTTGTCCGTAAAGCCAAATTTATTATTATTATTATTTGTTTAATAATCAATGAACACAAGTTTAATTTAGTGAGCCCATGTTCCAAAGAGAATGCATGCAAGCAAATAATATTCTATGCACTCAGAAACCAACTGCGTGCCAAGGCTAAAACACAAGTCCTGAAGGACATCTCACACCAGCAACATCTAAATGTAACAAAACACATACCCATGTACTGTATAATAAAATAAATTCAAGGCATATGCATTCTGAAAGCTGGAGAAGATTTCAAATTAGGCCACTTTGAATCACATTGTTTTATAGCTGTTATTTGAGTTTCTCTGCTTCTTAAGCAGTCTTCTTCTGTATTTTAAGTGTTTGTATTTTTACTATTTACTAATGTCAATATTGTTTGAATAAGATGTGAAATAATGTGAACTGTTTACAAAAGTTACCAACTGATGGAGAGGGCGAGGAAGAAGAAGAAAATATGATGTGTTGGCAGACTTCTTGATGGGAAGAAATTCTGAACAACTGAAGAGGACGTAGTGGAGACACGAAACCTTTCTTAGGACAGATCCACCTTTGAAGATGATATTGTCTTAAACTGTTTGAAGATGAATTGAGTGTTGTGTTTGATATGTAGATGAAAACACATCAGAACATACTTTTCTCTGTAAAATACTCTGTGTACTTAATATGTTTTCATAAAAACTGAAATGCACATTTTAGAACCAGATTACATGTATTGCTTGTATCCTTTTACAAGGGTACATGGGTTTCTTGATTCATAGAATTTATTATCCTTAATAAAAGTACTGAATTCAAAACAGAATTACGAGAGTTTCATTACCAAAAGAAATGAATTGATAAATTTAGTCTTTTATCACAACAAATATTTTGGATCTTATATAATTTACATATCAAACCTCAAAAAAGACTGAATTCAGCCAGGAACAGAGCCAAAGTTTCAGTTATCAAAAAGAAAACATTAAAATTGTAAAATAATAAGCTCATAAGTAGTTGTGAAATGATAATACTCATCCAGATTAAAGTATGACAGCACTGTACTGACATGAAAAAAATCAAAACACGAAAACATTTCAACTATTAAGAATTTGAAATAACTGTATTTCTTTTTGCTTTGAGCTCCATTCAGATGGGGCAAACACATATAAGTATAGCTATTATTTTGGTTGGTATTAAGTACGTCCTTATGCAGTGTCAAATGTCAATTTTATAATCTTGACAATTTATATTCATATGGGTGTTTGGTGGGTGTCTGATCGATGGACGTTTGTGACCACAATATTTGATTTATCACACACTTCATTATGACTTATACAATAACATGTTCTGATAATGTCACAAACAACTTGCTGATTATATTGAACACTCCAATTATTTCCATTATTGTCAATAACAAAACTATGAATGGAAGGTGACAATTACACAGCACATAAATCCAGAAATCTATACACTCATTAGGATAGATGAATGTTAAAGATTTGACTGATCGTTGATAAAAATTGATACAGTGATTGTGTTTCACTGAACACTAACATAGTTCATTTACATTCAAGTTGTTCCTCCCCCCACCCCCCACCCAACACATACAAAGCCATCCATGTTATAGTGTACCCAACTTTTGTGTATATTGTTTTAAATATATAAACCAATTGTGAATCAAAAACCGTAGCCCATTCTGAAATATTCAACTGCTTAGTGCAACCATTTCATGCACAATTCAGAACAAGGACAGTTATGAAAGTTGTATTTGCTTTGCAGTCAGATAACGTGCAATCCTGTTGCAAAGGAGGAAAGAAAGAATCCTAAAAAAAGTAGGATTTATTTCCAGGAGCATAACACAAAAAATCTCATCTGTTACACTAAAACGTTTTTAAGGAGTAAAAAAAAAAATTATAATCACCTGTACGCTGCACAATAAAATAAAATTTCTTTCAAATTCCTATTGCTGCTATTATTTCATCTCTCAATATGTCTACTTTTAGAGTTAAACGAATACAGTGTAAATATATCACTTATACATAAACACAACCGAACATTGTATTTCATTTGTATGATCGTATATACAGTGACCCATGATGTAGAGTAAATTACAAAAAAAAAGAAAAAAAAATGCGCCAGTTCTCTTACAGTTATGTAAATAATGAATTTAAGACTTATTTATTTTTACTAGTTTATTACATTTTTGCATTGTGCATTAATTATACAATCATATTAACCTCCAATTTGAAAATAACATCCAGACGCGCATGTCGTTACGTGCTGCCCTCTAGCAGCTGCAGAGAGAAACAATGCTTTAGTAAACAAAGACGTTATCGCTCCCAAGACTACAAATAGTGTGGCTCTTTGCTCCCGCCAATTGAGGGAAACTAATTTTTACAGCTAATCAAAAGTTTTTTACAAAGTGTATTATAAACGTATAGTATCTGAAATGTAAATGGAAGTGAACTGACGCGATAAATAAAGACGTTAATTAAAAAAATTAAAAACAAAAATATTTTGCAATTTTGCAAACACTGTTGCTACAGTCAGATTATACTAAAAGTTGTGGAAACGATATACGATATAGTAAAATAATATAAACGAAACCAACAAAGTTAAATATCAACTAACAATTAAAAAATAGAAATCATTACGTGCCGATGTTCACATTTTCTATTTTAATTTCCACCTCATTGTCTCTTACAGACTAATACTGTTGTACTCGAAGAGACTTTGCTCCTAAACTACAAAATAACAGTAACAATAACAATAATAATAACGACAATACTATTAATAATAATAAAATAATAATAATGAAATTGTTTACTTTTCCAAGTCTGTAAAAGAGTGAATATTTCAGACAGTAATAAGACCGAATTATGTTTAAACTTATGTTTAGAATGAACACAAAAACACAACTCTACCTTGCCAGTACCAGCTTCCAACTGCGCCAACATACAACCTTTTACCGTCCTGTAACAATGGAAACAATAGTAATTAGTACATAATTCACGCTAATATGGCCAGGCTAACATATTTAGGAAAAAGAGACCAGGAGAGAGAGAGAGAGAGAGAGAGAGAGAGAGAGAGAGAGAGAGAGAGAGAGAGAGAGAGAGAGAGAGAGAGAGAGAGAGAGAGAGAGAGAGAGAGAGAGAGAGAGAGAGAGAGACAGACAGACAGACAGACAAACAAATCAGGGGAGATAGCTTGTTTGTCGCTACCATTACTAATATGAAGACATGAGTCTCACTTAAAGAGGACAATTTGTGTCTTAAGAATGCTTCTAAGGAGCCAATTGTAAATTACATTAAAATTTAAAAACCCTTCTAAATGACGACAGAAAACAGAGAGTGCGCGCGCGCGCACACACACACATACACGCAGCGGCTATCATAACGTCACTAACTGAAATAAAATGTCGAGTACTAGACAGTATAGCCTAGAGACGATTACTTTCCCCTCACAGCCAAGTACATTTACCAGTAATGTCCCCTTTTGGTTTGGTTAATTATTCGATTTTCAGTGTAGTCGTTTTAAAAAAAACATTATTTATTATTAGGATAAGTGTTGTCTGGATGGCTTGAGAAGCACTTAACAACTGAAACGATAAAAGAGGCTGTGGCGCCAAGTCATTGACCAGAAGTTAACAAAAAAAGAAAATGTATTAAAACAGTGAAAGAAAAAGACGATAAAGAAACAGAAATTTACGGTTGGGTGACAAAGATAATGGTCAGTTTGTGTTGTCAGATTACTCCACGTTTGCATAACCCTCGCTAACACGGCGCACTCCGCGAGAAGCAACAAGTGCTCAGGCGTTTCCCGTACAGTGTACTCGATTCTGTATCTCTGTAAAGCTCGCGTGTAATATTTAGTTTTTTGAAATATATTTTATGTAAACGTGGAATAGAGGTGGTGTGAAAAACTCTTCTTTCCAAAGACGTTTAAACGGACGATCGAATTCACTATGTAGAGGAATTACAGAAAACAAACTGATACGTTTTGTTTGATTTTTAACACGGTCGTGGAGATCGCCAAATGATGCAAGAGGTGTTGTTGATAACGTAAATGACCAGTTACTAGGGTACATGCATGACAGACGTGGCGTGTGGCTTATACAGGAAGCCTGGAGAAAGTTAGAATTGAAAAATTGTCGTAATAGAAACCAAATATATTCAAACTATGCTTATAGTTGTAAGGTAATCGAGCTTACCACAGGTGAGTAAAATACGCAACAGCGCTAAAGACATGAGGTCAGAAATTAGTAGGAAAACATCTATCGAACAAAACCTCTGTGGACTAATAAATCATCTAAGAACAGATGTCATTTCATGATCTGACACAGAAAACGTGTGACACGTGTGGTAGTAGGTTGAATCATGTTATGAACTTCTTCAAACTCCGCTCGATTCAGACGGAAGTAGTTCACAAATCGTTCACTAGAGAATTCTCTTGTTAGTGCGATATGGTAAAATAATATTGTTACGATATCATAGAACAATCTACGTGTTTGTCGAATGTGCCAGAAGAATCTCGACGTAACGTGTGTGGCGTACATGCTTGTAGACGCATTTGCGAGAGTCTTCTTGATGGCGCCAGCCGTGCGGACTGTGTCAAGGCCGCAGTTAATTACGTAGTTCATACGTACGCTAAGACGCAATTAGGAATCGTCTAGATTTTCGGCGACTATAAATACAATTACTCAGGAACGCTCAAATCAGTATTAGTGCGATATATTGACAGTGCGTTTCGAGAGTTATAGTAGCGATATTACTGTGCGCGTTTAAGTGGTTATTAGTTAAGAGTGGTGTTCTATAACCAAACGGTATAATTGTAATACAATTGTGTTTAATTTTAGTGGACATTTTATTGCGTGTGAACAATTTTCATTTGATTTGTTGTAGAGACTGTGTTGTTAATTACGAACTGTATAACTGTAAAAATTAAAGGTGTGATTAGTGACTTAATTGGCGTCTTGTATTTTTGTTTCCACTGTACCTACGACGATCGAGTAGACCGTCGTAACAGTGGTGTCAGAACTGGGATAGAACGGTTAACAGTGGAAACAGTGGACACTTTGTACAAGACGAGTGTAATTCGTAATTAATCGGTAAACATGGATCCCAGTCAGATGATGGAAGCTTTACAAACACTGCTGCGGCAGACACAGGAAGAAGCAGAAAAACGACAGAATGAGAAACGCATACAGGAGGCGGAAGAGACAAAAGAAGAACGAAGACAAGAAAGGGAAGAAACATAGGAACGACGTAAACGTGAAACAGAAGACATCAAACCATTAATACAGGAGCAGAAACAGATGCAAGAACATAGTACCGCAAAATTGAGTCTCCTACGAGGTGAGCTTAATAAACAAGTTACTAAAATATCAGAGGTACAAGAACAAATGACATTAAAATAGCTGAAGTAGAAAAATCTGTCTCGAGTGTTGAAGAATCGATGTCAAATAAAATAGCTGAAGTAGACAAATCTGTCTTGAGTGTGGAAAAAGCTATGTCAACAAAAATAGAAGACTCGATTACAAATATAAAAGAGCAGATTAAAAATGAAGTCGAGCAATGCCTGAAGTTACAACCAAAACAACTTTGTGAACAGACTGTACCAATGATAAAGACAGAAAAAGACGCAGAAGATAAGTCAGTAGAGAAGGTCACCTCGATTGCGGTTGGGACAGTTCATGTCAAGGCCACAACCTTTGATGGAAGCACACACTGGGCGACGTATTTACGCCAATTCGAAGCTGGTGCATGCGCAAATAATTGGACGGAGAAAGACAAGGCAGTCCCACTCATTCTCGCATTAAAAGGACCCGCGGCAGAACTACTACAGGAAGTGCCACCTGACAGCCAGAACATCTATGCCGAGTTGATAAAAGTTCTAGAATTACGCTACGGTGATAAACATTTGCGAGAGGTGTACTACGCTCAGTTGAGAACAAGACGACAACGTTCCGGGGAGAGTCTTCAAGAGTTTGAAGCAAGTATCGACAGATTGATTAGATTGGCCTATCCTGAAGCACCAGAAAACTTCCGAATAAGGTTTACGGTGCAGACATTTATTGATGGGATCGGAGATTGTGAACTTCAGCAAGTGTTACGAATGGCAAGACACCGAAATAGCTCAGACGTTCTTGTTCACGCCCTAGAGTTTGAAGCTGCCAAGTCAGTGTTCCGCTACATTAATGGATTTGTGCCATCACGTTGCAGTCAGAAGATCCCTGTATCACATTGCCGTTACGATGGGTACAGAAAAACAATGTTGTCGGAAAAACAATTCAAAAGTTCAAGAGAGTCGCAACGATTTGAAAAAGACAGAAGACCGAAATGTTACAACTGTGGAAAACGTGGTCATCTACAGGTACATGTTGGGAGAAGAAGATACCGAGAGAAGAGAGTGAGCGCACCAATTGGAGAAGTAAAGTCCCAGAACAGCACACAGTTTCCACGCTACATAAGACCAGTGGAAACTTGATTGTTAATGGATTTGCGGAAGGTAAACCAACATCATTTACAGTTGACACGGGCGCAAGTGTCCATTGTGCGCCCTGACTTAGTCAGTAACCACCAGCCCTCTAATTAGCTCTTGTACCATAAAAACTATGACTGGAAGCCCCGTCAAGGTGCTAGGAAAGGTAGACGTACGTGTACGCCTGGGTCTTCTCGAGTTTAGCCACTAATCGCTCGTTGCAGACATTGTCGATGAAGTGATTCTTGGCACGGACATTTGAATGCCTACGGATTCGTTGTGGACTTAAGAGAGAATGTCTTGAAGGTTGGCCAAGAGAAGATAAAGCTATGCATGGCTAAAATGACAGGGTCTACCAACCATTCGATTAAGCAAGTGGCATTAGTCGAAGAAAAAGTCAACAGGTCTGGTCATGAGGGACCCTCACTATTGCAAGCGGAAATGGAGAAGAACTAGTAAAGGAAATACAAATAAGTGTAACGACAAAAGAAGTGATTGGAAAGCCAACTATGGGTGTCGAGACAAAACTCTTGCTTGTTCCTGAGCTGATAGAAGCGCCCGAGGGCAAAGTGGCTGAAGATGAGGTTATGCAAGAGGTTGTTGACGAGAACTAAACAAACTTGGATCAGCTAGTGGTGTTTAGGTCATCAGTACATGACGGAACGGGAGTGTTCCAGCAAAACTAGTGGTTGAGCGGAAGACTCGCATTCCTGGGAACGTGATGTTCGGATCACAAGAGACTGAATTCGAAGAACCGGAGACTTATCTTTCGCAAGGACGTCCACCTAGATCACCTGGTCGAGTATTACTTGAGAGACGGTTTGCCAGTTCGGGACGAACAGGCTTAAGGAGGAGACAGTGTTACGACATCATAGAACAATCTACGTGTTTGTCGGATGTGCCAGAAAAATCTCGATGTAACGTGTGTGGCGTACGTGCTTGTAGACCCATTTGCGAGAGTCCTCTCGATGCCGCCAGCCGTGCGGACTGTGTCAAGGCCGCAGTTAATTACGTAGTTCATACGTACGCTAAGACGCAATTGGAAATCGTCTAGATTTTCGGCGGCTATAAATACAATTACTCAGGGACGCTCAAGTCAGTATTAGTGCGATATATTGACAGTGCGTTTCGAGAGTTATAGTAACGATATTACTGTGCGCGCTCAGTATATTAACTTATTAATTAAGAGTGATGTTCTATAATCGGATGGTATAATTGTAATACAATTGTGTTTAATTTTAGTAGACATTTTATTGCGTGTAAACAATTTTCATTTGATTTGTTGTAGAGACTGTGTTGTTAATGACAGTTATTGTTAATTACTGTATAACTGTAAAAATTAAAGGTGTGATTAATGACTTAATTGGTGTCTTGCATTTTTGTTTCCACTGTACCTACGACGATCGAGTAGACCGTCATAACAATGTAAACGAAACCAACAAAATTAAAAATATCAACTAACAATTAAAAAATAGAAATCATTACGTGCCGATGTTCACATTTTCTATTTTAATTTCAACCTCATTGTCTCCCCGTGAGTTCCTCTTTCTTTCGTGTACTCACTTTTCCACAGCTTTACCTTCCTTGACTTCTGATAGAGTAATAATAATACTTCTAACCAGGGACGGATTAAAGGGGGGCGGAGGGGGCATTCGCCCCCCCCCCCAGCGAAATAGTGAAAAAATATTAGTGAAGAAAAATAATCAAATAAATGTTGAAATTCTTGTCCGCTCTTTAGCAGACTAAAATAGTTTATTTCGATATCGCTTCTGTTAAACTGTGATGTTTACGTTTGTGTGATCGTTGCGTTGCTCCTTAGTAATTCGAGGAATTTGCCACACGAAAATACGCACTCGCCTTATACGCGTTGTTTGCTTGCTTAAAAGTATTTTGATTGCTACGTGATTCGTAAATTCGTTTTAAGTGTTAGATTCAAGTTTACATTTTTAACTCTTGCTTTATTGTTGTTTGTTATAATGAAAAGACAGTCAACGCTGAAAAGTTTCTTTACGAAAAAGAAGTATAGCAATAGTGGTGAGAAATTGGTGCCTCTGGACAATGCTGCTGGACCTTCAACATTTAATGTGTGTCTTGAAGCTGTTGAACACAATACGATTGCAAAGGGAAATAAGGACCAAACTTCTAAAGAAGGTAAGTGTTATCGATATTCGGTTGTCAATTCAATAGTTATATAGAAAGATATTCAGAGAATTGAGAATGTCGCATTTCCCATAAAAACGCGTGTTAATGAATACATTTTCTAATTGTTATATCTTTTTTTCTATACTCGCTTTGTATTTGAAACTTTAAAGACAATATTTTTTCATAATAATCTATATATATACTGAGTTTTATGGAATTCTGTTTGTTAATTCCATAAGGTTTGTTAATTCTGTTTGTTAAGGTTATGAACTATCTTAAGGGCCTTTCTTATCCAGATCGTTGGAAAATAAGCAAATTTCAGAATTTTTTTAATTGAAAACTAATTTCTTTCGTTTTAGGGGAAAATGAATCTTGCAGTGAATCTTTGCCGAAGTCATCTGTAATCTATGAAAATGACATTGGAAATTACATTGGAACAAAACCCTCAGACAGAATTCTTGCCAATCTTCTCGAAAATCATTGGGAACCTCCTTCCGGATACAAGTATCCAAACTCATCACATATCAAGAATGGCAGAACTGAAAACCGACAGTTAAAAAAAGATCATCTAGAGAAGTATAAATCGTGGCTTGTCCTTTCTCATTTGAAGCAAGGTCTTTTCTGTAAATTTTGCCCTTTTTTTGCTACTGGCCATGTGCATGTGGGTGGACACCATGGTGGGATGAAATTGAATACCCTTGTTAATCAACCACTAACTAAATTTGCCAAGCTTTTGGGGAAGGATGGAGATTTAGAACATCTTAGTAAATTATTGTATCACCAACAGGCAATGGGAAAAGCAAATGACTTTTTGTTAACTTACCACAATCCTGAAAAATCAGTGGAAAATCAAGTTGATTCTTATAGCCTTCAACGTGCTAAGGTAAATCAAGAAAGGTTGTCATCATCTCTGGATAATGTTATGTTTCTTGGTAGACAAAATATTCCTTTTCGGGCCCGACGAGATGACGGATTTGAAAATAATCCATTGAAAAATCAGGGAAACTTTAAAGAACTAATGAAGTTTAGAATTGAGGTCTGTAAAGATGCACAAATTCAAAAGCAGTGTGACTCTATAAGGCACAGAAAATCCTTTCTGAGCAAGACCGTTCAAAATAATTTGATTGAATGCTGTGGGGAGGAAATTTTATCACTAGTACTTGAAGAAAATAAAGTCTACAGTATTGGTTTTGATGAAACAACAGATGTTTCACATAAGACCCAGTTATCAATTTTCTTAAGGTATGTTTGTAAAAACTGTACGTATAAGGGAAGACTTTGTTGGTTTTATCGACCCACGGAATGACAGTGGCAATCTTTGGGAAAACAAAACAAAACCCCAAAATCATGTTGTAAGTGAAGAAACCCTATCATCCTTTTCAAGTAATAGTGAGAGTGAGGAAGAGCCTGTTGAGTCAGAAGATCCCAGATTAACAGGAGATAAGTTAGGTAAACTGGTGTTAGAGTGCCTTCATGGATCCAAGTTATTGCATAGGCATTGCAACGCAACAGACGGTTGTTCTGTAATGACTTCTGAGCTGGTAGGGGCGATAAAAACTATAAAAGATCAGTGTGTCTTCACAGAACGAACACCCTGCTTAAACCACTCCTTAAACCTCTCAATTTCTAGTTGCTCTAATGTACAAGCAGTTAGAAATGCAATTGGGATAATAAAGGAAACAGTTTCCTTTTTTACGGCCTCCCCGAAAAGAAATAATGCTTTTTTGAAGAATGTTGGAAGGCAATTGATATCAATGTGTGAAACACGTTGGGTGGAGAGACATTTATCTGTTGCTGTTTTCCTAGAGAATTTTAATAAGATCATTTTGACTCTAGAAAAAATTTCAAACTGGGCTGTTTTTATGTCTGATAAGTCCTCAGCAATGGCAAAAACTCTTCTATGTTCAATTACTCATGGCGAGTTTATTATTACTTTAGTTTGCCTCGCAGATATCCTTAGTCAAACTTTGCTTCTCAGCAGATATTTCCAAAAAGAACACGTTGACGTATACAAGGCTTCTGAGTTTTTGTCCGACGTTCTTTTTGTGCTTGAAGATAAACGACAGAATGCAGAAACTGGATTTCATGAACTTTTTGAGCAAGCAACGGAAATTGCAAAATCTGTCAACAGTGAATTGAAAGTCCCTAGAACCACTTCTAGGCAAGTGAATAGAGCAAATGCTGCCACATCTGATGTTAAAAGTTATTTCAGGGTAAATTTGTACATACCAATCCTTGATTCAATTGTCACAGATATGAAGAGTAGATTTTCTGCTGGTGCCTTAGAATTATACAGACTTAATATACTCTTACCAAAAGAATGTATAAATGATACTGTAACAAAGATGAGGCTAAATGCTGATATTGAGTTGATTTCAAAAAAATATGGCAAGACCATGGAAAAAGACGATAGTGCCTTTAAATCTGATTTAAAGGCTGAAATGAACATTTGGATGGCAAAATGGAAAAGAGAAAACTACAACAAAACTCCATTACCATCATCAGCAATAGAATGCTTAGGTTATTGTGTTGCAGAAATGTTTCCCACAATAAAACATCTTTTAGTAATACTTGCCTCATTACCAGTATCAGTTGCAACAGCTGAGACGTCTTTCTCAACCTTAAAGATAACAAAGACATGGCTTCGAAATCGTTGTGGCCAAAAACGTTTAATTGGCCTACCCCTTATGTATATTCATCAAGATATTGTTATTGAAAAAACAAAAGTCATAAACAGATATATTGAGAAAGGTGGAAAGAGAAGGAAAGAAATGTTTTCATGAAAGAAGAAAGAAAAAGAACAGAAATACTGTAATTCTTTTATACTATATTTTAGTGTTTTTGTATCTTTGGAAATTATTTATTATGTTATCTTTTGAACAAATTCCTCTCTTTGTAAATTCTCTTTTGCTTATAAACAGAATTATTTTGTTTTACTGCTTAGAATAATACTTAAAATGAATTTTTTTCATTGATTAGCTTTTTTGTGGTATATTATAAGTTAATAAAAACCTCGGAATGTATAAAATGTTTAAAAATATGCTTAAATTCTATTTTTATATTTTTGTATGGATAATCTAATAATATGAAATTAAAATAATCTATTTTGTACTTATAAAAAGAAATAATAAAAATGTACAAACAGAAAAATAGTGCTGAAAATGAGTTTCCGTGGCAATTCATTCTGAAAAGATACATCTTGGATAATTTTTGTTGGAGTTTGGTCATTTTAGTCTTGCCCTCCGCCCCCCCCCCAAAAAGTGACACTAATCCGTCACTGCTTCTAACTCGACATCCGAATCTGACTCAGAGCTCAAATCAAGGTATTCCGCCAACATGTTTTTGGTTACACGATTTTGGTTACAAGCACAACATTTTGGTTACAACACGGCTCCTCCCTTCGTCACACTGCCGCACAAAACTGCTGTCCAATATACGTGGACAACTGTGCCACACAGTTTTTTCGTGCTGCTCTGCCCTGTCAATGTACGCCTAAACTAAATGTGCAATCTATAAAACACTTGTTAGGCCACTTTTAGTAATGGGTCAGAAGCATGAACATTTACGCAGATTAATGAACAGGTTAGTGGGCTTTGAGAGAAGGGTTTTTAGACGCATCCATAAGAGTGGAGTTCGGCGCAAGCGCCACAATGCTGAGCGCTACCATCTCAACGGACATTCTGGTAGTGTAAGATTTACAAATCCAAACACTCTGGTGGTTTGGACGCAAAGCAACCGGCAAAGCAACACACAACGGTACGAAACATGAGGTTATAAAAAATGTGTTTCTAAACTCATATTCCATGTTACTTCTAATTTGGATTATTAAATCGAAGAAATACTATTTTTAATTTAATGTAATTTATTCTCAATTAGTTAAAAGTAATGGGGGGGAGGGGCTTGAGGCTGGCCGACGATGCTCTCTCTCTCTCTCTCTCTCTCTCTCTCTCTCTCTCTCTCTCTCTCTCTCTCTCTCTCTCTCTCTCTCTCTTTACTTACATTACTTATTCTTTGCTATTTCTTAGTAAAAATTTACTTCGAAATTTCATTACGCATTTTTCTATCTTTTAAATTTACCTAATTTTAAAACAATCCTAACATTTGGTTTAGGAAAACGCACAAAATTTCGGCAGACCGATAGAAGTGAAAATAAAATGTGTATTCGGTAGCGAAGCCGCGGTCACCGAAGTGAGCACTATGTTTTGTTGTGCAGAGGGAAGCTTTTTACAGAATAAAGCAAGCAGTTTGTCTCGGTGCGTATGCGCCGCACGCACACACGCGCCCCCCCCCCACACACACACACACAAAAGGATCGTGATATTCGAAAATCTGTTTTGATAATGATTCGCATATCCACGGCTGTTATTATTATTGAACGTCAATCAATCTGGCTGGGTGTTTACTTTAACACTTTTATTGACCGATACGTGGCAACAATATGAAAAACATTTCGCGCTGAGCATGACTAGTCTTCTTTTTTGTGCATCGTCCAGTTCGCCCGTCCACGATTTCGATTGCCTTCACGAGTCGACGGTGTAACAAAGACTCGAAGCCGTGGCCCCCAAAAATATCTTTCCACTGTAACCACTTATACAGCGTACTCAGATACATGTAGTGAAGTACGTAACGACTGAAGAATGTTCAAGAATTTAACTATTAACTTTGTAACATGACATAAGGTAGCAAGAATTCAATGGTATTTAATTATAAAATAAACAGCTGAAAATAAGAGTGAAAGGCAAAAAAAAAAAAAACTTATGAAGTTAAAGATCAATAACCTAATAACCCAATAAATGACAAATGACTATTAACCCGACAGACTTGACACAATAGATCGGATAGGAACAAAAAGAAAACCAAGAGACAGTGAAGAAGAAGTTTAAGTATAATCAAATCATTCCAAAAAAGTGAACAGAATATTGTAAATTTAGTAATGAATTGATGTCTGTAGCATATGAGATGTAGCTAGGACAATAAAATTAATGAAGGGTAATAGTATCACATGTATCTTATTATTTAAAGAATGTAATAGTATAATATAATGTAGGGGGGTTAGAAGCTAACCATACCCCAAACTAATTGTAGTAGTAATGGCCAAAGGCTATGAACAATACTTTGAGCCCAAAACAAAAGCAATATTAGAATGATGAACAAAAGTGATCAGTGTGATTTGGAGGTAAATAGTTATAAATGACCATAATCACACAGTGATGTAAAGTAATCAGACAACCATGAATAAGCGTGAATAAGCCCAAAAGTGTGTGTGTAAAACTAAATAAGTAGTGAAAGTGATAGGTATAAAATAATGAAACAAAGTGAGCAGGGTAGTAATGATAGAAACTTTCTAATGAAAGAAAAGTGTAGTGAGAGTGTAGAACTAAATATTATGTAAGCTAACTATGTTAAACAGATAAACAATTTGTGATAAACTGTGCACTAGTAGGTAAGATTGAACTAATTGTAATATTGTTAATTTAGGTAATAAGATATCAAGATTATATATTAAGATAAGAGTTAAGGTATCAGAGTGTAGCAAATTAAGAAGGACTAACACTGTGTTAAAGTGAAGGGAATAGTAGATAGGACATATCATGCAAGGAACAGTTTGTCAATAGTATTATAAGAGTTTCTTTAAGTAAGTATTAAGGATTTTATTTGTGTTCAGAAAATCATAGCATAGAGTAAATTGTAGGATAAGCAGATAACAGCTATTAAAAGTTATTTCAGGGTAGAACCTGAAAAGAAATGTTTAATAGTAAGAATTAGAGTTAGGGATACTGATGTTTATTGTTTGTTTTGTTTGTAAATTATATTAGAGTTACCAGAAACGTTAGTAAGAAATGTTAAATGGTAGTAGAATGGAATCTAGGCTCTAAGCCAAACTGTTGAACATAAATTTATTAATTTGAGAACAAATAATAATCCAAAGTTAAGGCAGAACGTGCCAAATGATTAAACCATGTAAGTGGGTATTCATAGTACCAAAATATGTGACTAACAACTAATTTTGAATAAATTATATGTAAGATATAAAATTGGGAAAATAGTAAAAATGTAATTAGCTATCCAAAAGTAGGCATGAGGGGTATCAAAATGTTCATCATAAAAATTTAGGAAAAATGGTACTAATGTGATGACCATAGATATTAGAACAAAGTAGTAATCTTCAGTTGAAGATATTTTGGTAAAAATAGACGAAAAAGACGATAAATCTTAACAATAACCTGAGTTAATAACCAATGAAAAATTAGCATAATTTCTTAAGTAACCATAGCAACAAGAAAAATAACGCCAAAAAACCGTTAGATTTTCAGTAAGTCATTATTAACCAACGCCAGAGGGTGGACCGAGTAGCTCTCGTATTAACATTAAATTATTATTCTTCAAACAATTTCAAAACCATTTAAAACTAATAGAAGACAAGTACAACAGTACAGGGAATCCTGAACGTAAATTTTATTTATAAAAAATTAATTTAACAAACCGTAGTGATCCAAAGAAGACGAAGCGACGCCGTGACGAAGAAATACGACACGGACACTATATGAAGATCAGTAGAACCTCCTAAAAGAAGAAGATGACACCAACTGAAGAATTACGAGGCCTGAAGTAGCAAAGAAAACCAGCCGAGACGAGGGAAATAGACGACAGGAATTATCCATAGAAGAAGACGACAGCCCAGGAGTTATCTATCGAAGAAGACGACACCAGGATCTTCAGCAACAAGTAACTGATGAGTATAAACATTATCCCTTAAAGCGTATTCACAAATTTTGGTCTGAATTAAAATATAACTATTTCAAAATCACTGATCACTATTCCGAGTCAAAATAAAAGCTTATTTAAATTCACTATTTAACTATAACAAATTAACGATTATTAAGAAAGTAAATTATGACAAATAATTAACGAATCTTCTAATAACGAACTTCTGGCAAATGAACATAACCAAAAATTGCTTCACAAGTTTTCATTGGTGATTACTTAGTCAAATGTAATGAGATATCGATTTATTTATGTAATTAGCTGTAAGAACTATTATAACTTTGTGTGTGTTAGCCGTAAACATATATTTCTGTAGCCAAAAGGACTTTACACCCCTGAGAAGAAAAAACGATAATTTTTTACTGTAAACTAGAGTAACTGATGACTGTGTACAACTGAGCTGAGCGTACCAACTACGCAATTGTAATAGCCGGTGCCGAAAACGAATTTTGATGTATAATAAACCAAGTGAAATATTCTAAAGGATTAATAAACGTTCTCAATCTGCAATGCTGTATGTTTGATTCCGCTAATTTAGAATTACGACTAGTAATTATTGAAGTGAAGGCGTTAAAGCGAGACGCAAGCTGGGTAATACTGCAGAGAGCTGTACGCCAATCAGGTGGCGAGGCGGCAACGTTTGCTACGTTTGAATGCGGCAGAGCAGAATACGGTTTACCCGTACACGACTGAGAGCATACATTTTGACACGTTTAACAACAAATAAACATATTAAACTATACATTAAATTATTACAAACACCATAAACGTCTTATTACAACTTATATGTTATTTTATGTTATTTATTATACTATTAATATTACACGTTATTTCGAAAATTTGAATTACTCGATTACAATCGCTGTTCATCTTCTTATGGATAGATTAGCGCCTATGTGGTACGAATATGCTGGCCAGTAGCGTACCATCTGAATGTACGTTGCTCTGTCCAATTCCCTCGTTTCTTGAGGCGTTCTGCATTGAGTCCGGTATCGGAATAGTTTGCGGCCTACACCTCGCTCGCAGTGTAGTAGTAGTAGTAGTAGTAGTAGTAGTAGTAGTAGTAGTAGTAGTAGTAGTAGTAGTAGTAGTAGTAGTAGTAACAGCAGCAGTAGTAGTAGTAAAAAAAGCTGTGGTGTTAAGGTTCGTGCATTGAAACCTGGATATTTGTGCAAAGTTAAACAAGTTCTACAACTTTCTATTTGCTTTCGTGCCATCGTAACATACACGCAATAATAATAGTTAAAATTTTCTGATTCTGGGTTTTCTGGCCGTGGTCCAGTGCTGTACACCAAAGCAGACGTTTCGACCGTGCCATTGACGGCCATCGTCAGTGCAAAATTGAACTTTCGACTAACGTAGATTTCACCGTTAGTGACCACAGTACTGTGGTAATGGTAATAATAATTTTTCAGTGAAGGGTTAGTGAGGATCGGTCAAAAATAACACAAATGTTTAACTTATTTGTGTCGACGTTTCGACAATGTTTATTGTCATAATCAGGACAATTGTTGCTGATGCCAAACACACAACTGTGAGCCCCCTCCTTAAGCTTGTTTGTCCCGAACTGGCAACCCATCTCTGAAGTAATACTTGGTCAGGCGATCTAGGTGGACGACCTTGAACTTTCGCTGTCCTGCCTGTTGAATCTGATAGACAACATCGTTGACAATCGTTTATTCTCATTTTCACAGTGTAAGGTTCTTCCCAGTTAGTCTGAAGTTTAGGTAAGCGACCACGACGGCGCTTTGGGTTGAACAACCAAACCTCATCTTCTTCTTGGAAACTCACACTGTTCCTGTGAATGTTAGTCACAGGCACAGGAATGTTGTGTGTTTGGCGTCAGCAACAATTGTCCTGATGATGACAATAAACATTGTCGAAACGTCGACACAAATAAGTTAAAAATTTGTGTTACTTTTGAACGATCCTCACTAACTCTTCACTGAAAATTTCATTGATTGACGGTCACTACGATTTTAGGGAGGTAATAGTCTAATAATTGTTCAATAATTCGTCAAGATAAAAGGCACGACAAATTCTTAAACAAGTTCAATAAGACATGAATTAGGTGTAACAGAAATAACATCGTGTTATAAAAATAGCTGGAGGAACCACGTTATCCATATGTCCCTGGATAGAGTACCAAGACAGGGTATGAGCTGTAAGCCTGAGGGAATGACGAGTGTTGGGACACCGAGGACAGCCTAATCCTGGCAAGCAAGAAGAAGAAGAAGAAGAAGAAGAAGAAGAAGAAGAAGAAGAAGAAGAAGAAGAAGAACAACAACAACAACAACAACAACAACAACAACAACAACAACAACAACAACAACAACAACAACAACAACAACAACAACAACAATAACAATAACAACAACAACAACAACAACAATGTCCTGATTTTGAAAAGTACGTTCGGTGACTTAAAGTACAAAACGTCATTAATGTGATAGCAACAAAAACAACACATTGTCCACGCACCACATTTTGTTACCCCCGCACCACATATTTCTTGTTTCCGCCCTCTATATACATTAATTGTATTTACTTTCGTACCAGAGTACGATGGGCACGCGACGTAAGACATTACATCACAACTAAGACTGAAACATTCAATTAAACTGAAAAGTCATTAAAAACATTGAAATCCGAACACATTAAAAACGTGTTTTGACACGAACAGAGATTCTGACAGGACGTAATCTGCGCGCGATCACATCTTGCAGAAGAGAACAATAACAACAACGGAATAAAAAGTAAAGAAACAAAATCAATTTATTGCCGGTGTTGTTGTTACTAGTATTATTATTATTAATTTTAAATGTTGGAACGAATCAAACCGATACACGCGTCCGTCAAATGTGACCGCCTAATGGACGGAGTTATCTCTGCCGGCAATCTTCACTCACCGGGGCGTGCTGCACATTTTGTGCTTCATACGACCGCTCTTGCTTACTTAAGGTCTATGTATCACTGTGGCTTCTTTTGCCGAGTTAACCCATCAACTTTTGACCCTAGCAAAATCACTGTAGAAATACTGCGTTTTATTCAGACTCACTTCCTGATTCCTTTATCATCTTTTGATACTGTATTTTCGAAATGTTGCTTTTTTTCTGAATGTTTAAAAACGACTTCATTACGTACTCTACGTACGCGCTAAAAACAAAACATTAAAACTAAAAGTTTCGTTCGTCGTACGATGTGGCATCTTCAGTGGACTAACACGCCCGTCTTCACACTGAGCGCCACCCTTATTTATTTCACTAGGGTTACAAACAACCCATTTTTTCTGCTTTACGCCGTTTCACGAAAAACAACGTAGGCTACTTCTTGAAGTGGCCGCGAACGCAATTTTAAGGTTAGTTCTCGTCGTTTTAACGGGCCGTTTGTTACCTAATAGGCCAAAACATCTCTCGGTAAGCTAACACGGGCGTATCTTTAACTGAACTTCGTTAAACGGATTGTCTCCCGTTAAATCCTTAAATGACGATTTACTGGCCGTTACCGTAGGTCGATGAAACGGGGCGTTAAATTGCTAAACGAAAAGGAAAAACAGCTACAGTATTCTCTTCTGTTTGACTTTGCAGTCTTGTAAAGGTTGTTATCATCACGTCATATCCTCTCTACAGACCTACTCCATCATTTTCTTTTTCAACAATGTAACGTAATATGCAAATGTACGTTTGAACTACTTTCAATCAACACAAGTGACGCTACAATAACAGTACGTGCAATATAGAGTTTACCCTAGACACGCAGCCACTGCCTTTGTTAGATACTAGACGCGGACCTGCTGGTCTGCCACAGAGATCGGTTTGATGTGTTTATATTGCGGTTAAGTATGTTTATGTAACGAGATGAAATAGTGTTGGCTTTTGCCGAGTCATGGCGTGTTATTATACATATCACTGTTGTACCAACTTTCGCTTCATGTCTGTTTAATCTGTGTTGCTTGTACGTAACGAAAAGCAGCTTGTTGAATTACGTGTTCGTAAAGTACAGTGGGGGGTGTCGAAGCCGCTACACCGATCATGCAAATAACCGGAACCGGAGCTATAACATAACGCAACTTAATCCTGTAAACCTTCGATAATGCCGAATACTTTAATCTGGACTGTAGACGCGGAAAACTTGGCAACAATTTTACACTACAGTTTTGCCAGATTTAAATGTATAATAAAGTAAAAGACGAGGTCTCCAAATATGTATACAGGGAAACAGGACAAGAATTTAAACTCTGTTACAAATTTAGTTTAAGACGGAAATGCTTTGACACAGTGTGACCCTTTGAGACACCCATGTATTTGTATCTTCTTCTCCTCCTCAACTTAGAGATTGGTGGGCTTGCAATTTATTCCTTTCCGTGGACAGTCCCTTGATCACCACGTACCTTCTTCCTTCTTTAACCCCCAACCACGTACTTCCCCCATGACCATCGATCACGCTGGTGAACAGTTTAAATGGCGTAGGAGGGGACCAACCATGTTATTACTTCTCATTTCCACAATGGATCCAATCAACACCCCCCTCAATTTTCATCAGAACCTCATCACTAGGTACTCTTTCCGTTCACTGTATCCTAAAATATATTCAGAAAGTCTATCTACTTCAAGCTTCAGAGTTTCTATTTTTCAGTCTTCTTCATAGACCTTACGTTACACGCTGCTATTCTACGTAGGCCTATGTGTCTTTGTTTGTATTTATAGTCTCGACTTATCCCACCCAGCCTCGACTGGGTTCCCCCCGGGAAGATATAACATCATTTGCTTTGGTAATCTATCCCGATGCATCCTTTGCACATGGACTGTCCAGCCCTGTCAATACAGCTCGATCCTGTCACTCAGGTTGTAAATTTGGAGGGCGTCCTTATGTCTTCATTGCATTACCGGTCTCTCAGGGATATTAAACACGTCTGTAGCCTGTATTCGGCTGCGTGTCCATGTCTCACTACCGTAAAGGCCGTATGGCTCTGCCAACACTCTAATACTGTCTCGTCTAACCTTTGTTCCGCTGACAGTACCACACATGTGGTTAAACTTCTCCCACGTCAGACAAGTCACTTCCAAGGAATCTGTTCGATGAGTCGATTCTAGGACATGCTGAACAAAAGTATGTTTCTCAGAATCACTGTGTAGCGTCCGATTTAAAAAAAAAAAAAATAGCGACTCTTAAACTATAGTGATTAACAAATGCGATTTGAAAACGGACGCTGGGCAAATAAGATTTCAAGATGAACAACAACAACGATCAGTAATTCCTTATGTCCACAACATGTGCTTACAAAGCAACAGGTGTGGGGTAGGCCTATACGGAAGAGACGCGCCAAAACAATAAGAAAAACTTTAACTTCTGTGCGCCCAGCGCCCAATTACGTGTTGGACAGGTCGCGGCACCGACACCGAGCATTCTTTCTCATGTTACACAACCCAACCATCCAATTACGACGTGTATACGCTTCTGCAATACTAAACACACACACACACACACACATATCAAGAACGTGGTTACTGTAATGGTCAGCTGTCCGACTAGTCGGTACCCCTCAGCAGCACCACTGTCAAACTGTCTGTGAGACAGACACGAAAGTGTGACGTTTTATTTCCTTATCTCGTTTCGACATTACAACCAATATGCGCACAAGTGTAAGCTACTTATTAGCCTGTATTGTTTTATTTAGTGAGCACTTGGTGAAATATTTTAATGAAAATAAAAATGAAAACGGTCGGTTAATGTTTGATGAAAACATTAAAGTGTGCGCACGAAAGACAACACCCACTTTCCGGTTATAAAATTAGACGGCTTGACAGAAAAAAATGACTTTAATACAAAATTAAAGCTTATTCTTTTCTGAAATCTGCGATGAAGTTAAACTATATCTATATGATTTAGTAGTAGATATGTATATAATAAGTATCTGACCTATATAATAAGTATAGGGTGATTCAGTTGGAGGTTACAATTTTAATATTTCTTTTATGAATTTGCTAACTGCTATAATTTTTTTTTATTGTTCGACTAAGCTTTTCGTCATTACTGACATCTTCAGGTCTTAAACAACCTGAAGATGTCAGTAATGACGAAAAGCTTAGTCGAACAATAAAAAATTATAGCAGTTAGCAAATTCATAAAAGAAATAGTAAGGATGGCTGCTAATTTAAACAATACGAAGAATTACAATTTTAAGTTGGCAATACTGTTTTCTTGTGAAAGATGAACAGCTGATATTTGAAATTAGTCATTGTTAAGTATTGACATTTGTTGCTATGGAGCGGTATTCAACTCACGAACGTATTTTAATTGTTAAAACCTATTTTCGAAGTGGATAAAATTTAACTAACACGATTCGCGCACTGCGAAATGACTTCGGTAACCATAAAAGTCCATCTCGTGCCGCGGTTAAAAAATTAGTCAAAGAATTCAATAGAACCGGGTCAGTGTTGGATGTGCAAAGACCAGTACGTCCTCGTAGTGGCCGGTCACTCACAAAATATCGCTGCAGTGAGTGTCAGTGTCCATGACAATCCGTCGACCTCCATTCATCATTGTTACCAGCAGTTGGACCTTTCCTACAGCACCACGCAGCGCATATTAACTAAAGATCTGCATTTCCATGCCTACAAGATCCAATTGACCCAGGAATTGAAGCCAGCAGATCATAGACAACGTCGTGACGTTGCTGACTGGGTGTTAGATAACCACCAAGTTGATGGCGATTTTGCGAAGAAAATCATATTCAGCGATGAAGCTCATTTTCAACTGAATGGGTATGTAAACAAACAAAATTGCCGCATTTGAGGACTTGAAAATCCACGAGCCATTCTCGGACAACCAATTTAGCCACAAAAAGTCACTGTTTGGTGCGGATTTTGGGTTGGTGGTGTGATTGGGCCGTACTTTTTAAAAATGCCCGTGGTAATGCAGTAACAGTCAATGGTGAACGTTATCGGAAGATGATAACAAATTATATTTAGCACCAATTGGATGATATTGATGTCGAAGACATATGGTTCCAACAAGACGGTGCCACTTGCCACACAGCGCGAGAAACAATACAGTCGTTGCACACAAAGTTCCCCGGCTGTGTCATCTCTCGTTTCGGCGATCAACATTGGCCACCAAGATCGTGTGATCTCACGCCGTTGGATTATTTTCTTTGGGGTTATTTGAAGCAGAAGGTGTATGCTAATGACCCCAAGACGATTCGAGAATTGTAGGACGACATACGCCATGTTATTCATGAGCTGCCGCAGGAGTTATGCCGGAAAGCGATGGAAAATTTCATCAAAAGGGCGGAAGTCTGCAGGGCCGCTCGTGGCAGCCATTTGGCCGATATCATTTATCATGTTTAATGTCAATGTCTAAACAACATACAGAAATAAATACATTAAGAGTTTATCAAAAACCAATGCGTTTTATTTTACATTAAAATTGTAACCTCTAATTGAATCACCCTATAGATGTGCAAGAATTATAAATAAGCCTACTACGTATAAAACCGACCCCTTCCGGCAGTACAAATTCAGCCATTCTACAATTTCTGTAAAACTGTAAGTTATGTAAAAAGTCGGGATTAAAACATATTTAAAATTGTCTTTCTGTAACATAAACATTGCTCAATATTTGTACTAATTAGGAGCAGCGCAGCTCCAATACTCTAAATTTTTTGTGGTTTTATGAGAAAAATTAAATTTTATTCACTTAAATTTATGTTACATAGAAAATAAATTATGGTTTAGAACTTTCGTTTTAATGACTTTGTCTATTGTGTAATCAAATCCAAAGAAGATACAATTTTTTTTAAAAATACAAGCTATTTAAAAAAAGATAAAGTTTTTCAGTCTTTCCTTACTCACCGTTAGGCCCGGCTCCAGGCAGGGGCGAACAGTGTCACCGTCCAGGGCGGCAAATTTTAAAGGGCGGCAGATTCCGGGACGTTAAGTTTTGAAATTGAGGGAAAAAATAAAATTATTCACTAAATTTATTCACAATATGTAAGATCAGTAAGAATTACTTTATGTATAAAGTCAGCAGAGTTTAACGAAGAGTCGAAAACTCGTGAACGAGAGAACGTAAACCTGACTTCTTCGAAGCTCAAACTTATTAAAACTTATCTCAGATCGAGTGTGTCCGAGACTCGCCTGAGTGGTCTGGCGACTATATCTACAGAACATCAGTTAGCTGAATCACTTGATTACAACGAACTCATAAAGGAGTTTGTCACTGCAAAAGCTAGACGAGTATTACTTCCATATTCCTTAAGGAATGGAAGTATGGTGATGGCAAAAAAAATCGTGTTCGAGATTATTGCAGATTCTGATTCTACTACACTCAAAACATGAAAAAAAGTCGTTTTCCGAAAAGTGTCTGTGTGTCTGTCTGTCTGTCTGTGTGTCTGTCTGTGTGTCTGTAGATTTTTTTTCTATGGCAAACGATAACTGCCGAAAATTCAAACAGAATCAAATAATTTTTTGCATACAGCCCTGATTTGTAGAGTACTCACGATCTATTGTTTTTGGTGAAGATCGGTTAAGGGAAAGGGGTAGTTTACCTGTAACGTTTTATGTTTTAACAAGGGTATTTCCTATGGCAAACGATAACAGCCGCAAATTCAAACAGAATCAAAAGATTATTTGCATACAGCCCTAAATTGTAGAGTTCTCAACACATATTGTTTTTGGTGAAGATCGGTTAAGGGAAAGGGGTAGTTTACCTACAACGTTTTTTTAACAAGGGTATTTTCTATGGCAAACGATAACAGCCGCAAATTCAAACAGAATCAAATAATTTTCTGCATACAGCCCTGATTTGTAGAGTACTCAAGACCTATTGTTTTTGGTGAAGATCGGTTGAGGGGAAGTGGTAGTTTACCTGCAACGTTTTTTTGTCAAGCGTATTTTCTATGGCAAACGATAACAGCCGCAAATTCAAACAGAATCATATATTTTTTTGCATACGTCCCTGAATTGTAGAGGTCTCAAGGACTTTCGATTTTGGTGAAGATCGGTTAAGGGGAAGGGGTAGTTTACCTGCAACCTTTTACGTTTTAACAAGAGTAAAGTACTTGAAAATTTATTTAAACTTTTTGAAACAATGGTAATTGTTAAAAATAAAATAATTTTGTTGCCAGGCAATAAAATTATAATTTTTTCATTTTAATGTAAATTATGTTTGAGTTAATATCTTTATATATACAGTGGAACTTGGTTATTACGGCCTCGGCTGTTACGTCAACTCTGGTGTAGCGTTATTTTGTCATAAGTCCGGTCAAACTGATATCTTTAACATTATAAAAATTCCCGGTTTTAACGTCACTAAATATTGTACTACTCTGTTATAGCGTCAAATATTTCTCAGATATTTTACTCTAAATTTCATATAAACGTATATATGTGCGCGCGCGCGCGCTAGCCCATGGCTACAAGCATACATTGTATGCAAGCGATAAGCACTGTAACAGGACTGCCGGCGCCAGCCATTTTGCGTGCTCCAACGGATGGCTAGATCGATTTAAGGCCCGACACTCGATTTCCTTTGCAAAAATTTGTGGTGAGGCAAAATGCGTAGATCTGAACGTTACAGGCGATTGGGTGCATAACACTTGGCCAGAAATTAGACGATCATATAAAGATGAAGACATCTTTAATGGGCATGAAGCCGGAATTTTTTATAAATTAACTCCAGATAAGACTTTCAAATTTACAAATGAAAAGTGCGTTGGTGGGAAGCTCTCTAAACAAAGAGTTACAGTTTTTGTTTGTGCGAACATGACGGGAACCGAAAAAAGGAAACTTTTAGTTATCGGGAAAAGTTTGCATCCTAGATGTTTTAAAAACATCAAAAAACTTCCTGTAAGTTACACTGCCAACATAAAAGCGTGGACGACTTCTAGTATTTTTGAAGATGACTTCTGTACGTGTGTATGTCACTGAACTCCTCCATGTATAAAATAATATATCGTTCGTGGCAGGTAAGCATATCTCAGTTATGTAATATTTACGTTTCCATTTTATTATTATGCCTACAGCAATAAAAAGGCAGGTAAGACACACACACACACAATTCACGTTATTTCTGGCCTCACTCATGTTTATTTTCTTACATTTGCACGCTTTTTAAATGGAAAGTGCCGAAACCCATACCAACATAACGCGTGCAAGCCGAAAAAATGGACATCAATTTGCTTCCTGTGGATCGCTGGGCAATGTAACTGCACGTGTTTACAGAGGAACGATTCATAGACAGACTTTTCGTTTTAGGGAATGAACCCTCTGCAAGATGCTGAGGGTCCATGAGTGACTTCGGAGCGCTCCTTCTTTTTCGCGTGTTTGTTCTGTGAAATATACACTGTAGATTCGCAGCTTTACTCTAAGCAACGCTCAATAGGAAATGTTGAAAATTTTTGTCCACAGTGTACCCTCATTCACACTAAACCTGCTCTGATATTTTAATTACGGACATCATAATATTAAAACTTTGGAAACTTGAGCACTACTTAATGGAGATCAATCATTAACTTATACAAGCCATTAATTTTATGCATATATTTTATATATATGTGTACAACCTTATCGGCAACAAAGAAGTAGTTTTTGTTAAAATTCCTTCCCGGGATATTTGGCCGTAGTCCAATGTTTTCTACAAAACCAGACGTTTCGGCAATGCCATTGACTTCCATCATCGGTGAAAATCGAGTGCGATAACGTGAGGTGGTATATGTTAGTGACCACAGTACTGTGGTTAAGGCTGAAGCAGTAAGTAGAAAGAAGTAGTTTCTATGGTAATATTACATTTCGAAAATTATTTTAAATATAAATCTTAGAATATGGAAGTCATGTATGGTTCTCCATACCGATATTTTTTAACTAAGGTATATGATACATTACTTTTGTTATATTTCAATTATAATGAATTTTAGTTAGTATTTTAATGTTAAGTCATCAGATAGGCATACTTTTTATTGTCTCACGATTCGTTGTATTGTCTCTACAATTTTTATTGTAGCTGTTCGCCGCATCGTAAACGCGAGTAAGTTCTAGTTATTTGATAAACACAACAATGCAAACATTCCTAGTCGTCATTTGAAGGCAATCGCCGTATCTTTAGAGTAGGTCTAGTGTGCATGAATGTGTTGAGAATTAAAATAGGGAAGGGGGGCGGCACTCATAAATACTGCACAGGGTCGCAGAGCGCTGGGGCTGGCCCTGCTCACCGTTTATCTAAGATAATGTTTTATTAATCTAAGTTTTGAGAAACTCACACAAGGTTCAGACACGCAAGTTGTTAAAAATTACTCTAGATTGCAAATGGATTCAGCTAAGTCCTCCCGTTTGACAACAAAGTGAAGAACTTCCATGACTGTTCATGTAAGTACTGATCATGTGTCGTCGAATTTGTTTCTCTTCTTGTACCATTTGTTCTGTATCAAAATCACCGTATACAGAGTTGAGATTTTATGCGAAAGATTCTAAATCATCAGGAATTTGGCCTCACGATGGTAAATGTATTTGATTTCTCCTCCGGGACAGAGAATCTTTACGACAATTGTCGAATAAATTGAAACACCGACCATTGTTTCCTAGTTAAAAGAACCCATTCTCAGGCTGGAAAGCAAACGAAGACTGTTCAGTTAACTGTTATAAGCGAAAAGTATTTTCAGTTAAAATGTAGTTAGAGAATCCTAGTCAAACTTTGTTGGAGCCTATTCAACACCCCTGGTTAACGGGCACGGGGCGGACCTCTCCTGTCCCTCTACTAACCTCTTTGTCAACCACTGGTATCAGTCATATCGTACTGTTCACCTGGCACTTTTAACATAACTTGTATATATCACATTCATAGTCAAAAACCGTAAAAGTTTTTTGAACACTCTGTACTACATTTTTGTGAATCACAATCACAATAATAATAAATTTCTTTTACAACTGTAGTTTATTTTGTCTTACTCATGTTTTACAGATTAAATCTACACCAACAGAAGATTATAAAACATAGTAACGAATCATTTCTTACTTGTATTATCTTACTTCTGGACAATTTACAGCAACAATAGAACAGGAAATTTCAACAACTGTTTGTTTCTGTGCACGAGGGTCAGTTGAAAAGTTCGCGGGGCGACATCTCTAAGTTAGCGGTAGAACTAAAATTTCTAGGATGTTGTAAGACTCATATGTCTCGTGTAAAGATTTGTTAGTATTTCTAAATCTATCTGCCAATGCATTCACTGTTTGCCAGCTGTTCGAAATTTACTTGTCACGTCTTGTTTTGAAAAAATGGACAAAATCAAACATCGTGGTGTGATTGAATTGTTTGTTAAAAAATGTCTAGCGCCAGTGAAGATTCAAAACGAAATGGTAAATGCTGCGCCTTCAAAAACAATGGTTTGTAAACGAGAAATCAAGTTTTAACGTAGTCGTACGAGCACTGTAGACGATCCCAGCAGTGGACGACCAAAAAGTACACCAACTCTAGATATCATTAACAAAATTTCATACACGGTGTTGGGAGACCGGCATTGAGAGTGAATGACATTGCTGAGCTTGTAGGTAGGCATCTCACACTAGTGTGTGTATTATATTTTAACTCACAAACTTGGCGTGGAAACTTTGTGCAAGCTGGGAGCAGCACTGTTAAGCGTGCACATCATCTTCAGTGCTCGTACGACCACGTTTAGACCCAAGCGTCCACTTACAAACTATTGTTTTTGAAGGAGCAGACTCAAACACATTCATTATTTTGTTGTGTATTTCCATTGGCGCTAGACATTTTTTTAACAATATAACGAGTTGTACCCGTTTACGCCCAGCGATGGACGCCAATTGTTTTTTTTGTTTTTTTTTTTTTTTTTTTTTTTGCTACTGATAACTCTTAAATTTATTCACATTAGTTTGCTATTACTTGTAAATATTAAGATAGCACAAAATTCTACGTACTCATTAGTACTTGTAAATATATAAAATTAACACATTACCAAAATTTAATACTCATGGCTGAATCGTAAATATCAAACAATAATACATTAACAAAATTGAATACTCATTAAATTGTAACTATGAAAATAATACATTAATAAAATTGCATACTCATTAAATTGTAAATATCAAAATAATACAGTAATAAAGTTGAATACTCATTAAATTGTACATATCAAAATAATACAGTAATAAAGTTGAATACTCATTAAATTGTACATATCAAAATAATACAGTAATAAAATTGAATACTCATTAAATTGTACATATCAAAATAATACAGTAATAAAGTTGAATACTCATTAAATTGTACATATCAAAATAATACAGTAATAAAATTAGTTATCCAAACTCTCAATCTAATGGTTGCATATTAATGATCATTCATCAATTGCGTTTAGTACATTAAGTAAATTATAATGTTTAGTCTCATCTTATGAATTCTTAATATGAATATCTCTTAAGCTGTTACTATATTTTGTAATTACGGATTCATTTAGAACTTGGAAATAAACATTACTCCAAACTGATAAACAATGATAATTTTACTTCTACACAAACTTTAGAATCGATTTCTTTAATTCCTTTACGATTACTTTATTGAATTTTATTGTGTGTGGATTCTTTGAGATGACAGACAGTGGATCTAAATTAATTAAGACATGTTTTACTATACTTGGTATTCGAATATCCAATCACTCGGTAGTTGCGGTGATGATTCCCCCATGTCGATCGTTCTAGAATCGTGCAGATAACTCCTCCAGATGATAGATGGCACTGGATGAATTCCACGATGTCACTCACAGACACTTCACTCACCAACTCCACGCATTCGGATTATAATTTATGAATAAAAGTTAGCGTTGTACACCGACATCGTAAATTATTTCAAATCTGAATTATTATTACGCACCTTTGTTGCGGTATGTCTGGTTATTAAGTGTTCATGAATGTAATTTGTGTTGTTAATCGTTCTTAAAAGTTATTGTTGTAAAGTGTTTTTATACACTGAAATTACATTATTGTCTGATTACTATTTGTTTCAGTTAATGTTCACTGGTAGGCTAATAGTGTGACTCTACTTCATAGTTCGTTTGCTTGTAATGACTGTATTAATTTGTTATAAGTTCGAAAACTACCTTCTCACACTGTGTATCAAATTATTCTAAGTTCGTTAAAATGCTAATTTCTCTCGTCACCGACTTCACTCCACTCTCGTCCGAAATTTCGTTAGAACTCCTCTCGCGTCCGTATTTTTAGTTAGAACTCTTCTCGCGTCCGTATCTCAGCTAGAACTCTCGAGCGCGTTCCTGTCTCCTTCCTATATTTTCCTTACCAAATCTCCCACCAGACTTCTGATTCCAACGACGCCGTGTCCTTATTGGTTTCATGTTTTTCCCTCCAAGTCCAAATACTACCCATCTTTTCAAAGGCGTTCTCTGATAGGGCTTCTGGTTCCCCACCAGATTCTTCCCTTGCTTCGTATTTTGAGGTCGTCGACGTTTCCAGCCAACGCACCAATAAATTGTATCTGTCGTTTTTTCTAAAATCTTCAGTGACAACTCTGAGTTTCTCTTCCATTTTCATTGTTTCTTAACTTCGTCGCTCTGCCGTTATTATCTATTGTTGTTCAAGGGCCTCGCCTACCCTTCTTTGAAAGTTGGTTTTTTCTTTTAATTGCCAGGCAACACCCCATCCTTGAGTTTGGACGTACTCTCTGCGCTTTCGTTTCCAAGTAAGGTCAAAACCCTGTCATCGACCGCTGGAGTCATTCAAATCAATCCACCCTTCGTCGCTTTCTCCTGACAGCTGGCGTACGCATGTATGCTTGACCATTGTTAAGCCTTTTCTCCTTTAATGGCTCTGTACACATTGTATGTAGTTTTCTATGGAATCAATGTGTTTTCACAAAAAACTGGTGTTCTACGTACCCGGAGCAGTGAACTCTGTTAACAGGGTACGCGTCGCAGCTGCCTACGAAATTTATGACCTGTCCGTCACTACAGCTTGCTTGCTCGTTCCCCTTTTGTCCCTTACAAAATATGTTTTCCACACATACACCCTTCGTTATTGCTTTCAGCGACATTCCTTACTGCAAATTATAAAATAAAACTTTTCGAAATTTTGTGTGTGTGTTATATTGTCCCCAAATTTTGTCAGTTTGAATGGACTCTGTACATCCAAAATTGATCCAAAATTTTGCGCCCTTTCAGTAAGGTTTAAATGCCAAAATCTGCTTTCCAATAGGTGTACTTTGTGTTGCCTTGTAGTGGCTCGTTCTTCATTGGACCTAGTATAGTGTTGTTTACTTTTACTCGTTGACCTATATTCTCAGCGTAACAGAAAAGGTTCGTTACATAATGGTAAACACACCCCAGCCCCCTAAAGTACTTTCGCTTTCAACATTCTAAGTGAATCCGTTTTTCTTTCACTCTAATTAACATGTTATTATATTTACAAATTTATATTTAGTCAAAATCTTAAACTAAATTTGTAATTCTCCTTAACTATTCTTCATATAATATTTCAATATCTACAAAATTCAATTTCATAAATTATTCGATACTGGTATTAATATTTCTTGCCTCTAGGATTAATTTTCTTTGTATCCTTTAATACATCTAATTTTTATGTCACAACTTACTAAAATTTGCATCAATATCTCCAAATTAATTGGCTTTAAAAAAAAACTTACCACATATATATAGAATTCTTAGTGACCATCATACTTTCTATCCTCACTAAATTATAAACAGCACATTGGTATTAATAATAATACGTATTTCTATATCCTAATTCACTATAGTTTTCTAACCTATTTTATTATTACTGTCTCTGGTTAGTCCATATTTTCTGATATCTCGCTAGCATTTTCACTAAAAAAAACATTTTTTCTTTTCTATTTACTAACATTTTGGAACACAATTATATTATACAATTTTATACTAAGCTTGTAAGTTGTCCTTACTTAAACATGATCTTAAATACATACAACTTAAATATTTCTCTCACAATTCTATTAATTGTCTTCACATATATATCATTTAAACATTTACCCTTCTATCTTCTTCACTCTTATTGACATCTATTATCATTAATTTTTTTTTTCATAATCATTAACATGACATTTATTGACTATGACAACTAATCATTAAAATAATTCATTTTATACATTTGCTTTCTTATTTCTATTTTCTTTTATCTCGTGTTATTACTAAGACATTTCATTAATTGTTCTAGCAAATTATAATAATTCTTTTACATTTTTGATAGGCCCCCCCCCTAAGCTTCTGAATGATATTTCTATTTTATACCAGGCAATTGCAAACGATCTACCTACCAGGCATCTGGACATTATTATATAACCCCGTACCCCTTTACTTGCAGTTCCCAGAGATTGGATATCGGTGCTTTGGGTATATTATTAATAATCCCATTCCAAGCATTCCTTAATCACAGCTACTTCAGCCTTCTGGTGCCTTTTGGTCGAGGAAATCCCATTTTTTTTTTCTCGGGTTCTTCATGTTGTCATGCCCTGGTGGTGCTTTTGTTTCAATCCATATCACTTCTTTCCTGGGTATGCATAACTCTCATTTGTTTATCCATTCGTGACCTTCATTCCTAAATGATCAATTTCCTTCTGCGCCTTCGTATAACTCATCTTACTATTTCATTCGCTATTAATTTTCTTCGTTAATATTCCGTACTTTCACGGCAATGTTTTTATTTACCATTTATTTAATTTTATTCATATTATATTCATATCTATTTATTTTCTTCGGTTAATGTAATCTTACACAACCAGTCTTATCTAAGGTATTTTACCCAATATTATCTAACTTAATTATTAAATTTTCGGACATTCTTAAGATTGTTTTCTTTAATCCTTTACATTTTATTACTTTTAATTTTCTATTTGTGGAGGCATAGTTGTACGTTTTGTTAAGTGAGTTCCGTTACAACACATTTTGTTGGTAATTAGTAAGGGTAGTAAGGGTATTGAATTCGTGAGTTTCGTTTCACACTTACCCTGCAGTGGGTCGTTGACAGCTAAGGAATTTATGACCTCTCCCTCTCTCTCTCTCTCTCTCTCTCTCTCTCTCTCTCTCTCTCTCTCTCTCTCTCTCTCTCTCTCTTTTATGACAGTGTTGAAAGTGGTTCTCTCCCTCCTTTTTTCGACAACTTTCCCCGGTCATATTACCATTATTTATGTACGCGCTGGGTTTTTTTTGTCGTTTCTTCCTTTCAACCCTCTTACAAATACGTTTTTTGACAGCTTGTGGCGTTTTAATTATTTTTGTTTTCTTGTCCGCGTACTCACATAATGGTGTTTTGTTTTCAAGCCTTCTAAGACATCTCATCTCCATCGCTTGAAATCTTCCTTTCGTTCTTATACCAATCTTCACAATATTCTTGAATAGTCCAGCAAATTTCATCCTTTTCTTCTTTCGTGCTAACGCAGTTCGCCCTTGATACTCATCAGAACGGTTTTTCATTTTCTTAATCTCAGGTTTGGTTTCAAAATTTTTACGTACTTCCCCAGTCCTACTTCTAATTTTTCTATCAGTACTGGTAATATTAATTGTAGTACTCAATTTTTTCTTTTTAGTTCTCTGCTTTTCTTCAGCCTTCGTGTTAGCTAACTCAATTCTCAGGTGGTAACCCTCATACACATTACCATTTGCTTCCAAAGCACGATATGCACTATTTTCATCAGTAAAACGTACATATGCATGGATATTTGTTCTGTCTTTATGAAACTCTTTCTTAATAACAGTACGTCTTTTGGGAAATCGTGGATCAGATACTGCAGCATATCGCAATCTCGTATTTACAACCGTACCAAACTTCCTGAAATATTTGATTATTTTCTTTTTTGTAGTTGTGTTTGGTAAGTTGCTAACAAACACAGTACAAGTGTCTTTATCACCTTCATATCTACCATTAATAATTGTAGATCTTTCTTTTGATCTTGAGATATGATGTTCAGACAATGCTTTAGTTGTTAAAGATTGATACTCGGTGTCAATTTGATCCATAGTATTTCCATCTAATTTGTTTTCTTCCAATTTTTCTGATTGTTTTTGTAAATCAGTACCCACCTGGTGGTTTTGTCCTCGTAAATCTCTTCTCATTAGCTCTATTTTTTCGTCTATGTGTTTTCTTGTTTCTTCATGTAATTTTTTCGTTTCTTCTATCTGTCTTATTGTCTCTTCATGTAGTTTTCTTTGTTTTTCATCTCTCTTCCTTTCCGATTCTTCATTTTGCTTTTTCGATTCTTCAAATTGTTGTTTCATCAATGCCATTAACATTTGAAAATTTGCTTCAGATAACTGCGACTGTGATTGCGGTCCCCCGGCCCTAGTTCCTGCACCGGTTGTGGAGCTTTCTTCATTCATTTCGTTTCCGTCCTCAGGCTGCTCATAGCCCATCTGGTTATTGACATCAAACTCATTTGAATTTTCTCCACTAGATGCCATTTTAGCTTGACTTCGGGTTATCATTCAGAGACTTAGAGACCGATATACGACAACAATAATATAGCTTAAGCTACTTATATGTACTTATTTTACTTATTGCTAGCCACTGTCTGTCACTGCCCTAGCTTACTATTTTATCAAGCCGTGCGGTGCGGCGCCAATTTAACAATATAACGAGTTGTACCCGTTTACGCCCAGCGATGGACGCCAATTGTTTTTTTTTTTTTTTTTTTTTTTTTGCTACTGATAACTCTTAAATTTATTCACATTAGTTTGCTATTACTTGTAAATATTAAGATAGCACAAAATTCTACGTACTCATTAGTACTTGTAAATATATAAAATTAACACATTACCAAAATTTAATACTCATGGCTGAATCGTAAATATCAAACAATAATACATTAACAAAATTGAATACTCATTAAATTGTAACTATGAAAATAATACATTAATAAAATTGCATACTCATTAAATTGTAAATATCAAAATAATACAGTAATAAAGTTGAATACTCATTAAATTGTACATATCAAAATAATACAGTAATAAAGTTGAATACTCATTAAATTGTACATATCAAAATAATACAGTAATAAAATTGAATACTCATTAAATTGTACATATCAAAATAATACAGTAATAAAGTTGAATACTCATTAAATTGTACATATCAAAATAATACAGTAATAAAATTAGTTATCCAAACTCTCAATCTAATGGTTGCATATTAATGATCATTCATCAATTGCGTTTAGTACATTAAGTAAATTATAATGTTTAGTCTCATCTTATGAATTCTTAATATGAATATCTCTTAAGCTGTTACTATATTTTGTAATTACGGATTCATTTAGAACTTGGAAATAAACATTACTCCAAACTGATAAACAATGATAATTTTACTTCTACACAAACTTTAGAATCGATTTCTTTAATTCCTTTACGATTACTTTATTGAATTTTATTGTGTGTGGATTCTTTGAGATGACAGACAGTGGATCTAAATTAATTAAGACATGTTTTACTATACTTGGTATTCGAATATCCAATCACTCGGTAGTTGCGGTGATGATTCCCCCATGTCGATCGTTCTAGAATCGTGCAGATAACTCCTCCAGATGATAGATGGCACTGGATGAATTCCACGATGTCACTCACAGACACTTCACTCACCAACTCCACGCATTCGGATTATAATTTATGAATAAAAGTTAGCGTTGTACACCGACATCGTAAATTATTTCAAATCTGAATTATTATTACGCACCTTTGTTGCGGTATGTCTGGTTATTAAGTGTTCATGAATGTAATTTGTGTTGTTAATCGTTCTTAAAAGTTATTGTTGTAAAGTGTTTTTATACACTGAAATTACATTATTGTCTGATTACTATTTGTTTCAGTTAATGTTCACTGGTAGGCTAATAGTGTGACTCTACTTCATAGTTCGTTTGCTTGTAATGACTGTATTAATTTGTTATAAGTTCGAAAACTACCTTCTCACACTGTGTATCAAATTATTCTAAGTTCGTTAAAATGCTAATTTCTCTCGTCACCGACTTCACTCCACTCTCGTCCGAAATTTCGTTAGAACTCCTCTCGCGTCCGTATTTTTAGTTAGAACTCTTCTCGCGTCCGTATCTCAGCTAGAACTCTCGAGCGCGTTCCTGTCTCCTTCCTATATTTTCCTTACCAAATCTCCCACCAGACTTCTGATTCCAACGACGCCGTGTCCTTATTGGTTTCATGTTTTTCCCTCCAAGTCCAAATACTACCCATCTTTTCAAAGGCGTTCTCTGATAGGGCTTCTGGTTCCCCACCAGATTCTTCCCTTGCTTCGTATTTTGAGGTCGTCGACGTTTCCAGCCAACGCACCAATAAATTGTATCTGTCGTTTTTTCTAAAATCTTCAGTGACAACTCTGAGTTTCTCTTCCATTTTCATTGTTTCTTAACTTCGTCGCTCTGCCGTTATTATCTATTGTTGTTCAAGGGCCTCGCCTACCCTTCTTTGAAAGTTGGTTTTTTCTTTTAATTGCCAGGCAACACCCCATCCTTGAGTTTGGACGTACTCTCTGCGCTTTCGTTTCCAAGTAAGGTCAAAACCCTGTCATCGACCGCTGGAGTCATTCAAATCAATCCACCCTTCGTCGCTTTCTCCTGACAGCTGGCGTACGCATGTATGCTTGACCATTGTTAAGCCTTTTCTCCTTTAATGGCTCTGTACACATTGTATGTAGTTTTCTATGGAATCAATGTGTTTTCACAAAAAACTGGTGTTCTACGTACCCGGAGCAGTGAACTCTGTTAACAGGGTACGCGTCACAGCTGTCTACGAAATTTATGACGTGTCCGTCACTACAGCTTGCTTGCTCGTTCCCCTTTTGTCCCTTACAAAATATGTTTTCCACACATACACCCTTCGTTATTGCTTTCAGCGACATTCCTTACTGCAGATTATAAAATAAAACTTTTCGAAATTTTTTTTGTGTGTTATATTTTTTACAGAGGATTTTTAATTTTATCCATTTTTTTTTATAAACATTTTTTCCAACAGACTTTAATCAATGAATAAACTGATAGATTTGGAAACTAACAGGCATAATTGAATGAAACACGAATCCTACAATACACTGACGAAGGAACAGCTATCAATGAATAAACTGATAGATTTGGAAACTAACAGGCATAATTGAATGAAACACGAATCCTACAATACACGCTTAGTTCTGACGAAGGAACAGCTATCAATGAATAAACTGATAGATTTGGAAACTAACAGGCATAATTGGATGAAACACGAATCCTACAATACACGCTTAGTTCTGACGAAGGAACAGCTATCAATGAATAAACTGATAGATTTGGAAACTAACAGGCATAATTGGATGAAACACGAATCCTACAATACACGCTTAGTTCTGACGAAGGAACAGCTATCAATGAATAAACTGATAGATTTGGAAACTAACAGGCATAATTGGATGAAACACGAATCCTACAGTACACTGAAGAAGGAACAGCTATCAATGAATAAACTGATAGATTTGGAAACTAACAGGCATAATTGGATGAAACACGAATCCTACAGTACACTGACGAAGGAACAGCTATCAATGAATAAACTGATAGATTTGGAAACTAACAGGCACAATTGAATGCAACACGAATCCTACAATACACTGACGAAGGAACAGCTATCAATGAATAAACTGATAGATTTGGAAACTAACAGGCATAATTGAATGAAACACGAAACCTACAATACACGCTTAGTTCTGACGAAGGAACAGCTATCAATGAATAAACTGATAGATTTGGAAACTAACAGGCACAATTGAATGAAACACGAATCCTACAATACACTGACGAAGGAACAGCTATCAATGAATAAACTGATAGATTTGGAAACTAACAGGCACAATTGAATGAAACACGAATCCTACAATACACGCTTAGTTCTGACGAAGGAACAGCTATCAATGAATAAACTGATAGATTTGGAAACTAACAGGCATAATTGGATGAAACACGAATCCTACAGTACACTGACGAAGGAACAGCTATCAATGAATAAACTGATAGATTTGGAAACTAACAGGCATACTTGGATGAAACACGAATCCTACAGTACACTGACGAAGGAACAGCTATCAATGAATAAACTGATAGATTTGGAAACTAACAGGCACAATTGAATGAAACACGAATCCTACAATACACTGACGAAGGAACAGCTATCAATGAATAAACTGATAGATTTGGAAACTAACAGGCACAATTGAATGAAACACGAATCCTACAATACACTGACGAAGGAACAGCTATCAATGAATAAACTGATAGATTTGGAAACTAACAGGCATAATTGAATGAAACACGAATCCTACAATACACGCTTAGTTCTGACGAAGGAACAGCTATCAATGAATAAACTGATAGATTTGGAAACTAACAGGCATAATTGGATGAAACACGAATCCTACAGTACACTGGCGAAGGAACAGCTATCAATGAATAAACTGATAGACTTGGAAACTAACAGGCATAATTGGATGAAACACGAATCCTACAGTACACTGACGAAGGAACAGCTATCAATGAATAAACTGATAGATTTGGAAACTAACAGGCACAATTGAATGAAACACGAATCCTACAATACACTGACGAAGGAACAGCTATCAATGAATAAACTGATAGATTTGGAAACTAACAGGCACAATTGAATGAAACACGAATCCTACAATACACTGACTAAGGAACAGCTATCAATGAATAAACTGATAGATTTGGAAACTAACAGGCATAATTGAATGAAACACGAATCCTACAATACACTGACGAAGGAACAGCTATCAATGAATAAACTGATAGATTTGGAAACTAACAGGCATAATTGAATGAAACACGAATCCTACAATACACTGACGAAGGAACAGCTATCATTCGTCTACGGCTGGAAGAACTCCACTTAAACAGTACTCTGCTGGAACGCAGACTTCACAATCACAGTGAACGGATTCGTACAGCACAAATGTGTGGGGAAAAGTAATCTCACGAACACGGTTTCACACAGATTGAAATGTTTGCACGATTGTGACAGAAAAGTCAACGAGGCGTGTCACGTACGCCGGATTAGCATTCCGTCCACATCCACATCGTCTCTGCTATTCCATTGACAAAGACGAGGACACACTGACTGCGTCGCTGGTTGACCCAGCCCAGGGTTGGGGTCACTCGTGCACCGATTTCTGTATTCACACAACGCGCAACAGAGTACCATGTGAAATGTACAACAACTCGGTGAACTCGACATTTTAGCGGAGTTATAAAACGTCAGCTCTCGTTCATTGACATAATAGGTTACAATGTCCCACCCCGCCTGGCGAAAGTGTATTGTTTCACACAGATTGAAATGTTTGCACGATTGTGACAGAAAAGTCAACGAGGCGTGTCACGTACGCCGGATTAGCATTCCGTCCACATCCACATCGTCTCTGCTATTCCATTGACAAAGACGAGGACACACTGACTGCGTCGCTGGTTGACCCAGCCCAGGGTTGGGGTCACTCGTGCACCGTTTTCTGTATTCACACAACGCGCAACAGAGTACCATGTGAAATGTACAACAACTCGGTGAACTCGACATTTTAGCGGAGTTATAAAACGTCAGCTCTCGTTCATTGACATAATAGGTTACAATGTCCCACCCCGCCTGGCGAAAGTGTATTGTTTCACACAGATTGAAATGTTTGCACGATTGTGACAGAAAAGTCAACGAGGCGTGTCACGTACGCCGGATTAGCATTCCGTCCACATCCACATCGTCTCTGCTATTCCATTGACAAAGACGAGGACACACTGACTGCGTCGCTGGTTGACCCAGCCCAGGGTTGGGGTCACTCGTGCACCGATTTCTGTATTCACACAACGCGCAACAGAGTACCATGTGAAATGTACAACAACTCGGTGAACTCGACATTTTAGCGGAGTTATAAAACGTCAGCTCTCGTTCATTGACATAATAGGTTACAATGTCCCACCCCGCCTGGCGAAAGTGTATTGTTTCACACAGATTGAAATGTTTGCACGATTGTGACAGAAAAGTCAACGAGGCGTGTCACGTACGCCGGATTAGCATTCCGTCCACATCCACATCGTCTCTGCTATTCCATTGACAAAGACGAGGACACACTGACTGCGTCGCTGGTTGACCCAGCCCAGGGTTGGGGTCACTCGTGCACCGTTTTCTGTATTCACACAACGCGCAACAGAGTACCATGTGAAATGTACAACAACTCGGTGAACTCGACATTTTAGCGGAGTTATAAAACGTCAGCTCTCGTTCATTGACATAATAGGTTACAATGTCCCACCCCGCCTGGCGAAAGTGTATTGTTTCACACAGATTGAAATGTTTGCACGATTGTGACAGAAAAGTCAACGAGGCGTGTCACGTACGCCGGATTAGCATTCCGTCCACATCCACATCGTCTCTGCTATTCCATTGACAAAGACGAGGACACACTGACTGCGTCGCTGGTTGACCCAGCCCAGGGTTGGGGTCACTCGTGCACCGATTTCTGTATTCACACAACGCGCAACAGAGTACCATGTGAAATGTACAACAACTCGGTGAACTCGACATTTTAGCGGAGTTATAAAACGTCAGCTCTCGTTCATTGACATAATAGGTTACAATGTCCCACCCCGCCTGGCGAAAGTGTATTGTTTCACACAGATTGAAATGTTTGCACGATTGTGACAGAAAAGTCAACGAGGCGTGTCACGTACGCCGGATTAGCATTCCGTCCACATCCACATCGTCTCTGCTATTCCATTGACAAAGACGAGGACACACTGACTGCGTCGCTGGTTGACCCAGCCCAGGGTTGGGGTCACTCGTGCACCGTTTTCTGTATTCACACAACGCGCAACAGAGTACCATGTGAAATGTACAACAACTCGGTGAACTCGACATTTTAGCGGAGTTATAAAACGTCAGCTCTCGTTCATTGACATAATAGGTTACAATGTCCCACCCCGCCTGGCGAAAGTGTATTGTTTCACACAGATTGAAATGTTTGCACGATTGTGACAGAAAAGTCAACGAGGCGTGTCACGTACGCCGGATTAGCATTCCGTCCACATCCACATCGTCTCTGCTATTCCATTGACAAAGACGAGGACACACTGACTGCGTCGCTGGTTGACCCAGCCCAGGGTTGGGGTCACTCGTGCACCGATTTCTGTATTCACACAACGCGCAACAGAGTACCATGTGAAATGTACAACAACTCGGTGAACTCGACATTTTAGCGGAGTTATAAAACGTCAGCTCTCGTTCATTGACATAATAGGTTACAATGTCCCACCCCGCCTGGCGAAAGTGTATTGTTTCACACAGATTGAAATGTTTGCACGATTGTGACAGAAAAGTCAACGAGGCGTGTCACGTACGCCGGATTAGCATTCCGTCCACATCCACATCGTCTCTGCTATTCCATTGACAAAGACGAGGACACACTGACTGCGTCGCTGGTTGACCCAGCCCAGGGTTGGGGTCACTCGTGCACCGATTTCTGTATTCACACAACGCGCAACAGAGTACCATGTGAAATGTACAACAACTCGGTGAACTCGACATTTTAGCGGAGTTATAAAACGTCAGCTCTCGTTCATTGACATAATAGGTTACAATGTCCCACCCCGCCTGGCGAAAGTGTATTGTTTCACACAGATTGAAATGTTTGCACGATTGTGACAGAAAAGTCAACGAGGCGTGTCACGTACGCCGGATTAGCATTCCGTCCACATCCACATCGTCTCTGCTATTCCATTGACAAAGACGAGGACACACTGACTGCGTCGCTGGTTGACCCAGCCCAGGGTTGGGGTCACTCGTGCACCGATTTCTGTATTCACACAACGCGCAACAGAGTACCATGTGAAATGTACAACAACTCGGTGAACTCGACATTTTAGCGGAGTTATAAAACGTCAGCTCTCGTTCATTGACATAATAGGTTACAATGTCCCACCCCGCCTGGCGAAAGTGTATTGTTTCACACAGATTGAAATGTTTGCACGATTGTGACAGAAAAGTCAACGAGGCGTGTCACGTACGCCGGATTAGCATTCCGTCCACATCCACATCGTCTCTGCTATTCCATTGACAAAGACGAGGACACACTGACTGCGTCGCTGGTTGACCCAGCCCAGGGTTGGGGTCACTCGTGCACCGATTTCTGTATTCACACAACGCGCAACAGAGTACCATGTGAAATGTACAACAACTCGGTGAACTCGACATTTTAGCGGAGTTATAAAACGTCAGCTCTCGTTCATTGACATAATAGGTTACAATGTCCCACCCCGCCTGGCGAAAGTGTATTGTTTCACACAGATTGAAATGTTTGCACGATTGTGACAGAAAAGTCAACGAGGCGTGTCACGTACGCCGGATTAGCATTCCGTCCACATCCACATCGTCTCTGCTATTCCATTGACAAAGACGAGGACACACTGACTGCGTCGCTGGTTGACCCAGCCCAGGGTTGGGGTCACTCGTGCACCGATTTCTGTATTCACACAACGCGCAACAGAGTACCATGTGAAATGTACAACAACTCGGTGAACTCGACATTTTAGCGGAGTTATAAAACGTCAGCTCTCGTTCATTGACATAATAGGTTACAATGTCCCACCCCGCCTGGCGAAAGTGTATTGTTTCACACAGATTGAAATGTTTGCACGATTGTGACAGAAAAGTCAACGAGGCGTGTCACGTACGCCGGATTAGCATTCCGTCCACATCCACATCGTCTCTGCTATTCCATTGACAAAGACGAGGACACACTGACTGCGTCGCTGGTTGACCCAGCCCAGGGTTGGGGTCACTCGTGCACCGATTTCTGTATTCACACAACGCGCAACAGAGTACCATGTGAAATGTACAACAACTCGGTGAACTCGACATTTTAGCGGAGTTATAAAACGTCAGCTCTCGTTCATTGACATAATAGGTTACAATGTCCCACCCCGCCTGGCGAAAGTGTATTGTTTCACACAGATTGAAATGTTTGCACGATTGTGACAGAAAAGTCAACGAGGCGTGTCACGTACGCCGGATTAGCATTCCGTCCACATCCACATCGTCTCTGCTATTCCATTGACAAAGACGAGGACACACTGACTGCGTCGCTGGTTGACCCAGCCCAGGGTTGGGGTCACTCGTGCACCGATTTCTGTATTCACACAACGCGCAACAGAGTACCATGTGAAATGTACAACAACTCGGTGAACTCGACATTTTAGCGGAGTTATAAAACGTCAGCTCTCGTTCATTGACATAATAGGTTACAATGTCCCACCCCGCCTGGCGAAAGTGTATTGTTTCACACAGATTGAAATGTTTGCACGATTGTGACAGAAAAGTCAACGAGGCGTGTCACGTACGCCGGATTAGCATTCCGTCCACATCCACATCGTCTCTGCTATTCCATTGACAAAGACGAGGACACACTGACTGCGTCGCTGGTTGACCCAGCCCAGGGTTGGGGTCACTCGTGCACCGATTTCTGTATTCACACAACGCGCAACAGAGTACCATGTGAAATGTACAACAACTCGGTGAACTCGACATTTTAGCGGAGTTATAAAACGTCAGCTCTCGTTCATTGACATAATAGGTTACAATGTCCCACCCCGCCTGGCGAAAGTGTATTGTTTCACACAGATTGAAATGTTTGCACGATTGTGACAGAAAAGTCAACGAGGCGTGTCACGTACGCCGGATTAGCATTCCGTCCACATCCACATCGTCTCTGCTATTCCATTGACAAAGACGAGGACACACTGACTGCGTCGCTGGTTGACCCAGCCCAGGGTTGGGGTCACTCGTGCACCGATTTCTGTATTCACACAACGCGCAACAGAGTACCATGTGAAATGTACAACAACTCGGTGAACTCGACATTTTAGCGGAGTTATAAAACGTCAGCTCTCGTTCATTGACATAATAGGTTACAATGTCCCACCCCGCCTGGCGAAAGTGTATTGTTTCACACAGGGAATTTCCTGTCGTTTCTTAAGTCTATTCGCTCTTAGATAGGCCTATATGTATATTGTTATGTGTGCAAAGTGCTTTTGGTCATATGGGTACCTGGTAGGTCCCTTAGACACTGTTGCCTCCAACTATTTTATGCCAGTTCACTTAGATTCTATTCTCTTAACATCGTTTATCATTGTTAATCTATTCCTACCTCCTCCAAGTTTCCGTTCCACTGTCCGTTCACGAACAATCGTTAAGATTCCTTTTTACAACCAGTTTTCAGTTTCCATTTTTCTCCGGGATTGTGTTTAAAGTGTCGCGCTTTCCTCTATTCTTTTCAAAAGGAAACTTCTTCATTATCCATTTTCTCAAGCCATTTTATTGTATTTTCTCCAGTCTTCTGCGTACCCATTTAAAAAACCTCAGCAACTGCTCAGTAGCGGACTAATGGTGGGGGGGGCGGACCGTCCCGGGCCCCACTTACTAGGGGACCTCCAGGTTTGGAAAATTAAGTTTTTTTGGTAAGTTTTCAAATTTACTTGCAAATGTTGTATCGTCACGTCCTGTAATGCAAAGCAAGAACAGGTAGAGGATTTAATTGAACGATGCCAAATATTTTTCATATTATTTTTAAACCTACCTTAAAATTCTACATTATAAAGTGTTTACAAATATAAAAAAAAAAGTATAAAGGAAAGTTTATTATTAGAAATATATATTCATACTAAACAAGAAGTGTCAGTTGTACCTGCCGTCAATGCCTCACTGTGCAGTTGGAAGTCGCAAATTGAACCTCAAACAGCATGGACGGCAACGGCAGCGGCGCGACTCAAGAAGGCCGTGCCTCGGTAATGGTAAATTTGTTTTGCAGTGTGTAAGTTTGTTGTATATTATAAACTACTGTAAGAAATTTAACGCAGTCTATAAATAATGCTACTTCTATCATTTCTTTTAAACTTTATATTTACAATATGAAAGAACATTTTTATTTCAAACATTACTACAGCTTCTTATAGTTTCCTAACTAGATGTACCAATACAGTAATTAGACAATAAATGTCCAACAGCAAAGTGTTTTTGCCATGTATTACTTAAAGATAAATTGGATTATAAGCACCCGTCTTATGGGAGGGGGCCTCAGAAAGAAATCCGCCCCGGGCCTCCAGCGGCCTAGGTACGCCACTGCAACTGCTGAACGTTGTGTACTACCTGCTGAACAAACACTTTGGTGCCATCGTTTAGGACTTGATAGCGGTGGACACGTCCAACAACTTCGCAGATACAAAGCAACTAACAGCAGGTATGACACAAAAGTTGGAATTATGAAAACGGCTAACAAAATTAACTTGAGATCCAGTTACACGCGCGCGCACATCACATGTGTAGGCCTACTGCAGGACACTTACCCTATTTGTGACTCTCTATGGTCAAGTCTCGAATATTGTACAGAACGATCTACCGCGAGATGGAATCAACGCCACGACCTGTCGCCGTTTCGGAAATTAGCACGCGGGGCCACTACGTGTTTTCTTTCTTCTTTCAGAATGCAGTAGAAAACGTTGTAATTTTCGGATGTAACGGATGTAAGAAGGAGGAGGAGGAGGCGGCTCTGCGTCTTGGTTGTTGATGCGTTTCGGCTGGGGGGGGGGGGGACAAAACGACTACAACACCGACTTGTCTGGTATCGAGAGAGACACATGTCAACTTGTGTATGCTGCTGTTTGATCGCAATGTTTAAACGCTTTGAAAGCGCTTCTTGGAAAGCGAACGTTTTTGGACGGATTCCGTAATTTATACGACGAAGACGTGTTTTTATTTCTCTGTAAGTCCGCGTAACCAAACTGTGACATGCATTTACGGCAGTTCTAAGAAACCAGACCAACACGCATGTCATAAAAGGCCGAGACTGAATTAGATTGAACGCACATGTCGGGAGAGAGAGTTCTGGTATGTCACACCAGTAACGACATATTTGCCTATGTGTTTTTGTGTTTAAATGTTTTTTATACATGATTTCTTTCGAATATAGGCCTACAATGTTTGTGTCGGATCCCAAACGGAAGAACGTTTAACGGAGCGAATGAAAATGTCAGAAACTGTATCGTCTTCACGTAGGACGTCACCGAGAATTAGTGACGGTTCGTCCCCACGACAAATTTCAGACCCACTTTAACTGAAATACGAACTGTATCTACCTTATTTAATTATACCTGATTTATCTTGGCGCTGCGAAGAATTGTATTACCAAATGAGGTATCAGGAATAAATTTTTTTATGAAATACATACAACTGAGTAACTTCGTTACACAGGGCTATCTGACCCACTTTTATGAAGCAGACCTGAAAAACAATATTGTTTAACAACTATTACAAACGCACTATGCTTGAACATTAATGAAACACGTACGATAACTAGACACAACGGCTTAAGAAGAAACTCCCAGAACAGCTGTTCACTTTGTGGACATTTTGAACAATACCCATAACTCTGATTTATTTGTAAATAAAAAAGAAAGAAACAAACAATTTTAATAATTGGCCCTTAAAGATGATGCACGTAGAGTGGCGAAGTTACATGGAGGCAATTGAGGCAATGCCTACATTGTGTAGAATAAAAATTATAAATACATATGAACTACGCAACGTAAAGACTATACAGTACATTGTTACTGTGATTGTCGAATTTACTAATTACGTGCTTTACTGAGCGACCGCTAGATGGCGACAAGTGACAGTAGACATAGTTCGTTTAAAGCGAATGAGGCAACGTGAATCTGCCTCAGCGTTTTTCGTATACATCGTATGTACGCAATTGTGTTGTTTATAGTCGTGTTTATTTTATGCGGTTATTAAAAGTGTGCCTGTTATTCCGCATGAACTAATAGACGATCAAGATTGTCATTTAAATTATTTTTGTCATTAAACATATATATAGAAACCAATCAAGTTATAAATTTGGAAGTTAAATCAGTTATATTATTGTGTGTGAATATAAGTCTGTCGCCCGAAATGAGTGAAGCGGTCTTTTAATACTTTGTCAGATCTTTTAAACTTATTAAAAAGTAAGCCGTTTTCTTCTTGGGCTTACGAAGAAAAATGTGGCGTTAAAAACAAGAGATTTACGCCTAATTTAGACATTAAACATTTTGATGGTAAAGTATCTAGAAAATTTCAGTTTTCTTGGTACGAGCGATATTCGTAGTTGACAGGCTGTTCCGAAACCAACAGACTTTTTTGTTATACATGTATCTTGTTTTCTGGTGAAAAAGAATGGATTTTATATGGAGTGACGGTAACAAAAAACTTTCTTAGAAAGGCAGACAAACACCAGAATTCAAATAAATATATTCAAAATGAAGAGCGGTACCGTTTGCTGGGACGCGTGAGGATTGAACATACTCTCTCTGAAGGGGCTAGAATTCAAGCTGTTAAACATAATGAAGTCGTGAAACAAAATAGGCTTGTTGTTGAAAGACTTGTTGACATTGTGTGTTTTCTCGGGAAACAGGAGCTTGGATTTCGAGGTCATTTCGAAGGGGAAGACTCAGTCAACCGGGGTAATTATCTAGAGTTGTTAGATCTTCTTTCTAAGCAGGACCAGTACATTCGAGATCATCTCCAGTCTACGTCAGGCTTTAAAGGTACATCAAGCGATATTCAGAATGAATTAGTTGAATCTGTAACTGATATAATTCAAGAGAAGATTAAGGCGGAGTTAGATTCTTGCGATTTTATTGGAATTCAGGCAGATGAAACTTTAAACGTATCAAGTAGATCTCAAGTCAGCATAATTTTTAGATTTTGTTCAACAGAGGGTCCAGTAGAAAGGTTCATTGGGTTTTACGATGTTTCAGTAGATAAGATTGCATTAGGCTTATCAGAATTAATTGTTAATGTTTTGTAAAAGTGGGGTGTAACTGAGAAGGTAGTCTGTCAATTACAGAGGCTCCATAATTGATGGAGCCTCTGTAATGGCTGGAAAGAATGGAGGCGTTCAGCACTTTGTAAAACAGACTTGCCCAAGAGCGTTATTTCTACATTGCTATGCTCACAAGTTAAACCTCGTAGCCTACTTCTTCATTGCACTAAAACAGTAAGATCGGTTAGGCTCTTCATTCACAATCTGACAGCATTTCACACATTTTTTTGTAGATCCTCAAAGAGATCACAGCTTCTAGAATCTAGAGGATTTAAACTTTCACAAGCATCCACTACTCACTGGAACTTCCATTCCAGAGCAGTTCATACCATATACCATCTTTTCCCAGTATGGTGACTTGAGACAGGTTTTTGAGGACATTACAGAGAATGATGTAGGATGGGATAATGATTCGTTCAATTCTGCTGTTGGATTGCTTAACATACTCAAAAAGACTTATTTCATTTACTTACTTTATTTTTATAGAGAAATATTCGTTTATAATGACCATCTCTTTTCTCTACTGCAACACAAAACTATCTCCGATATAATTCTGTGCAACACTAAAATTAAGAAAACTAGTGCTATCCTCAAGAACATGGGATCAGAAAACGCTGTGTCGTCTTGGATTGAAAAATGTCACCAAATAAGCAGCGAGGTAAATATAGATGACAGTGACAGGAAACTGCTGAAAACGTTAACTTATGAAGTTCTTGATACTTTGATTATGCAGCTGGAGGTACGGTTCAGTGATTTCAAAAGTATCCAGTTTGTTGAGTTGTTGGATCCTAATTGCTTCATTTCTTACAAAGAGAGTTTCCCTTCTACTAAATTCAACAGCCTTATAAATAAATACCTTTTTTTCAATAGTGAAAGACTGGAAAATGAATTAAAAAACATTTACTCAGATACTGGAAAACATTTGTTACCTCAAAGATTTTTACATTTTATAGGTCTTAATGACTTAGAACCAGTGTACGTGGAAGTTTCAAAATTAATTCGTTTGATTTTACCGTTTCCTGTTACCACGTTAAACATTATGGTGATGTCTGCAGAAAGGAATATGAGTAGGCCCTACTCTGGAAAGAATAAAAAACTACTTGCGCAATACGATGACCAATGAAAGACTTAACTCTCTTACCACCATTGCTATTGAAAAAAATCTGTGAAGGAATTGATGACTGACCAGCTGTTTAAAGACCGTGTAGTTGACAATTTTGCAAGCAAGAAAACTCGCCGTGTTGAACTACTCTACAAAAAAATTTAAGGTAAGACTTTTGCCTACCCATTCATTAATTACTAGCTTCGCCTTGTAAATCTAAATTACAGAGAGAAATTAAATCGGTTGGCTACAGTGAATGAAGTAACGTTTTCCATCATCTGATCTCGAAGAGGTCAAAGTAACGATACCTATGAGACATGCGATTCCTACTTTGTTTAGGTACACTTTTTAAACACTACAAACTCGGTCTGACTTGTCATACCGACTGTGTCTCAACACGACGTTGTGTCTAAAGTTGTGGAAAACTGTCTGACTGTGTATTAGGACTAATCTCGGGCGGATTTTGATGCAGTATCTGTAGAGGAAGATTCAGATGTATTAAACGTTAATCTACACCACGAATGTTACTTCTGTAAGTGTATTTTAATTTTATCAGTATGTACGTAAACCTGACTGACGTTTCACAGAATCAATATGTATCTTCAGAGGTATTAATATAAACCTGCAAATAACCGATTTTATTTCGATTTCAATTTCTCGATTGTTGTAAGCTTTGATTAGGCGATCAGATGTTTTGACGGTTATATTAAAATATTTAAACTTCAATTATTTTGTTTTAATAAATTTATAATTTTAAATAGATCATCTTGTTTTGTTTTTATTTGAATTTGTTCTTTAATTAGTGTATTATTATTATTGTGTTTGTATAACTTATGTTGAGGTTTTCATGGCCGGCTCTAGTAGAAGCCCGGAACATTAAACGTGGCAACGTTGTGTCTGAGGCCTATAAGCTTGTGTAAACTATAAAATAGCTAAAGTGAACATGTTATATTTTGATTTAATTTCACAGCATTACTAAAATCATGAGTAGGCCTATTTATAGTTAAATCTAAATTATAGGTCTGTGCGCACTTAGTAGGCCTACTATTCGTTGAAGAAATTAGTGAATTTAGTACTAATGAATTAATTTTGTTCAAATTATTAAATTCTTAAAAAATATAACAGTATTTTTCATAATAAACTTTTAATTTGCAAAAAATGAAAAATTATAAAACTGCTGTTAGGCGGCAATTAAAAATGACGCGATTTGATTATTGAAATACATAAATTAAGTGATCGTCTAGTCAGCCTCAAGTATCAGCTGGTTCCAGTATTGCCACGTTTAATGTTCCGGCCTTCTACTAAAGCCGGTCATAGTTTTTTCCATGTATGTAACGGTATTCATTATGTGACCTTTTTGTATGCTTTATGTTAATTTAACACTTTGAATGATTGAAAATTTATGTTTATTATTTATACGCATCGTGGTGTTAAAAGACTCTGTCGATTAGCTTTTTCTTCGTCTGGCCTACGTAAAATTTATTGCAATCTAGACATTTTGTATATTCCATTTTTAACGTGAAGTTGGATTTAAGTTTAGGATTTATTTTATTAAAAACTGTATTACATGTGTTATGGGGTCCAAAGAGGGTGTGACGCGAACATATGCTTTCAAAGAAGAGAAAAGCACCAGCCTCTCCATCCCCAGCTCCACTCTCAGCTACACGTCGGTGGGCCCTGTTACGCCGAGCATCCACTCCAAGATTGTGGTAACCAATCCCTTCGGCGGAGTGGAATCGAGAGATGGGGGTTCTGTCAGGGCAATCTGGGCGTATCCTAGGTCCTGTCCTGGCCTGGCAGGATGGTGCACATCGGCAGCAAGGTGTGCATCTAGTGTGGAGGCGGAGGAGGCTATAGTAGCCCAGCTGCACACATGGGCTGAGTCAATTAGTCTACTGCGACCGAGCAGAGAGAACCCGTCAGCTGAGGTGAAAGCAACTCTCTGGGGGAAGAGCAGCCCGAAATCAAAGTTCCTTCCGTTAAACTCTTTTATGTGCAGAAACCTATCAGCCTCTCAGCCAGTCAGTTGTCTGTACATGTCTGGGACAACTGGCGGAGGTTGTTAAATGGGGCCTTGACTCAGTAATGGGTTGTCGCGCCGCTGAAGAAGAACAAGAAGAAGAAGAAGAAGAAGAAGAAGAAGAAGAAGAAGAAGAAGAAGAAGAAGAAGAAGAAGAAGAAGAAGAAGAAGAAGATTATATGTATTATAAGATACTTTTAAATTAGTATGTTTAAACAGTTAGTTTTAGAGTTACATTTCTGTAATAAGTAGCGTACAGGTTGTAGACTGTATATGAACACCACTAGCTTACTTTTACATGTACAATAGAACCTTCATTAACCGAAATAATAGAACACTTTAAACCGAAATATGGTTTAACCGAAACGAGCGACCAAAAAAAATTATATATTCCCGATTTTTACTACAACGCAAATTTTTTTCCGTATAACACGAAACTAATGTAATAAACATGTAATAAATTGTGCGTCATGTCAACAAAGCGGAAACGGGTCATGATAACGAATGAAGAAAAATCGAAGGCAATTAAAAGAATTAAAAATAACGAGATTTTGCGAACTGTGGCAGCCGATTTTGATGTTGGTGTTCCTACTGTTTCTGATTGGGTCAAGATGAAAAATAAGTTTGAACAGCATACTCCGAAGATGACAAACAAGAAAACAATGAAGACGTTTCACAAAACGAGAAAGTAAATGAGGCTGTGCATTTATGGTTCACGAAACAAAGGGACGACGAAGACGATGACATAGCTGAGAGCAGTAGCCATCACATATAGCTGACGATAGCTGATGATAGCTGACGAGATCTTCAATGCGTGAGGTAAGAGATTTTATTTTGGGTTAGGGCATTAAATTAGGCTATATGAAATACGTATTTTTCTCACGGAGTTGTATTCATATTTTCAGATAGCGTTACGGTTCGTCGAACGATCTGAAGATTCAAAGCCCTCTGACGTTCTGCTAATGACGCGATGGCGAGATATTGCTGCAAGAAAGTGATGTGAAAAGAAAAAAGCAAAGTAAAATATAAGATTAAAAAAAAATCAAAACTAGTGTTTTAAAAATGACTACGTAGTTTGATTTTTATTAAAATCTTTTGATAATATTGTGTATATTGTCTCCAGTTATTTTACCTCACACTTTAAAAAATATCTTAATTAGTATCCCAAATTTTGGTTATCCGAAACGCCCTCCCCCCCCTTTGTTTCGGTTAACAGAGATTCTACTGTATGTTTACTAGGTAGGCTATTCTTTAGTGAGTTTATGTGTTATTTTATTTTCTAATGTACTGATTAGTCTTTATTTTGTATCCATTACCTATTGTTATTTGTTTAATAATACTCGTTTGTTTCTTTCTTTCTTTCTGTGTCATTTGATGGGATTCTTAGTACTCGGTGTAATAAGAAATTGAACGCAGCTATTTTATGGAATTATCAAATTAGTTTGGAAACATTTGCTACCTGTCTATATATTGAATACTGAAAATGGGTTTCATTTCTGATTATGGTTAAGCCTAAGTAATTTAATTTGTTGTTATTAGATTCTTCTTGTAATGTGAATTGTATTTTATTATGTACACTGTTTATAGAATTTAATATATGTTTATGCTGTTATTTTACGGCGTGCGCGCGCACGCACACACACACACACACACACACACACACACACACACACACACACACACACACACACACATTATAGGATGTCATCAGCTTATTTAAAGTAATATTTAATGGGTCGTTCAAGTTTGTTATTTAATTTTATAATTTTATTATATTTATAATTACTTATAAGTTATACTTACACTATAGTTATATTTATGTGCATATTTGCACATTTTACAACTGGTATTACTGAAAAAAAATCCAAGATAGAAATCGTGTGTACCATGCGTACGATAATAAAACTACTGCCTGGGAAAAGAAAGAAATTAATAAAACAGAAAACGAGAGAAAGTAAGAGACCGCGCTAACCAAATACGTATTTTACGGCTGCCTTATACAGTTTGTTGGTTTATAAAGCGAGCCGAGTTTTATGGCTTTATAAAGCACTAACAACTAATTAAAAGTTAATTACCAGTAAAAAGAGTGGCAGGTATTCTTTTGTTTGTTGACACATCTGAAAGTATTTACGAGTACTTATGTACCTCCTGTTGAATATATGTCGAATTATTGTCATTGTCATTATTACGATTTTAAGGTACAATTAAATACGACTGTTATTACCAGAAAATCAATTATATCATCTAAGAAATTTAATACTTTCTCAGGCACGGAAGTGTCCGTCGGCTTGCCGGAGATAACAATCACCACGTCTACGCTGCCCGATTTCACCTTCATTGCTTTTTCTTTTTCTTCAAAGTCGTTAATTCGCAAAAGCGGTATCGATACTAAACCGATCGATTTACAACATTAATCGTAACGGTAACTCGTTGAAATTGGATTGAACCTGCGATGGACATATAAAGAAAGACACTACAAAAATAAACTCACTTGCAGAGGCATTATTTAGCGACCAATCAGATACGAGTGCGCGGGATCCTGTTGTGTTCGCTTGTTCATTTAGGGACAAATTGTGTGCTGCAAGCTTTGCTGTCGCGATTCCGATACCCGCAGTGTTTATTTGTATTCCGATCAAACGGATTGCGCTAGCGTTTTGTAGACCGTTTTTATAACTATTTAGGTCTACGTAGTATTTATTGCAACTGGCTTAACGAATTAATATATGTAATAAGATAACATTAACCAATTTGAGAATTTAAATTGGAAATGTACTATGAAATGTCAGACAAATAATTAGAAAGGACTTGTTTGCTGGTCTTCGGAATTACTTTATTACTGATAGACGTTTTATATAAATTCATGCTCAAGATTTGGAATCATGAATTTTTAAGAGCCAAGTAAGTTAGGGCTGTGTGACCCCTGAGGACCATCTTTTACCATATTCTCTGTTTCCTCCTTTTGCCAATAACACGTTTAACAAACAACGTATTCGTAAAATCTGTTTATGAAAAAAAAATCTACTTGCTCTTATGGTGAACTAAACAGAGAAACTAACTATTGTAATGTAGCGGTTTTTTCTTAGAGGTTTTAGCGAAACGTCCGTCTGATTCAAGCCCCACTGTTGGGTTCGCCAATCTGTAACGTAGCGGTTTTTGTAGAGGTTTTAGCGAAAACTTTGTATGTGGCCTATTGGGTGTTCGTCTTATTTAATTAAGCCCCAATGTTGTAAGCGCCAATCTGTAACGTTCTGCTTTTTGATCAGAGGTTTCCGCCTCTCCGCAGTCGCCACTTATGAATTATAATGACTGAAGTTTAAAAAATAAAGTAGTTTGTAATGTTACTCAATCTAACCAGAAATCGAGAGTGTGTGATTTGGGGTCAAGTAGGGAAGTTGTTCAGCCTTATGATGAAGAGGGAGTAAGTACCGATTATTTACACTCGGTTTATGATTTCTGAATTTTTTTCAAATTGTTCGCTGTGATTTAAATCAGCTGATTGTGAGACAAGTCTCCACGCATAGTTCAACCAGATTACTCTATGGCAAAATATGACCTGATGGATCGATCTCTTCTATTTTGTGCTGAAATCTATTACAACTACCCACTACAAAAAATATAACACATTTTTATTATTCAATATCATTTTTAATAATATTTATTATTTATATTATTGTTTTTTGTTTTCCTGCCGCCAAATACAAATATCACAATTGATCTTTACTTAATTAAAACATAATATCGACTTCCTCGAGTAAACATGGAATTGTCAAAAAAAAAAAACATATATGGTTTTGTTTACCAAATTTTATACTATTTTTTAAAACATCAATCAATATATAATTCTTTTATTTCCCCAGGGTTAAGGGTAAGTTCTTTTTGTTATGAGATGGTCAGAAATGGATAACTATACTACGCTTTACAAATACCGAAAAATATTAAAAAATTTTGTTTATTTTTCGTATAGTACGTAGTTCCCGGAATGTCCGTAAGAGAGCAGCGTGCGTTTGTTTTGTTAGAACATATGATTAATTTTGACTAGTTTTTTGGTTCTATAAAACCATTCGGAATGAGTTTTCTTCGTTAACTATTAAACGAAATGTTTATATTACCTCTCTTCTTATAGTTCTTACTGGAACGAAGCCTTTTCTCTAGTGAGGTCCGTCTTGGGTTGTAATTTCATTACCGTCTGGCCAATATTATATCGTCAATTTGAAACATGGCGAAACTAGGCCGAATCATCAAAATGGTTTTCTTTCACTGTTATTTATGGAGTATAACAATTTAAGTAGAAATAGAAGGTAGGATTATATAATGTTCATATTGCTTTTTAATTTTGTACTAAATTTTCACTTCTCCAAAGCTTCAAAAAGGATATTTTAATAGAATTGTAGTAGCATCATTTTGTCAACTCGCCAGGTTTAATTTCCAAATTTGATTAACAATACTTGTTATTTCTGTCACTCTTAGTAACCCATAATTTTTTTTATATATTTTTATTGGTTCTGCTATTTACTTTTTATTATATAGGCAGTTTGTAATTAATATAAATTTATATTTTATTTACAGAAAAATAATTCTTTTTAATTTCGGTTTCTTTCCCAATTTGGTTTACATAATAGGTTTCTGTTCATTTTCTTATAACCTTGGATATAAGTTTTTAATAGTTTTATTATCTTTAAATGAATTTATATAGTATTTATTAGGCTCTCATAGTATTCCTACACTGCACTACTTCCTTCTGCCATTTCCCTCATACAGTATTATTTTAATGTTTTATTATTATTTGATATTTAAATTTTTATGTTTGTTTTAAAACGAACCCTGGGTTATCTTATCCTATAACACAAATATTTGCAAAAATATAAAATTAACTTAGGTATTAGACTTAGTTGTCTATACAATATAAATATTACAATAAATTAACAAAATACAGAATCAGTTAGTAGCATTATAGTCTACTATCATAGTTTATAATTCTTCTACTTACAGCACAATTCTGTAAGAAGTTCCTTCACTTTCATTTTTTTACCTCCATGGGTACACTATAACTCACTTGTAACTGTATATCACTCGAATTGTTTATAATGTTTAGTGATACCATTTAATTTTGAGCTAGTTATAGGTTACCCATTTCTGACCTTTATGTTATCATGATTTAATTTATTGGGACCGGGTTATGTAACGTTACACTATGGGGTTATATACAAAACTTAATGTAGTGAAACACACTAAGGAGAGTGTAGGCCCACCACAGAAAGCTTCGACACACGCGCGCGCGCGCGCACACACACACACACACACACAGGAATATGTTTGGAGTAATACAATGCAGAAAATAAAAATATCAGTTTTATACAGCAATAAAGTATCTCCCCTTTTTCTTTGAGCAATTTACTATATAATTCGTCCGGTACATAGATACAAATCGCGTTCATATTAATACAAAAATAAAACATAACCAAAATCACACGAGAAAAAAGCTTTAGCTTAATTGGCTACAGTTCAAAACAGTGAAGTGAATATTATCCACGGGGACGATCTCTGACAAGTCAATATGGACAAAGAACAACTTTTACCACAGCTGTCATTCTAACAAAGGATAAACAGTTAATCAGTCTACACAGCAAAGCAATTAATTATACTGAAAGCATTGGATTTTTTGTAAATGAAAAAAAGAAATAGAATACAGACTTGTCAGTTTTCGTCCTGGCTGGACTCGTCTGAAACGTTCGTTAATAATTTTACGCGTCAGACAGCCGGTTCCAGTTGTTATCAAATAAGAGTAATTAATGCATTTTGTCTGGCGCAGATGATGATAACTCTCCTTATGGAAATGTTATTTTGTTCGAAAGAAATAATTTACGGTCACAGTGTTAATCCCGAACACATGTACGGTATACGGCGGCTTGGAGGTTTAATATCATCATCGTTCTTCTTATGTCGTAAAAAATATTTTTGCTCCGTTTCACGAAACTTTCCCCCTATTGGACAGTTTTCAAGGGGATCCGCCACTGAAAGTTGCACTTTTTATTTTCGCGTACCTACCATGCACTTTTTTTTTAGTTGCGTATTTTCGCGTATAGGCCTACCATTCTAATTCTATTTAACTTTATTTTTAGTAATGAAATATCCATAACTAAATAATGAAATAACAATTTTAGGGCTCACAATCCTCTACGTACCACCCAAAACTCAAAATTTTGAGTATTTTCGTCTTTTTCTAAAACCTTTTTGAACTTCTGCATTTTTTAAATCCAGTTTTAAGAAATAATGTACCATTTTAATTAACAGATTTACCATAATGTATTCTTGTATAATACATCTACTTTCTATCCTCTCATCAGTTGATCAGTTGTTTTCTACTGCATATTATATATTCATTTTTAAAAATTAAACGGCTTGTTTATTTTTATCAAACAGTTTTATTTTATCAACGGTTTTAATAATCGTTTATGAAACACATATTATCGGTCATATATGCCCATAAAAATACAAGGTAACTGTCTAAACAATACGTGTAAAACACGGTAAAATTTCAGCCATGTAGTTAAAATAGTTTTTTAGTTATAACAGTTTTTCTGCAAAGAAATTTACAAAATAGAAAAACTAATGTTTTCTGTTTTCTGACCACGCAGAAAACTTCAATTGCTTCTAAAACGCTCCAGGATAAAAATATGTACCTTCTTGGTGGATTTTATATTTTTCCTCTTCCATTTTTGTCAGTTTAATGTTTTTATCAACTTTTTATATTTTAATGAAACTATTTTAATAGGTTAGTTCAGATTAGGTTGAATAGAGAGGGTTAGAAAATTTAAGTATCTATGGAAAATAATTCACGAGTATGGTTTAGAAAAATTTGCTATAGAAGAAAGGATTCATAAAATGGAAAGAGCATATGGTATAACTAAAGATATTTACAATAAAAAGTGCATATGTAAAAATGCGAAAATAATGCACTACAGTACAGTAGTGAAGCCAGAATGCCTATATGCAAGTGAATGTCTAGCATTGAATTACAGTATAATTTAGACAAACTAAAAACATTGGAAAGACGAATTATTAGGCCCACGAAAAAGTTCAGAAGGTTGGAAATTAAGAAGTAATGATGAAATATATCAGAGTATAGGAAATATAACAAAAACAATGAGAAAAAGACTATTATTTTTTGAACATTTATTTAATGGACGACGATAGGTTAACAAACCAGATCTTCAAATATCTGTGGGGGAAGAAGTCAACATTAAGTTGGATTAAAGAAGTCCAAAAGGATTTAGAAAAAAATAATATAAACGCAGAAGAAGCAATTGAAAGAGAAGTTTTTCGGGCAAAAGTGTTAAAAATGGAAGGAGTCCAGGATAGGAGAGAGAAAAACGCAGGTTCAAAGTGGACTGAAAGAAGAGACATAGTGAAAAGATGTAAGAATATTGGAGGAGAAGAAAAGAACAAAGAATAAAGAACTGAAATTGGCATGTGGTACTTAGATGGTCGATACAAAAAAAAAGTATCGCTCCTGTTTCTATACTCAAGTAGTTGGACGGGGAGCTGCCTTATGTGAGCCGACACGCTTCAGCCCCCCCCCCCCATTGAAAAGTATCGCTCCTGTTTGCAATGTTAATATTTATGCATATTTAATTAATTGGATAAATTAATTAAATTTTAATTATATAAATTTTTCTCTTGATTACAATTATCTAGTAGAACATGTTTTCTTGTGCTACGCGTTGGGGAGCCATATACAATGTTAATATTTATGCATATTTTATTAATTGCATAAATTAATTACTGTTTAATTAATAAATTTTGATCAAATTTCTCAAATGTGTAATCGGCAATGCTATCAACCAAGAGTAATTAATCTTGTCTTCTACTACCAAATAAAATTCCAAGAATTAAAATATTTATGAACATGGTAGGGCCTACTTGTTAAATCATATTGAATCTAAATCATTGATTGTGGATTTTACTTGTTAAAGAATTGTCTTGTATGCCAGGTCTTAAAATAAATTAACTCAACATTATCGAATCCATTATAAATTACATTTATTATGATATTGCATGTTGCATGTATTCATTGTATAAAAGAAATCATGTAATAAGAGTACCTACAACTTTTCCAAAAGATAATTAAATTCTATAACATATTTAAAGTATCTGTAAGAAACAGTCAAATGCTTACACTTACTCGTGTGTGGTGACGTTAATAACTATCAATGTTGCGTGCTTGAGATTTGCACTAAGTGATATGCTTCGAAACATATTTAAACACCTATACACATGAAATACACATATACCTGCAGTAAACATATTAAACACATACATATTTGAAATAATCATATACTTACACTAATAAGATAATACGTGTGTAATATTCTATGATATTATTTGTTCCTAACCATGGATTCGTATTTATAATGACTCTATTCTGAAATATCTCAGGCAGTTAGTTCTAAGTGACAGGTCAGCGGTATACGATAAACTAGGAATTATAATAAGTGGTTATTTTGGTACATTACTCAAGTCGTCGTAGTGTCTCGCTCCCGTCGCATGTCCATTTGGATCCATTGGGTGACGATTGATGTTAGTCCTGGAAACACTCGTAACTCGCACTTCCAATTGTTATACGTACATCGTTTCGGAACGCTAGTTCGCACTTCATGACATCCGTTATAAGTTTTATAAATATTATTTCAGTTTAAGTCGCGGTACTTGCACTAAGGATTCATTGACTATTCGTATCGCGTCAGTCTATTCATGCGATTTTTAGTTCGATACTGCCATGCACTTAGTTACCTTTCAAATTACGTGTTCGACTCTTCCGTAACGCCTAGATTGATTTCAAGTTCATTAGACGCATATAAAACATCATCGGCACTTGTTTCTATTCTACGAAATAATGTTGTCTCACAAATTAAGTCTTATGTTATACACCGATTCATTCCGTTGATTTCAAGTATGTTACTACTGTATCATACCACTTCTTACAGCACTAATTGTATTAGCGTAATGCTTAGAGTTTTACAAAGTTCGTTAGTCGCGCATCGTCGCGAATACCACTGTTTCGGCTTAACGCTCCAAGTCTTACTCCCGAACTTCCACTGATACCGAACACTACTTTGAATATCTCAAAACAAAATCTTTATGAAAACTGAGAGCAAATTAGAATAATACTGAGATAAAATTATAGTAATACTGAGATAAAATTATAGTAATACTGAGAGCGCGTCTCCTCTTGCATACAGTTTTTATGCTCTTCGCTTTCCCACTCTCGCTACTCCTACGAACGCTTCATTTTCCCACCAAAATAGCTCTGATAGGACAGTTGTTCGGATTTCCCTCTGTCCTCATGCCTCTGGTCTGTGATTCTTGTGAATTCTCCACCCAGCGCCGTTTGGAGAGGGACGTTCTTCCTCGGGATTTGTTCTCTGGTCGTCGGTTTCTGTCAAGATCATCCCTTACAGTTACTCCCTTCTGAATTCTCGTTTCTAATTGGCTGGTTGGCTTCCCTACTTGAATCTCACATAGTCCACGTTGACACGACGAGCTGCTGTCATCAGGACGTTGCCACTTTCTCGGAATCTGTATCAAGACCTTGCTACTGAAGTCACATCTGTCCCTTTTGGTGTAGCGTGTCGAAATAACGTATTGTCGGACACTGTCGACTTCCTCTAGGGAACTTACTGGTGGCAAACATCTGTGTACGTCGCAGACGGCTCCTCGTCTCCTGCTACATTGTCCGTGCTCCAGCTATTGTTTTTTCTGTAAGTTTCACATATGCTTGGAACAATGCTCTTAGCGATGCCTATCTATTCTTCTCGATACTGAAACGGATGCAAGGGTAATGTTCCATTGTCATATTTGTAAAGTCAAGTGTTCCCACGCATGGCCCTGTTCGTCGCAACATGTGTTGCAGCACGCATTGTCCTTTAACGGCTTTTCTGTCATTTAAGTAGAAAGGAAAGGTTTGTTCCTACCGTCGCTCACCCTCGAACAATGCTAACTCGTGTCACTCTTGACGGGTCATAATTGCTGGCGTAACTCCCTCGGAATACCCAAAAAATCAAAAAAAAATCTCAAAGTAATAAGTATGTTATATGTTTCTATACTCAAGTAGTTGGACGGGGCAGCTGCCTTATGTGAGCCGACACGCTTCAGCCCCCCCCCCAATTGAAAAGTGTCGCTCCTGTTTCTATACTCAAGTAGTTGGACGAGGCAGCTGCCTTATGTGAGCCGACACGCTTCAGCCCCCCCCCCCAATTGAAAAGTATGACACTTTCCTGTCGTTTTGGATCGAATTTTTTATTGTCAAATCCTACTCCAAAGTTATTAACTCTTAGAAACGTTTATTTATAGTAACATCGTCCTCGTCATCTTTTACGTCTTAGGCTGGTAGCCTGTTCCAGTCTCAATGGAAGTCATTCAACCATCGCTTACAGGGTCTTCCCACACTTCTCTTCTCCCTTAGATGATAGTCAAGGGCTCTTCTTGCAAATGTTGTTGGATCCATTCTCTCTACGTATAACCGCCACTCCGTTTTTGTACCGGAAGATTTTCTCATTTAAGCTTTCAGCTATGCCTAGCTTCATTCTAATATGATCATTTCTCATAAGATATTTCCTGGTACAGCCCTTCACAGCCCTCAAGAACCTCATTTCCGTTCCTTTTATTCTACATATACCTTTAGTCTTTTTAATCCAAGTTTCACTATTACAATAATCGAGGTATGACCATTACATTATAATATTTCAATTGCGTCTATTTCCTTGTTTTCTTCTTTAAGTGTTTAATGATACATCCACAAAGCGACTGAAAGAGACTAATTTTGCTTTCAACCTCCTTATCATCTTGATAGGTAATGCTGCGCCCTAGATACTTGAAATCTGGCACCTCTTCTATTGGCGAGTTCTGTATTACAATCTTTGTTCTAATATGATTAGTCCCAGAAAAAGCCGTAGTAATAATAACTTTGCAATTATTACGCATTTTTTCTCTGTTCAACTGTAAACTTTAATCAAGAGAACCGAACCCACGGACAAATGCAGTACGACGGCGAGGAAATAAACCACGACCGACTAGAACTTAGACAAACACAAGGACGGTGCTTGTATCGAATCCGAAACTAGAGAACGTTTAACGGAGCGAATGGAAATGTCAAAAACTGTACCGTCTCCACGACAGACGTCATCGACTGTTAGTGACAGTAACTGAACAGACAGTTACCAACCACCAACCAACGACCACAATAACCAACGACTACGTTACAGATCTATCTTAGCCGAAGTAAAAATATTGCTTTACCTTATTTAATCTGGTCTATCTTGGAGTTGCGAAGAACTATTACCAAATAAGATATTGTACTGAAATATTTTTAAGAATTCACGTAGATAAGTAACTTTGTTACAGAGAACTATTTAGCCTATGTTTGTAAAGGAACGTTGAAAAACATTGTTAACCAAATATTACAAACTCACTGTGATTAAATATTAAGGCAACACATACAATAACATGACACAACGACTCATATTGGTCGAATACTCAAGTTATAAGAACAAATTTTCAGAAGTGCTGTAAGTTATTCATTTTGTGGGCAATTCCAACAGTACCTACAGTTCTGATTTTTTTTTTGTTAAAAAAAAAGAAGCTAGGAAAACTTATTTTAATAAACAATTAATAATAATAACATACGTCACTCTCTTCTAAATATTGGATGCAGCTGGGATTTAAATCAGGCGGCTCCTGAAAGAAGTAACGTTGAATTTGAATTAATGCTGGCAAACAACTCTTTTATGTAACTGTGTATCTGACGTTTTCATTATTATGATACGTTTTCTGACTACACTCATTTTGTTATTTACGGCTGTATTTTAAGGTTTTAATTCTTTAAAAATCGTAAAATATTTTACGATCAGAATACATATATATTATATGTTATTATTATTAATATAAATAATAATATTAATAAACATCATCATCATAATCTTCAGCACCACTTAAATCAAAAATAGTTTATTCTGCAGATAGATTAGAGGTGATCACTCTTCGGGAGCCCCACACCTCTACGTCCTTTCGGCTTAGTTGTTTGGTGGTGGTAGTAGTAGTAGTATTCATTTTCTTACAGCATTAGTGGCAGAATTAAGACGACAGATATCAGACAGAACGGGGGAGAAATCAAAGCCAATGCTTAAACAGATAAGAAAGAAACCGGTCGTAGACGTCCAAATTACTGAAGAGAACTGACATTTAGTAGAAGAAGACCCAAGATTTGCCTTCACAAACACAAAAATTAATGAAGAGGAAAACTTTTACTAAACAACACATCAATATACAGAGGTTTTTGCGTAGGGACCACATTGTTTTATCCAAACGAGAGCGGGTATTTGCAAGTCACGAAGCAACAAAAATATAAACGTAGCGAGAACTATAATTTGAGTGAAAGGAAATCGAATTTAGAAATATTAAAGAAACTGAACGACAAAACGAAATTGTCACACGAAGTTGAATCTAATAACACTCATATCGTAAGCCATAATGACTTTATCGCGAACATTGTGGAAAGCAAGATCTTGGTAAGAAATGACGCGGAAACCTCGGAAAAGGTATTTAGAAGGTGTAAACGAATAAAATTGGTTGAAACGACCAGCAGCAATCACGAGCGAGTGGGCGAAGCTCAAACCCGCCCGCCCAGGATACGTTCCCCTCCCCCCAACTTTCGAGAGGCGCCCAACCCCTTAACCAAGGTCCGCTTCCCTGGGTCCGGTTTCCCTTTTCCCGCCCAGGATACGTTTCATCCAATATCGGAAAAGGGGTTTCCAGCTGGACCGCCCCGCCTTTATCGGAATTAGTGTCTCCCCCAGGAAGTGATCCCGTCTCTCGCGGTTAGCCAAACCCAGAGATTGTTCCCACCCGATCTCGTTTATGGGGTGCTAGGCCTCCTAGCCCCGCTTCCACTAGGTTCCGCGGTCCTCCAGAGCATGTTCCCCTCTCACGAGGTTAAGCCCGTCCAGAGTTCCACCTTCCCCAGCTTCGGTTTATGAGACCGGTGGGTGCTAGGAAATGAGGGCTGTGAGGCTAAGAATAGGGACGCCGTCTTACGTATCAACTCTTTTAGCGGAAGGTAAAGCCAAAACGTGGCCATCCCCGCCATGACCTCCGTCAAAGATGTCAATCACAGCAGACCCGACGAGCCGACGTTTCCCGATCCGAACCGTACTAGGAGGTGACAAGGAGGCAAGTCCTGCCTTTCTTTGCCGCGCCAAATTCTGTGCCTATCCATGGCCTTTATCTTCCTTGGCGTTGTAAATCTTTGCAACAGTTGCGCAATACATTTCTACAAGTATTCTAAATGTCTGAATATTTTATTTGACTTTCACATAAAGTTTATGTCGATAAAAAAACTATACCCTTCTTGGTTTTTATTTAAGGTACGCTGTTTTTTTATTCTATTATCCAAAGACTAAACTTTATTTTGTAATAAAATCGTGATTTTTAACTGAAAACAATGGCCAGTCGTTTAGTTTCTTAGAAGTAAGTGAGAGAAAGAAAAGTAAACACGTGTATATTGTTAGAGGTGTCCATTGTTTGGTCGGTCGTTACTGCAGTATCTAGAAGGCAGTGGCAGTGGTAATGTAGTGTACGACCGCTGTCAGTGTTAACGGTTATTTGTGTGTCTAATAGTTTGTTGTGTTTTTCTAATAATGTATCTCTCTTTGTGGCTGTTATAAATCCAACAAGTAGCGAACGAGCCTCGAACGCGTGACGCCGCGCAAAGTCGTGACAATCGTGTTTTATAAGTAGTTGTAACACCGCCGACTGACAATAAAATGACCAACACAAAACTGTAATACGGGAAACAATAACAAACCTTATGTTTTATTGTTCAGTCCAAGTAATTAATTTATTGGGCGAACAACATGACAACATAATCTACTTAAACTACTGTACTGTACTGTTGACTACTGATAGCCTGTGCATATTCCTATAAGTCGAATATGTTATTGACAAAAATATACTACACGCACTGAAAGCCATGGAGACGAAGCTGTGGCTTAAAGAAATCAGTCACTGTCAGAAATGAAGAAACAAAAGACAGAATAACAATTGCTATGGACATGACCGAACAGTTAGTGGCAAAGCAATTCAATTGGAATGGCTCGCACCGAAAAGATCATCAGGAGCAACGTGGACCATTTGGACCTACTGACAACGTGGCGGATAGACATTAAGCGGATACAGTACCATAAACCATCACGACTGCTCAGAAGTAAAAATAAAAGACGTCCCGCTTCCAAACCGGGGCCCAATGCTAAACAAAAATCTAACTTGGAAGCCGCATATTACAACACAGATCAAACTTAAACTCGAACAGCTTTCTTTCACGGAAATCAAAACTGTCTGTCGAGAACAGACTACTTTTATATAATATATATATGAATAGGTTTTACATAATCGTCAAACCTATCTGGTTATATGGAATCCATCTGCTGCCTATGCTAAAGTCCAGAAACATTTCTAGAAACTTCAAGGTCCAGATTTACAAAACTGTATTGCGGTCAGTTGTATTATATGCTTCAGAAGCCTGGACCATGACCTCAGAATATGGGAAAGAAGATACTGAGGCGGATATATGGGAGGTGTACCAGATACTGGAATGTGGCGTATGAGGACAAACGCCGAATTGTATGCGGACATCGTTACAGCAATGAAACTAGGCAGAATTAGGTGGGCAGGTGACGTAGAAAGAATAATAGAGGAAAGAGCAGTGAAAAAAGTATTCATTGGAGGACCAGGAGGAAGAAGAGCAAGAGAGAGGGCCAAGAAGAAGACGGGTGGACGGTATAGATGAAGATATGAGAAGAGTGGGGGTGAGAAGGTGGCGAAGAGTCGCACAGGATAGAGAGGAGTAGAGGCACATCATTCTGGAGGCCAGCTGTAGCCCCGTGGAGTAGTAGTAGTAGTAGTAGCAGTAGTAGTATCTGTGGGATTCCACGCATCCATCCAGCAAAAAGATTATTCAGAGGCTACACTCGAATATTGTACGAACTCTTCTAGACACCCCGTAATATGTCAGTAATAAGACCATTCACGCAAATGCCAACTGTTGGCGAGGAAATCCAAAAGACACAGTCAACAGCCTATATGATTCGCCCAAAACCCCAAGAAGACTGAAGAAGGCTTTAGATTCCAACACCTTTAAGTACGGAGTGCCATCACTGGGTGGCTTCCATCACTGTACTTCCTCGTTGCGAACTGATTGCAAATGTCAAGGAAATAAACAAATAAAAACGACAGGCCAGTTTACAAAGTGCCTATAATTTATCTTCAACATCCCTCTCCCTCATATGCCTTGTGTGCAGTTTTGCCTCTTCCTGCCTTTGGGTTAACATCTGTCGTGTTTCACCGTTCGTTCCATACATCCGTACCAAATTATTATCTTTGGTCATCAATAAGTTTATTTCTTATAAACTTTTATGGTAAATAACACATGCTTTATGAAAACATAAAACCGTATAAATACGATGACAATCTTATGTCGTCTTTAGCCACCATTGAACACTTATGTTTATGTCAGTAATATAAAAGCTTTATTCTGCCCCTCGTAGGCGTTCTTCAAACTTTCCTTTAAACACAACACATACGTACAAGTAAAAACGTGAAATTTTTTCACACGTGACATTTAATTCTTCACTCTCTTCTCTGTGTGTGTTGGCCGTACAGATTGGGCTTTACGGGCTTTTTAACCAGTCACATAATTCGCTCGGCCTTCAGCTTAATTCCACGTGATACGCGTAGAATCTCTGATATGTGGTAGAGGTCCTAAGGTCTGTTAGGAGGTGTCTACTATTAACTTCACGAACTGTTTTATTCTGTGCTTTAACTTTGTGTTGGATATCTAGAGTGTTCCTTCTTCCAGACTTCAAGCTCGTTTAATCTTCTATTTTAGATAGGAAATATGCATGATATCTAAAATTTATAAATTAGTACATTGCACTGCCACCCATAATTTCGTTTGTTCCTTACTCTGGACCTTCTGAATGTTTATTTCGACAAATCCATTTCGACACGAAAAGGACGCCGGTGAAAAACTGATTCTCCGAAAATAATTAGCAAACGAGATAAAAATAAAGAACAGGATTACGAAACTTTCGTGGAGGGGGCTGAGTGCGATTTGTAGTAGACAGAATGGATGTAATTAAGACTGGTTAAAGTTTTGGAATATCTGGCCAGAACATTCACCAAAGACATTAAAGTTTATACAACGAACAACTTGCGTCAGTGTGGTGGTGCTGTCCAGCGGACTTAGACGGTAATTAGCGGTTCCTCTTTTTTACATTGTTTTTATATAGTTGTGTTTAACTTTGTAGGTGATGGTGGCGGTTTATTATTATTTTGTTGACTGTGCACGCTCGTTAATGAAGGAATAGGCTTAAGTTTGTACTTAATGTAGCCTACTAGTTTATATAGTTGTGTTTAACTTTGTAGGTGATGGTGGCGGTTTATTATTATTTTGTTGACTGTGCACGCTCGTTAATGAAGGAATAGGCTTAAGTTTGTACTTAATGTAGCCTACTAGTTTATATAGTTGTGTTTAACTTTGTAGGTGATGGTGGCGGTTTATTATTATTTTGTTGACTGTGCACGCTCGTTAATGAAGGAATAGGCTTAAGTTTGTACTTAATGTAGCCAACTAGTTTATATAGTTGTGTTTAACTTTGTAGGTGATGGTGGCGGTTTATTATTATATTGTTGACTGTGCACGCTCGTTAATGAAGGAATAGGCTTAAGTTTGTACTTAATGTAGCCTACTAGTTTATATAGTTGTGTTTAACTTTGTAGGTGATGGTGGCGGTTTATTATTATTTTGTTGACTGTGCACGCTCGTTAATGAAGGAATAGGCTTAAGTTTGTACTTAATGTAGCCTACTAGTTTATATAGTTGTGTTTAACTTTGTAGGTGATGGTGGCGGTTTATTATTATTTTGTTGACTGTGCACGCTCGTTAATGAAGGAATAGGCTTAAGTTTGTACTTAATGTAGCCTACTAGTTTATATAGTTGTGTTTAACTTTGTAGGTGATGGTGGCGGTTTATTATTATTTTGTTGACTGTGCACACTCGTTAATGAAGGAATAGGCTTAAGTTTGTACTTAATGTAGCCTACTAGTTTATATAGTTGTGTTTAACTTTGTAGGTGATGGTGGCGGTTTATTATTATATTGTTGACTGTGCACGCTCGTTAATGAAGGAATAGGCTTAAGTTTGTACTTAATGTAGCCTACTAGTTTATATAGTTGTGTTTAACTTTGTAGGTGATGGTGGCGGTTTATTATTATTTTGTTGACTGTGCACGCTCGTTAATGAAGGAATAGGCTTAAGTTTGTACTTAATGTAGCCTACTAGTTTATATAGTTGTGTTTAACTTTGTAGGTGATGGTGGCGGTTTATTATTATTTTGTTGACTGTGCACGCTCGTTAATGAAGGAATAGGCTTAAGTTTGTACTTAATGTAGCCTACTAGTTTATATAGTTGTGTTTAACTTTGTAGGTGATGGTGGCGGTTTATTATTATTTTGTTGACTGTGCACGCTCGTTAATGAAGGAATAGGCTTAAGTTTGTACTTAATGTAGCCTACTAGTTTATATAGTTGTGTTTAACTTTGTAGGTGATGGTGGCGGTTTATTATTATATTGTTGACTGTGCACGCTCGTTAATGAAGGAATAGGCTTAAGTTTGTACTTAATGTAGCCTACTAGTTTATATAGTTGTGTTTAACTTTGTAGGTGATGGTGGCGGTTTATTATTATATTGTTGACTGTGCACGCTCGTTAATGAAGGAATAGGCTTAAGTTTGTACTTAATGTAGCCTACTAGTTTATATAGTTGTGTTTAACTTTGTAGGTGATGGTGGCGGTTTATTATTATTTTGTTGACTGTGCACGCTCGTTAATGAAGGAATAGGCTTAAGTTTGTACTTAATGTAGCCTACTAGTTTATATAGTTGTGTTTAACTTTGTAGGTGATGGTGGCGGTTTATTATTATTTTGTTGACTGTGCACGCTCGTTAATGAAGGAATAGGCTTAAGTTTGTACTTAATGTAGCCTACTAGTTTATATAGTTGTGTTTAACTTTGTAGGTGATGGTGGCGGTTTATTATTATTTTGTTGACTGTGCACGCTCGTTAATGAAGGAATAGGCTTAAGTTTGTACTTAATGTAGCCTACTAGTTTATATAGTTGTGTTTAACTTTGTAGGTGATGGTGGCGGTTTATTATTATATTGTTGACTGTGCACGCTCGTTAATGAAGGAATAGGCTTAAGTTTGTACTTAATGTAGCCTACTAGTTTATATAGTTGTGTTTAACTTTGTAGGTGATGGTGGCGGTTTATTATTATATTGTTGACTGTGCACGCTCGTTAATGAAGGAATAGGCTTAAGTTTGTACTTAATGTAGCCTACTAGTTTATATAGTTGTGTTTAACTTTGTAGGTGATGGTGGCGGTTTATTATTATTTTGTTGACTGTGCACGCTCGTTAATGAAGGAATAGGCTTAAGTTTGTACTTAATGTAGCCTACTAGTTTATATAGTTGTGTTTAACTTTGTAGGTGATGGTGGCGGTTTATTATTATTTTGTTGACTGTGCACGCTCGTTAATGAAGGAATAGGCTTAAGTTTGTACTTAATGTAGCCTACTAGTTTATATAGTTGTGTTTAACTTTGTAGGTGATGGTGGCGGTTTATTATTATTTTGTTGACTGTGCACGCTCGTTAATGAAGGAATAGGCTTAAGTTTGTACTTAATGTAGCCTACTAGTTTATATAGTTGTGTTTAACTTTGTAGGTGATGGTGGCGGTTTATTATTATTTTGTTGACTGTGCACGCTCGTTAATGAAGGAATAGGCTTAAGTTTGTACTTAATGTAGCCTACTAGTTTATATAGTTGTGTTTAACTTTGTAGGTGATGGTGGCGGTTTATTATTATTTTGTTGACTGTGCACGCTCGTTAATGAAGGAATAGGCTTAAGTTTGTACTTAATGTAGCCAACTAGTTTATATAGTTGTGTTTAACTTTGTAGGTGATGGTGGCGGTTTATTATTATTTTGTTGACTGTGCACGCTCGTTAATGAAGGAATAGGCTTAAGTTTGTACTTAATGTAGCCTACTAGTTTATATAGTTGTGTTTAACTTTGTAGGTGATGGTGGCGGTTTATTATTATATTGTTGACTGTGCACGCTCGTTAATGAAGGAATAGGCTTAAGTTTGTACTTAATGTAGCCAACTAGTTTATATAGTTGTGTTTAACTTTGTAGGTGATGGTGGCGGTTTATTATTATTTTGTTGACTGTGCACGCTCGTTAATGAAGGAATAGGCTTAAGTTTGTACTTAATGTAGCCTACTAGTTTATATAGTTGTGTTTAACTTTGTAGGTGATGGTGGCGGTTTATTATTATTTTGTTGACTGTGCACGCTCGTTAATGAAGGAATAGGCTTAAGTTTGTACTTAATGTAGCCTACTAGTTTATATAGTTGTGTTTAACTTTGTAGGTGATGGTGGCGGTTTATTATTATATTGTTGACTGTGCACGCTCGTTAATGAAGGAATAGGCTTAAGTTTGTACTTAATGTAGCCAACTAGTTTATATAGTTGTGTTTAACTTTGTAGGTGATGGTGGCGGTTTATTATTATTTTGTTGACTGTGCACGCTCGTTAATGAAGGAATAGGCTTAAGTTTGTACTTAATGTAGCCTACTAGTTTATATAGTTGTGTTTAACTTTGTAGGTGATGGTGGCGGTTTATTATTATTTTGTTGACTGTGCACGCTCGTTAATGAAGGAATAGGCTTAAGTTTGTACTTAATGTAGCCTACTAGTTTTACTTACACGTGAAGTGTTATTGGCCGAAACGCTGTGTGATAAGTTCCAACGATGGTTATTGTCCGACCTAATCCTACTGACAATGTTCACGAACCATCGGAAGTTAGGTTTAACCACAGAGTTATTGTTCTTAAGCTAAAGAACCACGATAATCCTTCATCAGCGGTAAAGCTTGTCACGAGAATGACACGCCTCAGAGCGGGCGAAATGTTTGGCATTAGTTCCAACAAAACGTAGTTGTCAACAGGAAAAGTGTAGTTATTTTATTATTCCGACAGTACAGTTGGTACACATGGACGGTAAAGCGTTAAACAAAGGTCACAAACACAAATACCGCTGTCGTCTGACGTGTTATAAAATGTAAGCCAACAAGAAAAAGTGGGCAGCGTACGACAAATAAATATTATTAAATAAAAACCGAACATTGTTTTTGTTACATATCAGTTCCGTGAAATCAACAATGAATGTGAGCGGATCGAACATAAACAGTACACAACGTCTGAATAAGGGGTAGTAGATCCGATACCGGCTTAGCCTTTAACAACTTTGTAACTTAACTTTATTTCTTGAGAAGAAGAAAAAACTGTTAGATAAAGGTTAACACGGTCGTCTGGCAGCGTTCCCGCGTTGTGCTCGCACAGAAGTCAGGTTAAGACGATGTGACCCCATTACTGTGTAAACTATGTCCAACGATATTCCCATAAACTCTTGTTAATTACTCTGTGATACGTCTTTAATACGACAAGTCGACCCATTACGAGATTGTGTAACGGATAGTATGCGTGTCAAGTAAACCTGGTACTAAGGGAATGAAGGAGAATCTAAACTATCGATTCTTTCACCTGCGTGAAAACAGAAGTCATGGAACTGAGATACGCAAGCTTTATTATGCACGTTAAAAGCCTCTGAATCATAGGTTAATGCGTTTTAAGTCTTAAAGAGAGATTTTAACTATGAATAATTTTAAATACTACGATGACACATCATTTACTTAAAAATTACGGAGTGCTTAAATTATAAGTAAGGTTGTAATATATTTAAGCATTAATGTTTTCTGATAGCTACAATTTTAAGTGATGGTAACATCATACAGGCTTTGGGTTTGTGACATCAGGTAACTATAGATGATGAGTAGCGTACTTTAGATATTACAGACCGACCCCGCAGACAGTGGATACATAATACAGATACCATCTTGGACAACAGACGTGTTCTTGGACAATGCATCCTCGGATAGTGAGGCAAAGTGTCGGTAGTCACAGGAGTACTCAGATTGGGAGCCACCAAGACATTGATAGCATGAAATTGTAATAAACCTTGCTAGTTTAATCATTGGAAGATGATAATGATGATATTTCTCTGTAGAGCCAATACCATTTTCGATCGTATGCTGTTACTGAATCTGTAACATGGATCGTGCTAGATAAAATACGTTACTGTACTGTCTTAATTTTCCTAGGCCTATATCAGTTTCTGCTAATACCTCATGTTCACATTGGTACAAGATTACAGTAGCCTACGTACAAACACGTGGATTTTTCACAGGCCGTTGAGTACGAAATCACGTACGTAATTCATCACGACCAAGAGAAGCAGACAAGAAGAAGAATACACTTCATGTTGAAACTTATATTTATTGTATTTACAACCATAGTGTATCATCATTGTATTCTCATAACGTCGGGGAAAAATAAGAGAGGAAATTAATTTCGTTTTTGTGTCGTTACTGTTGATATAAAGCGCTGCTACTTCCTGGTTTGCCCAACATGGCCACATAAACTCGCCATTGTTTATAATTTCTTCTTTCTCTTCTTCTTCTTCTTCTTCTTCTTCTTCTCCTTCTTTCCAAAGAATGCGAGCTACGCCGGCAGCAGTGACGAACGTTCGAGACTTCGTGTTTCTTTTGTCGGATGCACATTTCTCTGACTTTAGAATGCACTTTGAAGTTTAGAGAGTCTGTTGGTGCGCAGTCTGCTTTTTCTTCTTGTTTTTGTTATGCATTACATGAATACTAACAAATACTTTGTGGAACAAACGGGAAATTCACGCCGCTCTCTAAATTTATGATCTCCGCCTCTCTGCTATCTTAGTTTTTTGTTTGTTTGTTTATAAACTATTTTCTTTTTTATTTTTAAAAATATTTTATGACTTCTTAAAATTCTCCTTTTTCGGGAAAACAAAACACTATAAATTAGTTGACTTACGAGATAAATAAAACAAATAATTTTTTTTAAAGATTGAAATATTTTTAAAAGTAGTTGTTCCCCGCCAGGTATTTTAAAAAATACCATAGGCGAGAGTGAGGATAAATAAAATATAAATTATGATTGCACTAACGAGTGCCTGCCATTCAACGAATGTATAAAATGCAAATAAAGACGACAATAAAAAGATACTAAAACAACAGAGCTGCCCTTGTCGGAATCATGTTACCCGGCGCGAACGCATTCTTAGCCTAAGTAACGTTTAATAATATCTTGTCTTACACTTCGCGGCGTTGGGTCCTCGAGGTTGAACGCCCTCGGTGGCGTCCGTGTACTAGGCAGGCCTACTCGGCCAACGAAAGCATATCTAAACATACGTGCAGCTGGTGGCACACCGCATTGAAAATAAAGCATTTTTCTTCTTCTTTATATCGGCCTGTAACGGTCTACGTCTTCCGATACCCAATGTTCGTGCTCACGGTGCTTGTATACGACGGCCGGTAGCAGTACACGAGTGGGCGACGGGCATGCCCTCCGTCTCTGTTGGTGGTGGTGCTTGTATTTGTGTATGTTGGATGTGTTTTCATAGTAAGTACAGTACAGTAATCCGGCGTCACCAATGCTAATGTTTCATCTTCAAGAAACAATCGAAGTGTGAGACAAACTGAGAGCACGACATAAATAATTGGGTTCGCTGGAGATGAGGAGAAAATGAACACATACAAAGTACAAGAGAAGACAAATGAACAAGAGACTAGAAGAGCCCCGCCAAGTGTTTTCAACACGTTCTGCCAAAGAAAGCAACGAATGTAGACGCACATTGTACAAATTTCAAAACACATACGATTAGAAACAAAGAAGAAACAACTGATTCTTCTTGTATCGAAGAATCACTAAACATTTTCTCAACGGACAAACATTTACGCGGGATAACAGAAATTCGGACGACAAATAAATAATAATAAATTAACTTAAATTATAAACAATTCTGAAATTACTATGTATTGCAGTACAGCTTATAAAATTATTTCGACTCTTTCCGGTAATCTTTTGGATGTGAGCATTGGTTCGCATATATGTCGGACATATGTATGTTGTTCTTACATATAACTTCAAGTAACTTTACCACTGCCCTCTTCTCATATGGTGAAACTCTGTCAGTACATGTACCAATCGTCCTTGTATCTGCTTCCAACAGTCCAAACCACGCTCCATACAAGATTTTATGAGATTTTTCTCTTATTAAGTCCAGTGTTTCTCGAAACAATAAAGCACCAGCTTATTTTTCTACAAAGTAATTTTTAGCTGTGTTCACAAGTCGCAAGTCGGTGGCTCATCCATCCATCCAGACTCCTTTATCAGGATATTCGAAACTCTTAATCCATCTGAATTTCACACTTACAATCAAATTTACTGGCACCACTTCCGTCTCGCCACCACTTGGGCTGTTGGATTTAACAAAAACTGATTCGCAACATTTAGATTTATAGGGCGTAAGAACAGATTTATCTGTAAGGGAAAATTCAAAGAAGACGAAGAAAGAAAAAATCCAAAACCAATTAAAAATAACAAGCTTTTATTGATCTATACCTGTACTGAGGTGGCTGCTCAGACCAGACAGAATGCACTGTGCAGTAACTTGAATCAAGAACTGAAACCGCGGCTACCGATTAAATTCGCAGCTGAGATGTGGGCACAGCACGGTTTCATTAATTTCGTTACAACAGTTTGCCCGATCACGACGGCACTGACCGGACGTAAATAATGATTGACATCTGTTAATTAGGAAACACACGGGAAACACGAGAAGAAATTCTATGACTGCGCGAATACACACACATACGACTTCCGAGAAACGTTATTTTTTTTTCTTTTCGATTAACAGACGACTAGAGTAATGATTGTTTTTATTGACGTATTTGACGCTTAGCGGCATTCTAACCGCGCTGCCTTGTACGGACGGCTACGTATGGCTGATACGCTCCAATTAACCTTGTTTCGAAACTCTGTGGATGCCTTTCCTGGATATGTCACCGACCCGACCTGTTCCCTACCGACACTGCACTTCCTACGATTTGGTAACTTGTCGATCTCTCAAAAATAAAGAAAACAAACCGCTTCATTTCGAACACGCGTTGCGTTCATACATAATTCAAAGGAAACATTCCACCGTGTTCTTTATGCAGTAAAATGCTTGCACAGAGTTGTTATAACTTTTCGTGTCGTTACTAGTACACTCTGCACGACTCGTATTGAAGTTATGTAGGCGCGGTATATTGATCCTAAACAAAAGTATAGGCCTACAGCTCTAAGCATACGCAGACGATATTGATCTAATTGCCAGGACAAAACGAGATCTCATTAGTGTCTTTACACTATTAGAGGAAGTCTCAAGTAAAATTGGACTGCACATAAACTTGGAGAAAACAAAATATATGTATGCTGCCAACACATTACCATTAAACCCAACCCTTCAAAACCTTGAAATAGGGACAACAAATATAGAGGCAGTAAAAGAGTTCATATATCTTGGCTCCCAGATAAACAGCACTAACATCAACATTGCAATAGAAGAATATATTATATCGCAAATAAAACATATTATGGATTTAAAAAGCACTTGACATCTAGCTTCATCTCAAGAAGCACGAAATGCAAAATCTACAAAATACCTATCAGGCCAGTGCTGACATATGCTTCAGAAACCTGGAGAGTGACAAAAAATAGCGAGGGACTTCTAGGTTGCTGTGAAAGACGGATTCTAAAAACAATATTTAGAGGAGTACAAGAAAATGGAATGTGGCGCAGGCGCTATAATTATGAACTATAGCCTACCATCTGTACAAAGAACCGGACATTGTCAGGATAATCAAAATACACAGGCTAAGCTGGGTTGGACACATAGATAGAATGGTGGAAGGACAGCCTACGAATCATATTTTCTACCAGAAACCAATGGGTAGTAGAAAAAGGGGAAGACCCCGAAGTAGATTCAAAGACCAGGTAGAGGAGGACCTCGGAAAGCTGAACATAAGAAACTGGAGCACGCAATAGGGAGGAATGGAATCGACTGTTGGATCAGGCCAAGACCCACCAAGCGTTGTAGAGCCACGGCTGGTGATGATGGCGCGTGGTAGATTACGTATTCCTGTTGCAACCACTTTGAAGCCTTGTCACTGAACTATTTGGTTGCGAGGGCCCAACGAGTAGTGATGGAAATGTTTGATGGATAGCGCGTCAGGTTCAGTCACGGACTACATCTTTACATCTGTATAAAGCATCATAGATTACATCATAGATTAACTTAACTAATGGCTGCGAATGCTGGCAACTTTCAGATAAAGAGAAAAAGATGATAGAAACTGTGGAAATGGACTTATTAAGAAGAGCGTGTAATATTTCTAGAATGCAACATGTTAGAAACGAAGATATAAGAAGCAAAAATAGGGCGTGTATTTACAACAGCAGAAAGAATAGAATCCAGACAGTTGCTATGGTATGGTCTCGTAATGAGGATGGAGGAGAAGCGGTGGCCAAAGAAAGCATTGACTTACACACCACAAAACAGGAGAAGAAAAGGAAGACTGACAACACAATGCAGAACAGGGATTAGAAAAAGCATGAGAGATCGAGCTGTTGAAGATGATGACTGGAAGGACAGGGAGAAATGGCGTTCGAAATGCGGGATGCGGCATAGTCTGTAGGACTCCCGCTAATAAAAAAAAGATTACATCAGGCTGTGACGCTTAAGACAGGCAGGGCATAGAGCGAGCGGAAGGATCCATGTCCAAGACGTCAGGGGGCATGACGTAGTTCTTCCAAAGTCACGATGAAGTCGATAACTACTTATCGCTGTGTTACCTGTCAACGTATGCCGGTTTCAGGCAGTGGCTCTCTTAGGAAAAATGTATACTTTCCTAAAACGTCAAATTTGTCTATAGTAGCAAAAGTCTTCTTCTTCAGGCCTTGGCCCTTACAGTCCATTACACTCAAGATTTCCTCTATCTTACGATATTGCGCGTTTCCTCTGGTAAGACCAGTTGCTTTGGTAATCTGTCCTAATGCACAGAGAACAAAGAAATGAATTGCTCATCTGAATAAGACGCCTGATGGCAGGTTGCCTAAGGAAGTTTTGTCAATACCAGCCTGTTGGACAACGAAGTATAGGAAGGGTTGGTGAAGTGTATATATTCCTTTGCGACCGAAGGAAGAAGAAGAAGAAGAAGAAGAAGAAGAAGAAGAAGAATACATCCACCGGAAAGAGAAGTAGGAGACGTCCTTAAAGAAGACGGCGTGGCGTTTAAGTGGAGACAGACCCTGGATCTACGCAGAAGTAGAAGAAGAAGAAGAATTTGGGAAAGCATCGTAACCGAGAGAGAGAGAAGAGAGAGAGAGAGAGAGAGAGAGAGAGAGAGAGAGAGAGAGAGAGAGAGAGAGAGAGAGAGAGAGAGAGAGAGAGAGAGAGAGAGCGACAGGTATTCTCGTAGTAGGGTTCACTTGAATAATATAGTCGGTACAACCCTCGCGTAGTGGAGTCAATAGTTACTTTATGTTTTCACAGTACAATATGCGGTAGAACGCTACCGTGCTACGAGCCCAATAACTCTGACAGGCATCGGTGCCGCGATCAAGTTGCAACCAGAAGCCACAGCCACGCGTTGCGATTACAATTCTGTCCGCGGCTGCGACTACTTCTCGGTAAAACCAACCAACCAGGTTCAATATACCGCACGCACACGCACACGCACACGCACACGCACACACACACACGCACACACACACACCGTCGTCCTTATCTTGCTTACTTTACCTTCTTTGTATTTATAGTAGCAGCGTCGTTGTTTGTTGGATTAATAATACAAATACTGAGAGTATCCGGTTTTATCAGGTCAACGTTCTAAACAACAACAATAATAATAATCGCTATTAAGCGGTGTAAATAAATATTAATAATACTGTGACAAACGTCGGTATCAGATGTCGGTCCAAACTCGAATTTGCATAGTAACATTAAACGCGCGTTTTACGGTCGCACAATACCCAGGTTCATACCTTTACGAACAGTTTAATTTTTTTGTTATTATCTTCAGCGGCTTGTACGTACAACAAGACCATGCTGATAAAATGTTCGTGGTATGTTATATCAGAGCAGATAAGGAGTACATGGATTGTAAACAGATCTTGAGAGCAACATTAACTGTTGTAAGTAACGACTTGTTGGTGCTGTGTGACCGTTAGGAGAGGATGCCCGCGAGAGAAATAGCTCGTAGCAGAGAAGGGGCGGGTTTTTACTGGCTTTCCATTTGCGACAGAAAATACTGGAATAAGTATTGTTTAGAACATTTTTACCGTTATGTTGTACGAAGGCTTCCACGACCGGTGTCATTTCGGCAGTGTCACTGACTGCCGTCTTCAGTGGAAATGAGTCAAACGCTAACGTGGGATGATGTACGTTAGGACCACAGTACAGTGGTTAAGGCTAGAGGTGTCTTAATGACAGTAACGTCTGGTTTTGTCACAAACTTTGGACCACGGCCAAACAGCCCGGGAGTTACCGTTATTCTGTTTCAGCCTAATCATCACCGTCTCATTAGTCTGTACTTTCTGCCTGCAACAGCAGACCTCTCTCAAACTGTACCATATATTTTTACCTTGTGGTATCCTGCCCAGACGATGTCTGATGACATCGTGGTGGCAGTGGTCCAACCAATCTCCTTCTGTCTGTTCCATTAATCTCTTCGCGCATTTATCGTAACTAGTTCTAGAACTGGTTCACCCATGTCATGACTAGTTCTAGTTAAGAGAGGCAATTAACTGGATAAAACAGGATATTCTTTGTTGTTCCCTGCTCCTGGTCTACTGCAATTGTTATCAATATTTCTGTGTTCTATTTTTCTCTGCCTAGTTTAAAGATTATCCGCTGTTCGTTTCTCCAGGCATGTGCTTCCGCTGGATAAATGAAGACGGGAAGTTATACGCCTACGATTAAATAACTTCCACTATAACGTATTTGGTACTTAGCTCCGGAAGGCGGTGCTCAACCACCAGAAAAGCCTCATGCTTGTTCACGCTTTGTGCTGAGTCAAAAGATTCAGCGCTAAGTTCAGTCATTTTATTAGCAGTTTTGACGGTAAGGACAGTACAAAAATTAAAGTAATAATGAGTGCTGCTCTCTACCCGCGGATAGGAGAGGCTACCGTTTTCGATTTTACACTGTTTGATCGGTGTTGCCGTCTGCTGAGTTTTTCCAGCAGTTTTAAACAACAGTGCTGCAGCCTGGTGAGATTTTCGTTACCCAAACGAGTACGGCGTTCCTTTTTTTTTGTCTCTACAGGAAAGCCTAGCTGATTGCCTCGTGGTAAATCTCTTCGGTGGAGAGAAGTGTGAATTACAGCATCTTCTTCTTATAACTATGAGATAAGTTTCTTAAACGACTGCGGGTTCACCGAACAGAGACAAGTCCTGCTACATGACTGAAAGAATGACATCTTAAAAGCTCCACACTCGACACCGAAGAGAATAAGACCACAACGACCACAGCAACATGCCAGTCATAAGATCGCCACGTTACAAATAAGAAATCATCCTTCTGGGCACATTAAGCAGGTGAAAAATAACCATTTATAATTCACACGTAGAATCAACATGGCACCAGTTATACATAATCATCAGTTTTTACCGTTCAAGTATACATTCATTTGGATCCCCAATTGATGGGACAGTTTAGTGTGAACACTAAGAATTAATTGTAAAATTTCAATATATGTATAGTAAATTGTCAGTTCAGAGACTGACATGTCTACAACACAGCATCCAACTTAGATTTCCACTCATTTCTTTATAGAGCTTTCGCTACAGATTTAAAGTCAGTTTTGTTTTTAGTAATTTTCTCAAGTTTAATTTACTATGCATAAAAACATATATTTTCTCTTATTTTTAAACTCAGGTTATGTCATTTGTATAAAAGATTACTGGGGAGGTAGGCGTTTTTTTTAATTAGTTTCAACCAAGCTGTGCATGTCGAAACACTTTTCAACTTGTTTGTCGAAACAAGGTTGTTGAGACAAATTTGTTGAGACTGGTCATAAGTTGAAAGAACATGTCCGTCTCTGACACACAAATGTATTTTTTTATATAAGGTGCTAATATTGTGCAATTTTTCTCTTTTCATTAATTGGCCCTATTTTAGTCTATATAAATTCTTTATATTAATCATGGTAACTGGGGGGCGTTAATTATTTTAAACAATTTTTATTTCTCACCTTAATTAAGTATTTTAGCACTTAGCCACTTAGGCACTTCTTTTGAATTTTTATTAGGTCCTGGGGACATTTGTATGCAATACATTATGATACACATGACGTGCAATTAACCCACACCATGGGGGTACATTTATAGAAATAAATCTTTAATCCTAATTGGGATTCCTATAAAGAAGAAGTTTAGAATTTATATACACCAGAAGGGTAATATAAAAAAAGGGCGTGGCAAGAGACCTTTATGTATTTGTATACTATTGTATAATGTAATTCGTCTTGTGGAACATGTTATGTCTGTATATTTCTGTGTACATTTTGGGGGATATATATATATATATATATATAAAAATATTATGCATTACTGTACTTTTGGTGGGATATAGGGATTTATGATTAGAATTTATATACACCAGTAGACGAGTATTCTATCTCAATAATCGTGGCTGATCATTTCTTTAAGAAAATTAATTATTTTATTTAACAAGTATAGTAAGTGTCACCTTTAAAGTTCATTTAATTGGTAGAGTAATTATTTTAATTATTAATAGTAACTGGGAATGAAATCATTTATCTTCATTAATTTATATACTGCATTTTTAAAAGGAACACATGATATAAATTTTATATTTTAATAAATAGTTTAATGGGAGTTTTATTTTGAGGTTAATGATTATTTTGAATTTTCAATTCATTGATGGTGACATAGCAATTATTTTCTTGGTTTCAGTTAATATTTTCAGGTGGCCTTGTTGAGAGGGTATACTTCTTTATTTAACCATTTAAAAGGGGAATTATAAATCACTGTGGTTTTTTTGTTATTTTTATTATGAGATAGAATAATAAAATGGGATTGTTAATTATTTAATTCTTGAGTTTTTATTGCAAGTCCCGTCTTACTGGATCCAGCGCAATTTTTAGCTTCTCTAGGCCTTAGCCTAGTTTTAATTAACTTGTAACCCCTCTTTACAAAAAGAAATATTCTTTTTGTTTTAACTACTCAAAATGAAGTAGGGGTTTCAGCTTTCTACGTTAGTTGTTTGACTGTCCCTTCCCAGAGTAATTTTCCGTCCCATGTTACTTTCTTCAAAACCAACGTTGTTTTGGATTTCAATTATTAATTTTATTCGTGTTTGTATTGCGACCAGTTTCCAAAGATTACGTTGTTGGTGTGATCCCAGAAATTGATTGAGATCGTCATTTATGACATCCGCAAAGTATCTGGAAGACGTTTATATCGAAAAAATACCTCAGCCATGCTAACAACTCAAGCTACATCGTCACATGCTCGTAAACTTGATTTGGCTCTGCAATTAAACAGGTTGTGCACAATACGTGAGCATTTTGTACATGTACACAAACGTTTGTCTGCCGTGCAAACTGGCAATTGCCGTGACAGGATGAGGCAATTAGCGAGGACCAAACTTTGTTGTTTGTCTAAACGGGCTGTACGTCATTGCTATTGTCGTTAATTATATTTTACTTACATAATACTGCTAACTTATGTGACTCGTTGCCAGAATTTAAAAAAAATAGGAAAGACTACTTCATAAATTCAAACGGAGACGTTCCTGTGACATGACCGTCTAACTCTGCAAGATGAGGGTTGTGTTCAGTTTCAGACTGCTTGTAAATCCACTCCGACTAGACTACTGTTAAAAAAAAATAATGTGTACAAAAGCAAAAAACGATTTAATGTAGGGAAGACAAAATACATAAATAGACCTACTAATAACATCAAGTGGAAACGTAACGGAATTTCATAGAGTTAATTAGATAAAAAAACGGCAAAGGTAACGATGATGGAGACGTCACAGATCCGATGTGGAGAAGAGATTTCGCGTAAAGTAGCCACAGAATCGCGCTTCAACGTTATGCGCAGTGCAGCGTTGTGGGAAGTAGGTACCGGGTAACTGTAATGCCGGCGCATTATGTTAAATCATAGTCCTCCAATGTACGTACAAGAGCATTGTCTCTGTTGTTCGTGTTTCTCACCAGCCGTTAATGTATGTAAAACTCGAGCCATTACCACTTGTGTGTGTCGCATCGCATCTGTTATTTGTATACCTACACACGTTACGTGCTTAACGTTAAGGAGGCATTCATTCACACGTTGCTCCTAAATAACCAGCGCTCATTCTAGGTTTTAACGTCTTCCGTACTTCTCTGCGAAGTGAAAGGTTTCAACGCTTAGGGGCCGAATATCAAACGAGGCCGTAACGACCGAAGTAACCATTTACTCTACAGAGGTGTGCAAATTACTAGACTCAGCGCTAGTTACCTGCAGTTTTCATATATTTTTCTCCACAAATGAAGATAGCTGGGCCGTTTTTCTGTGAAGTTAGGCTTTCTATTTATTATGTACGGACACTGGCCTTTCCTTGAAAAAATGTAAAGTACCGTTTACCAAATGGTAAAAGCTTAAGAGCATGATAATGTCTTTCAGCCGCCAGCTAAACGCAACATTATTATGGTTACTGACTGACTGATTGGTTACATACCTATCTACAGCTATGCAGTGTTGTTTGCTTGTTAGGTCTTTAATCTGCGACGGACGTTAGCACGTTAGCGGTCGCGGTTTTAGTTAACGATTCCCGGCTGGTAAATGATGACGTCATGCAGCGTGATGCGTTACAGAAATTTTCAAATGACCCCCAGCCATAAGACATTATCATGTCAAAAAAAAAAATTGAGTTGAGTGATTCTAATCCTTGTTTGTAAGTCTTCCTTGTGTGAGTCTAATATAATTGGCACACATCTGTATGAACGCGAAAACAGAAAAGGGGACAGCAAAATGGAAGGAACGCACAGAGTAGTAGAGGATGCATTGTCGCTTACAGGCGAAAGTTGAAGACAGAGATAAAACGGCCCAGCAAAATACATCCCTTGAAATTTGGAACACGTTGTAAACCTATACCTTGAAATGGGGGAGAGTGAGTGACGACAATCTTAAAATTAAGAATTTATGTTTCTAGAAGTAAAACTTCTTTTTTTTGGAGTATACAAAATTCGTATAAAGGAATTTAGGGTTTTACAAGGAGTTTAGTAAGTAGGCTGTAGGCTGCTTATTCTGCGTTGCCACTTTTTTGTTTGTAATACCTAGTGCGACGTTTAGTTAGCTGAGCAAAGTTGACCAAATGCTGTTAGTCAACAGCATAAGTATGAACGATTTCTCAGACGCAACTTTGTAACTGGCATATTGAATTTTTTCTCGCAATCTCTCTCTCTCCCTCTCTCTCGCTCTCTCTGTATAATATGCATAATCTATATACAAGCACAGTACGTCTACCTTCAACTTTTTTAGCTTGTTATTAAATTTTAATGTCATAATTTTTGAAATCATTAACAACTTTTGGTTCTTGCATTACCGGCGGGAGAAAAAAAAACAAAAGAATAATTTACGGCAACAGGAAAAATTAAAACTCCTTCATTGGGGACTGACTGCAGCCGCTGCAAACGTTATAACACGCTGACATTTGTAAATGTCTCTTTGAATTTATTAAGTGGCGAATTCGCACGAACTTACTGGCATGTCCCACGCCGAGTTTTCTTGTCAGATCACGAATCGTCCTGTTGTTTAGACAAATGTTTAGGGGTCAATGAGTTCAATCAACAACGTGTCTCGTGTAAGACAACGTGGCTGACCTTCCGGCGCCCTTATCACACGGACAGTGAGGTGGAAGGGTGTTAGGACTGAGTGTATCCAGAGCAACAGTGGCTCTTGGTTTAAACACAAGGGAAAGCTCTCAGATACTTGGGGAACTTCTCTACTTTCCCTAATATAGAAAATTTTACGCGGCTACTTATTTACGTTCCACTGGACTTTGTGTTTTTTTTTTAGTTTAGCATCGTTTGCTTTTGAAATCACACACACACACACAGCCAAAACAAAAAGTATTTTTCAGTCCACAACCGCATGACCAGAGTAACATCATCCCCATTGGATTACTGACATTTCTAGTAAAACTAACTTTGTTTTTACATTTTTTCTGCTTCTGTGTTATTTTGAGTTCTGGCCTTGGTGGCTCTAGCGATTCAAATATTAACTGCGTTTAAAAATCGTGCAAAGTTTTTAAAATATTTTGAAATGAATTAATTTCTTTCGTAACGTAATTAGACTACACAAATCATACGGTGAACGTATTCCACAACACTACAGAAATTGTTAAACACAACACGATACACTACTGCACAACACAAAACATTACCCAGTACAATACGTGACACCTGTCACTGTCGACATCTTGTTCGACTTTACCGAGACCACAAACAATTTTTCACAAAGAATAAACATAAAACACAGAAAATACAAATTTCTATTCACAACTGTGAGATATCGATTATTGACACAACTGTAATTTATACAAACAAAAAGATAACACACAAATATAATATTCATCCACGTCTGGTATCAAATACACGCAGTAACATAATTCACTAACTCTCGGAATCGAGATTGACTAAAACTGTCAACCACCGTTTATATATAGTACGGTAATGACCTAATTCACCAACATGCGTAATTTACTACTATAGCCCATAATATTCCAGGCGTCCATTTCAGGAAATTGGAGAATGAACTCCGTTGACTTCTGTATAGTACAATTTTGTCTATCGATATACATAAGTTACGCACACGTGATTAGGAGTATAATGTAAATATACGTGAGTAACCATAACCTACGTATTATTCTACCGTATGTATTGTAACATTCTGATGACAAATAATTTCAATAATATCAATCAATATTCACAATATTACTGTGAATGTGGGTTGGGGATTTGTAGTGTTATTGTGGGTAAGTAGGAAACCACTAAAGTAACCAAGCTGCGAGTATACGTGACAAGTTTTCTACCCGCACTACACTGCTCTATGGGACAGAAAGCCTGACAGTGCTAGAGAAACATAAGTAGCCAAGCTGCGAGTATACGTGACAAGTTTTCTACCCGCACTACACTGCTCTATGGGACAGAAAGCCTGACAGTGCTAGAGAAACATAAGTAGCCAAGCTGCGAGTATACGTGACAAGTTTTCTACCCGCACTACACTGCTCTATGGGACAGAAAGCCTGACAGTGCTAGAGAAACATAAATAGCAGACAAGAAGGCTGTGGGCAGCTGGGAAAACTAGGACAGAACGAATCTGGATTATGATCGTCAGAAATCTGTTGCAGCAGTCAATCAGAGACAGTAAAGAGAATGGCTTGGTCACGCATTGAGGATGGACGAAGCTCATCATGGAAGCACGACTGTACTGAAAGAGAGGAAGAGGAAGACCAAAAAGGAATGGATGGACTGTATTGAGAAATTGGCTAACAGATGGGGGGAAGATCAGTTTAGAAGTCAAACGCCTCGCCAGTGAGTATCTGAAGTGGTTGAATGGGTAAATAATAATAATAATAATAATAATAATAATAATAATAATAATAATAATAATAAGAAGAAGAAGAAGAAGAAGAAGAAGAAGAAGAAGAAGAAGAAGAAGAAGAAGAAGAAGGAGAAGAAGACGAAGAAGACGAAGAAGAAGAAGAAGAAGGAGGAGGAGGAGGAGGAGGAGGAGGAGGAGGAGGAGGAGGAGGAGGAGGAGAAGAAGAAGAAGAAGAAGAAGAAGAAGAAGAAGAAGAAGAAGAAGAAGAAGAAGAAGAAGAAGAGCTAAATTATAAACTAAATTATAAAACAAATGTGTATCAAATTTCAGAGGGTTATTTTCAGTAAATAGAAACACTAAGAAGGTTTGAAAAAAGATTGTACGACGTGTTTATGGTCGGTTAAAGAAGGCGATGAATGCAGAATGAGAAATAAGCAGGAGACAGATGAGATATTGAAGCACGAGGTCATTGTAAGATTCGTAAAGGCTCAACGAATACAATGGCTAGGTAACCTAGAGCGGAAGGATGATCTGCGCACGCCAAAGAAAGTCCTGAGGGCGCAAGTCTATAAAAGCAGAAAGAGGGGTCGACCTAGGATAAGAGGATTGGATGATGTGTTGGAAGATTTAAGAAGAATGGCTGTGAGACGTTACGCTGGCAGTGTATAGGAGACATTGCAGAAGATTGGTGTTGGGAGCCAGGGCTCACGTTAGGCTGTAGTGCTAAAGAAGAAGAAGAAGAAGAAGAAGAAGAAGAAGAAGAAGAAGAAGAAGAAGAAGAAGAAGAACAACAACAACAACAACAACAACAACAACAACAACAACAACAACAACAACAACAACAACAACAACAACAACAAGAGGAAGAAGAAGAAGATTTTCAATAAATAATCCCAATTGGAATCTGTAACCTTTCAGCGTTAGTCGAAGACTTAAGCCTATTCTGAGACGGGGGAGTAAAGTGGAAATCTAGTTTACCTACTAAAAGCCAAAATTTCAACGACGGTAAGCAGTAAGAAAGTCTAATGACGTATAACGGCCCTATATGTATTTTCCACATTATATTTGTTTTATGGACTAAAATATTGGGATTATTATTGTTATTTAATAACTGATAAGATTTTGTAGAGTTTGAAGGGGATGGAATGACAGCGAGTGGTACTCTTGCCTGACCGTTCGGACCCACGAGGTTTAACTTAACCTCACTCGGACTACGGTATTCAAAGGAGGCGATACGGCCCTGAATTACATACGACTTACCGTCTCATAAAATTGATAGCCTATCAAGCGTACCTTCATAAGGTGTTTCCTACAATGGCTCTAGAGTTACAGGAATGCCGACAATTCCAGCCGAGATATTCCAAGTTTTGTTCGTTCGGAGCAATTGGACGCGTATACATAGCTTAGATGCCGAGAGAGACTTTAACGGTGGTGGTGGTGGCCAACAACCATACTTACTTATTATTGTTGTTGTTTATTTTGTTTGGACATTCTTTACGCGGCTGTATTATCACGCGCGCGCGCGCCCACACACACACACACACACACACAGAGCTGTTAACCCGCGCAGCGGCGTAGGGAGATAAAAAACACGTCTTGTAAGGAATGTTAGTATTACAAACAAATAAATAGGCCTATATGTTTTTCCCCATTTATAATTGCTAGAAAATTACGCTGAAAGAAAAATGAAAGACTTAAAACCCCTTTGACAGGTGAAATTTGTCCGTTACTGTTAGAATTAGGACTTTTTTTATACATAAATACATGTTTATATAAAAATCCATACTTTGAGTGTTACCAGACATACAGTACCCCCCCCCCCCCCACCGTTATAGAGGACTAACAAGTGCTCTGAAATGTGAGATGTCCGTTACATTGAAAGTCCGTTGTAACTATAGGCCTATATAGCAAGTAGGCCTTATAATATAGATATGACTCGTGGTTTAAACTACGTGGATAAAAATATAAACTATTTATTTTACTGTACTTATGTAAAATAGATAACAGTACATCAATAAAAAACAACTATACCAATAGAAAGCAATTATAAAAATTTAAAAATTATAAAAATTAAAATACTGTATATACAATTGTAATAAAATGTTAGTCTATTGTAAAGAACAGTTTTTATTTTATACAAATAGTCGAAATTATAGTAAACACTTTGTCCAATAGTAAAACCTTTTCAAAAACAAGATAGCTATGTGTCAGAATCCCTTTCCATATTTACTGGCTAAAAGAAGTACTAATTTTTGTATCAGTTACAAATTGTTCGTATTATTTGAATTAGCAGCCATCCTTACTATTTCTTTTATAAAGTTGCTAAACTGCTACAATTTTTTTTTTTTTTTTGTTCAGACAAAGCTTTTCGTCATCTCTGACATCATCAGGTCTTGAACAACCTTAAAATTTTAAATCTGAAGTAATTTTGGCTTAGGCATAATTCCAATCCTTCTATTATTTCGTTTTTCCATTCTATATTACTTAATTTGTTTTTCTTTATTATTTCTACTGTTTTTGCTGTTGGTATGTTAGTGTACATATCTTTTATATCTAATGACATTAGTTTTGTCTTATTTGTTATGGTTATTTCTTTTAACTTTTCTATTACATTTTTGCTATTTTCTATGCTGTGGAGTTCTTCTTTTTCATATGCCATTTTGATTCTTTTACTTATTTCTTTTGATATTTTATATGTTGGCGAATTTATAAATGATACTATAGGTCTTAATGGCATTTCTTTTTATGTAACTTAATTTGACATCTAAATTTAGGAGCTTCAGTATTATGTTCTATTTTTTTGTTTCTTTTGCCATTCTGTTAAATATGTTGTCTTTTTTATCAATTTCTTTGTTTGTGCTTGAAATTTACTTGTGTAATCATATTTTATTTCTTTATATGGCCCTTTTTGTATAAATTGTTCTGGTTTTTTGATATAATCTCTTTTGTTCATTACCACTGCTGTGTTACCTTTATCTGCTTTTATAACTATCAAATTGTTCTCCGTGATTTTCTTTTTTAATTCTCTTATATTTCTTTTTATTTGTGTTTCGTTTTTACTTCTTACATTTTTGTTTTTCTTACATATTTTTTCTACTATTTCTTTTACTTCACTTCTTAGTTGTTTTTTAGTTTCTTCATTTTTTATTTTATCGATTATTTCTTCACATTCTATTATTGTATTTTCTTTATCTATATTTGTTTTTGTTGCATATTTTAAACTTTTCCCTAATAATTTATGTTCATTTTCTGTAAACTTTGTTTCTGTTAAATTTAATACTTTTTCAGCAAATTTTATTTCTTTTTCTTTTTCTTTTTCTTTTTCTTTATTTTTATTTCTTGTTCCTTCTATTAATTTCTTGAGTTTCTTATTTAATCTCTCTTCCATTTTTGTTATTTTCTTTTCTATGTATTTTTCACCAAACTCTTTTCTCATTTCTTCTATTTCTATATAATTGTAACTTGTATATAATTTTTGATGTAATTGATACATTTCTTTGTTATATCTATTTATTTTACTGTATAAGTTCTTTATTTCAAATTTTATCCATATTTTTTCCGCCATATTTTTCACTTGGTTTGCTACTTTGCTTTTGTTATTAATTTTAATTTTTGCGTATTTTGGAGTTATTTTATTAATTAAACACTGTTTATTGAACCAAATTTTCCCTAGCGTTTTTTTCACTTTTGCTTTAACTTTTAAATACTTAAAAAATTCCCTTACATTTTTATATTTATCTGCTTGCAATTCGCTTGTTTTATTCTTCGTATTATTTGAATTAGCAGCCATCCTTACTATTTCTTTTATAAAGTTGCTAAACTGCTACATTTTTTTTTTTTGTTCAGACAAAGCTTTTCGTCATCTCTGACATCATCAGGTCTTGAACAACGATGATGTCAGAGATGACGAAAAGCTTTGTCTGAACAAAAAAAAAAAAAAAAAAAAAATTGTAGCAGTTTAGCAACTTTATAAAAGAAATAGTTACAAATTGATTAGTTAATTTCTTCAATGAATAACTCACGGAGGTGTCGCAAGTAATCGTAATAGGGCGACAAGTTTTCATTTTTAACACATTCAGTGACAAAGTTCACGGGGTCTTCAATTTCGCTCACATTGTCTATCGTTGCTAAGCGTCATTTTTGAGTCTGATTGTCTTTAATTTTTCAATATTTCACGTTTCTTAGAGCTTTCCGTTATAAGCGGAGTCCGTTTTAACGGGGTCAGTTATAACGAGGATTTACTGTATCATATGTTCTAAGAAAAAGAAGAGGAAAACGCAAATGTTTTCGAAGTTCCAGCTATGTTTTTTCTCATTTATAATTGCTAAAAAATTACGCTGAAAGAATATTGTAACGAGCGGTACTGCTAAGCACGTACCTTATTGGATACGGCTCAGCTGCGTAGTACTACTTATAGGTCTACTACTTAATTTGCAGACGTAAGTTTGGTGAAAACCAAAACATTCTTACTCAAAATCACGCATTAAAACATGACGTATTTTCATTCACTTGGTAAAGTACGGAAACAAACCATACTTTATTGATCTGTGTGAAACGTTTCTAGCCAGTTAGGCATATTCCCTTATCAACGTACTTTTCTGGTTCTGCTTAGGGAGTTTTAGTTCGTATTTTTAAGTTTTTAGTTCATAAAGTATACTTTACACAAGTACTATAAATAATTCAGACGGGCGGTGAAAGTCTGGGATGTAATAACATGCCACCCAAATAAACTGACTATTTGTGTGTTTGTAGTCACGCATACACCCACATACACACACGCGTGCGCACGTACTGATCACATTTAACACCTGCTACGACACAGACATAAAAGTCAGCAGCCGCTTGAAAAATGAATTTGAAAATAAATGTTGTTCGGTGTTTTACCACTTACCGCGGATTTGTCTCCTACTACGGAGAGATGACTTAATAATGTTACGTGTGCCGTATACGGTGCTGGTGAGAGGTTTCGAATCGTTTACACTTAATCTTGGCTTCGATGTAATGATAACGGTCAGAAGGAATTATATATATGCATAACTTACAGGTTTCTTGATAATATAACATGTTATTGGTAGTGCCCGATTTGTACATGTCCGTACTTATCTGAATATCAATTAGTTGTTACAACCAGAGCAACGGTAATAAAAATAAAATCACATAAAAACCGAATGAAATCAAATCACATAGTGCTGTCTAGCGTTGAAGTACCAACTAAATTAATACCATTTAATCTCCCGGTTTACGACTGGTGGTAACCAGCATTTTTTGTAATTTTTTTTTAAAGCTTTCTAGGACCACACATTGCGTGTAATAGAGCGGACCCAGCTCTGCCGGCAGGGTTGCCCACTGCCACTGCGTTTACTTTCACCTTAAATAATAATTACAAGTTTATTATTTTTATTATTATTTATGATAATAATAATGACTAAAGCATTTTTATTAAAAGAGGAAAGAATTTCACTTGTTTTTCCACATACAGACCGACTTGTATGTTCAAGTCTTATGTTTGAAACTAAATTTCTCGTAATCTGATTGGGCCTTCTTCTCATTTTCTTTTTCTTCTTCTTCTTCTTCTTCTTCTTCTTCTTCTTCTTCTTCTTCTTCACTATATGCCTTGGGCCATAGCCCGTTCCGACTTCACAAAGTCTCCGACCATTTTTCTCAGGGCCTTCCATCATCTCTCGTCCCCACTGGCCTATATGCAAATGCTTGTTTAGGAATACGCGTGCCTACCATGCGTTCCACATGGCGCTTACAATTCTGCCTGTATTCCTTTATTCTCTCCACCGACTGTAACTTCAGGTCTTTCCTTGTGTCGTCGTTTCGTAGATGATCTCTCAAAATACATCCCTTCACTGCTCTTAAAAATTTCATTTCCGATGCCTGTATTATTCAAATTACGTGGAGGAGAGTCCGTGTTTCCCATCCATACATTAAAGTCGGCACAGCCACGACCTTACAGAACTGTAGCTGTGTCTCCCTCTGTGCGTTTTATTCTTCAATAGTCGTCTTATTGTTCCACAGGTATAACTAAATTTATTTAACTTTCTTTCGACATCGTTATCCTTCCTATATGCGATAGCACATGCCAAGTAATTAACACGTGACACCTGCTCCAAAACACTGTTATCAATTACAATTTTTGTTCTTACAGGGTTCTTCCCTATTTTTCCCTATTCCCTATTTTGTCTTGGTATTTGATATCTTAAAGTTGTATTTCTGGCAGATTTTGTGCAAGGTACCTTCTGATTTTTCTACAGATAATAACTTTCCTGTGCAAGAAGGCTTCGGAAAAAACAATTCGTGTTGAAAAAGAAGAGTTTATGGGCCATAAAACATTTTTACTTAAAAATCCCATACATTAAGTTACTAATTTTTAAAATAACTACTGTCATCAGGTAGCTTCTGATGTAAGCCCCATCCAAAAATTTCTCATATCTCGAAAGTTATTTAAATTATCTTGTTTTAATGAATATTCCGAAAAATAATTTCACGCGCACTACACCTAACCTACACCTAACCTAACCTAACCTAACCTAACCTAACCTAACCTAACCTTACGCACCATCTCACTGTACTTAAAGTTGTTTTACTAGTTTAAAAATACTTCATACTAACATTATTCACAATGTCCCTTATAAACTAATTTACAATGTCAAAACCTGCAATCACTACTTAACCACACAGCGTATTTATGTGTTGTCATATTTTATGCATTATTCTGTGATACATCCCATATGCAATTAAAATGTCCATTTCATAATATAATATACAATTTGTTTATGATATTAGAACAGTCCTAGAACAAGTTAGCAGTTTTGAGTACCTGGTGGGGTACAGTGTTCTTATAATCCATGCAACGGCGTTGTGAATAAGTTGCATAAGTTCAACCTTACGTCCGACCATTAGGTGAACCTTTAAGTCAGCATACAACATGAATGAATGGGTTATTTATTATATATGTAAATTTAATAATTTCTCAAATGTATCTAGCCCTTAAGTTGGACGCCATTTATAACAATCATTTTATATGCGTATTGATAGCACAATAAATTAATAATTAAATATATAAAATTATCGATCTCTGACATGTATGTGTATAATTTAATCTTATTGATGATTCTAATTATCTATGCTTATCAACACATACGTGATATCATTTATTTAATTGAACATAAGAAACTCTTAAAGTCGATTTGCATTCTTTCAAACTTTAGGTTAATATTTGGGTTGCATTGGTAATAATGAACGCATGTTTCTGATTAACTAAAATACTAGTTTAATTATCATTTATGACATATTATAATAGTACATAGGTTACTTCGCTGTACCTGAAATACATACATATTTTATAATAAACAAAGATATATCTCAATATATGCTGAAACAAAGAAAACATACATACATATATAAATCAAATGATGTTACAATTCAATATTCTACTTATTTAATGCGTTCATTAAATCCCAAATAAGCTTTTGTTTATACGTTCATTAACTACTTTATTCAGATTTACTCATTACTTTTCTTAATAATTTTCTCAGGTGTGAATTCTTTGAAAGAAACCAGGTCAGTAGAAGTTATTAATTAGAAGTAATTATAATAATGGTTACTTGGTTATTGAATATCCATTAGTTGTTGACGAAGTCTCGTTCTGGTGATGGAGATGGCTCGTAGATACATTCCGTCGTGCGTTGTTTTATCACTGCCACTTATCACTTTATTCTTCCGACCACTCGCGTAGGTGTTTGTATATGTGTGAGTAATTGAAGTTCAGTGTTCAATCAACGTTCTATCTTACTGTGTTTGCTGTGAGTTCGTTTTAAAGTCAATATACATGTCTAGTTTCATTTGTCGCTGCTTCAACAAACGTTCCTATAATTTATTAGTTTGTTTAATGTTTCGTGTTCATTATGTTGTTGATACACAATATTAAGTTCAAATAATTTGTATATCGTTAAGTGATGCTGTCTGTTAGTGTAACGGTCTGATTGTTCACTTGGTGTAATTTTCACTAAGTCCGTTACTGCGCACACCGGTAAAGTTCACTACCGCGATATGAATGTATTATTAAGTTTTAAGTTCCTTGTTATTTATCTAACTTCCGAATGATTTGAGTAAACAATGGAAAGTTTATGATATACCGTCTCTCGCACTTGAAGTTAAACTACTTGATATTTTAAATGTAAACTGTCTGAAAATTCTAACTGTAAAACTTTTAGTATAACTATTCAAAATTTGAGTGTTGACTGTTTAAAAATTGAGTATGACTGCCTCCCCGTCTTCCTGGACAGCTGGTTTTATTAATTCGTCCCTACTCAAAATTTTGTCTCTGGCGCGCTTCACGCCCACTTCTTTTCGAGATTGGTCAGTTTTTGATTTTCTCGGAAAATACTGTCCCACTATGTCGAAATCCTACGTCATAGTTCTTCCGATAGGTTCTTCGTCTCAGTTGCTATGGAAACATCCCTCACCATCAAATTTCTCGCTGGCTGAAGGTCTCTGATAGGTCCTTAGGTCTCCCTGCTCTCTGGCTTGACGATCGTTGACCCGCTTCGAAGAAACTACGGCTATCAACAACTTGTCTATCAGCCTATTGTCTGAGTAAACTCTGCGTTTCTATAGATTCCCATTATCTGTACTTACAGTCTTCCTGGCGTATTGTTCTATGCTCTAACCCCTTTTTTCTGGCTATAACTAATTTCGAACATCTGCTGGTCGTTGAAGTCACCCCAACTTTCCCTTCGTAAATTCTTGTCTGTCAATTAGACGATACCTCCAGCTGTGTAACATGACTTTAGTTTTTGTCAGCCTATCTTCCAGTATTGTTACTTAAGGTGCAGCGTATCCGTTTCATTGTAGTATGGAGCCTCACTCGTTTTTGTCGCTTATCGTCTACTGACGTAACACGGCCACATCTGCTACAATTCTCGGTACGGGTGTGAATGTCCTTACTTACTTTGTTACAGCTGCGGAGAGCAATAATTCTGGACGAAACTTTCCCTGTCATCTTACGCCACCAAATTCTATAGTTGGATTGAACTTAATGCGTTTCTATTGTCAAGTCAGCAACGCTTCACTGACACCTCATTACTCCTTATTTATTGCTCCACCATAAGTCGTTGACACTTGCCTCGTGTGAACGTACTCTGCCGAGGTGAAAATTAAAAAATTTTAAAATTTTCTGCTCGTTACAGTGTCCTCAATTTTGGTTTGACGATGTGACCTCTGGGAACAATTCAAATCTAAATTCTGCGCCCTGTACGTCGCCTCGCCGTGTCCATCTTCTTCAGGGGAAGGTATACACAATAACCTACTTTCAAAAGCTTATATGACCAGTGGTACACCCCCTTTTGGTTTTAATCGGTTCTCTGATTTTATTGCTAGCTATTTGGGATAGCTGAACGCATTTCACATTGTCGAATTGACATATAAATACCTTATCTTTATAATTATAAGACAAATCATAAATTCCATAAGCAATTAAATAATTTCATCAATTGAATAAAATTTTACCTTCTAAAATATCATATTCACAAGATATTATCAAACAGTTAAGCGGTTCAATGTAACCTTTACATGATATCAAAGAAAATCTCCTATACATATACACCTTTGTGCATTACTAATGATCTTACCAATAAAATCTTTTAAACTGTTATTTTAAAATTAGATTGTTAATTGACACAATCGCTATGTTAATTGTAATTATCTTAATAATTTACATACACGTATTACATTTAGTTTCAATGATTTACCTACTTCATGATAACATCGTTTATAATCCTAACCTACTAATTACATACACTCACATTAATAAAGTTCATTAACTATCTAGTTCGTTGAATATTATCACTTATCTGATTTTAAGTGTCCATTTTTTCTCACTTTGTCCTTTTAACTTATTACCATATAAATCAAATAATAGCAATTAAATGTCCTTTGCATTCACTGCAATATTCTTATAAGATGTCACACTAAATGTTAATTTATCTTATTATCTAACATTTAATTAGTGCTTAATTGACTAAATACATTTTTTATGTTATGTTTCAACAATTAAAGTACATAACTTTCTTGGATAAGCCAGCTTGAATGATATCATCGCGTCAATTACCCTAACGCAGTTGATTCATCAGCATCGGCTAGCTTCTTAAGACATCTTCTTCAATTTCTTCCTCTTCCTTCATCTTCAATTCTCTGACTCATAGTATTTTTTCAATTGTCTGGCATTAAATTTTCCACGGAGTTTCTTGTCATCATCGCAATCAACGAGTAGATAAGTAGCTTCTCCGAGAATTTGATGCACTTTATATGGTCCGCAGTACAGTTCGCAAAATTTTGCAATTCTTTTCTGGACCGCGTCCGATTGATGATATGTTCTGATTAACACTTTCTCACCAATGTTGAATCTTGTAATGGTCTTAGTCTCATTACATAATTTTGCTTGTTTTTCTCTCTTCTCCTTTATTTTGATAAATATTTGGTTATGATCTACCCCTTTAACTAGGAGTATATCCTTGTTGATGTATTTTTCCCACGCTCTGGGAGGTTTTTTTCCGAGCTGAGCTTCGTACGGTGTTACTTCTATCGTCTCGTGGTACGTTTCGTTAATACAACTCTCGACGATTGGTACGTAACGCGACCAGTTTGTATGTTGATCACCAACAAAGATCCTAAATAAGTTCCCAAGCTGTCTGTTGATTCTTTCAGCCAGATTCGCACAAGGGTTCCTTATTGCGGTAAATCGTGGTTGGATATTTAGTTCAGTTAATCCATCTAACCATTTTTTAGATGAAAATTGCGTTCCGTTGTCTGTGATAATCACTCTAGGAGACCCTAGTTCTTCACGATATTGGTGTACTCTCCTCAGTGTAGCGGCGGTCGTTGCCCTTCGAAGTGTGAAAAGTCGTACGTATTTGGTAAAGTTGTCAACCATAATAAATAGATACCTTACCCCGCCGGCCGAAACAGGTAACGGTCCGTAATAGTCCGCGCTCACAAGGTCACCCTTGCGTAACGGTATTATGGCTTTTGTTCCTCCGAACGAGTTTCTGTTGCCGGAATCCTTTTTTTTCTGACAAGTGTCGCAAGTCCGTACGTAATTTTTCACCCTCTTTAACATCCCGTCCATGGTAAAATACTCCTGTAATAATTTGATACATCTCTTCGCACCGGGATGCCCATACATACGGTGTATTTCAGCAATTATTTCGCCAGACACACTGTTCGGTACGTATAGTTTCCACTCTCCTTTGCGTAATCTGTACAATTTCTCATCGACGAATCTATAAAATTTATTTAATTTCTTATCTATACAATTTTCCCTAATCTTATCAATAATATACTTAAGCTTATGATCTTGAATTTGGTGCCTTCCAATATCCATTAGGATCTTGCTTACCTTCTTATCCATTTTGATTGTCAGGTGGTTAATTAAATACTCGGAAATATTGTCACTAATTACTTCTGGTGTGGCATCTTCTGGATTTCTGCTCAGAAGATCGGCAATAATATTGTCCTTACCTCTACAATGGACAATGTCAAATTTGTACTCCTGAATACTTAAGATCCAGCGTGTAATACGCGAGTTGTTTAAATGACATTTATTCATAAAAGTCAGTGCTTTATTATCAGTAATGATGGTTAACGGTTGTCCTAGTATGTATATACGGAACCGTTCAAGACATCTTACAATACACAAAAGCTCCTTCTCCGTAGTGTAATAATTTATTTCCGCACCCTTGAATGTCCTGCTGGTAAAAGCTATTACTCCAATTCTTCCTTCTTCGTCCAATTGATATAGTTGTCCGCCATATGCAAAGTTGCTGGCGTCACATTGCATATAATATCTTTGGTTTATTCGGGGAAACTTTAAGATGACTGTTTCTACGAATAACCTTTTAACCTGCTGAAAACATTCATTTAATTCCTGTGTCCAGGTGAATTTCTGTCCTTTCCGTAACAACTCGAGTAATGGTTTAGTAGTTTCAGCGTATTTGTCTGTAAAACGATTATAGAAATTTGTCAACCCCAGGAAACCTTTTAATTGTTTTTGGTTCCGAGGTGCAGGGAACTTCATAATGGCATCTATCTTCTCGTCCGTTGCTCGTATTCCTTGCGTTGTTAGTTGATAACCGAGGTACGCGATTTCTTGTCTGAAGAACTGCGACTTCTCCAAATTGATGGTTAAATTTGCCCTTCTTAAATTAGATAATAATAAGTCTAAATGTAACAAATGCGTTTCTAAATCTTCTGAATAACACAGGCAATCGTCGACATAAATAATGGTATTTTCTTTTACTTCTTCGTCCAGTACTGTGTCCAATCCCCTGGTCAGTGCAGCAGAACTGGTACTCAGGCCGAATGGTGTAACTGTAAAACGATAACACTTGCCGTCGTACATAAAAGCGGTGAAGTTCCGGCATTCCGACTTCAGTGGTACTTGCCAGAAACTGCTAGTTAGATCTACGGTAGATAAGTACTTCATCTCTCCACATCTCGCCAAAATGTCGTTTATTGGAGGTGCACCCTCGTAGTCTGGGATAGTCACACTGTTCACCTTCCTCGCATCCAAACACAATCGTACGCTACCGTCCTTCTTAATTACCGTAACCAGTGGGTTGATATATGCGCTGTTGCATCTCTCAATGACCCCATACCGTAACATTTTTCGAATCTCCTCATCTACCTTCCCTTTATAGGCTAATGGGACAGGCCATCCTCTCTGGAAGTACGGTGTCTGGTCGGTGACTCGGAACTCGTGGACATACCCTTCGATTCTTCCGGGGCATTCTCTGAATAAACTACAATTCCTTATTAGAATCTCCCTTAATCTTTCCAACGTTCCTCTATCTCCGCATTCTATACTTTCTATCTTCTTGTTAATGTTTCTGATGATCTCTTCTTCTTCTTCTACGTCCACCACTTCTATATGCATCATAGGCACCGTGTACGTCGCTTCGTTATCCTCTCTTCTTATCTCGACGATTCTTCTTCCCATGTCAATGAGACACCCTGTTTCTTGGAGAAAATTGGTTCCTAATATGCATGGTTTTATCAAATCTGGTATTATTAGGAAAACACATTCATATTTAATTTCTTCAATATAGATATCACATAATATTTGTTTTCTGATTAGCTTTGATTTATTACCAACTGCGCTAACTATTAATGTGTTAGACATCGGTAATATTTCATAAGGTGTAATGTTATGTTTGTTTTGGTGAAACCACGACTCAGATAACCCAGCTATTACAGATCCAGTATCGATTAACGCTTGCACACTAACATTATTATTGAACTTGATATTTATCTCTGGACACCTGATTATTCGTTGAGGAATTTCTTCATCATCATTACACAATAAATCGCTTCGTAAGTCCGGTAGGATAATATTCGTCTGGTAGTCATTTGTTTTGACGGCTATCTTTGTTAATGGGTGGAGGGATTTTTTTTTTCCTCTTCTTGTTGACGATTTCTTTTAGGTTGAGTGCCCGATGCACCGGCTGTCATGTTTGTAAACTCTATTGTGTTGACAGCGCGCCGGTCCGCGTTACGGGGCTGGTTATTTATGGCGGGTCTGTCACCCCATGTTTTCTTCTGTATACCGCCTCCTTTGTTCAAGCCGCTTTCACTTTCCTTATACGCATTTCTTCCCTCGTTTGCCGCTGCATAGTTCGATTCTCTATTAATTCTTGGTTGAATCTGTGAATACTCGATGATCAGAGATTCGAAGTTTGGTATCGTCACAATCCCTCTTGTGACCACCGCAAGCTGGATGTCCCGCCCAAAGTGACGAGATATCTTACGTATCAACTGATAATCAGACAAAGTAGGTGTTAGCTGCTTACTTTCCAACAAAATCCGTTCAATATATTGAATAGCAGTAACTGGTCCGCGCCAATCAAATCTGCCAAACTCCAAATGGTCCCGGATACTGTCCTGTCGTTCCTGGCCCCAATATTTTAGAGAGAACGCTTCCTTGAATTCTGCGAAGTTTGATATCTGGTCACGTATCACTCGCCACCAAATTCCTGCGTCTAACTCCAGATGTTTGCCAATCCACTTGATATTGTCAGCGGGATAATATAACTCTTGAACTTCGGACAATTCTTTGAGGAATTCCATAGGAAATCTGTCTGTGCCATTATATTTGAGATCATTGTGGTTAGGTCCGTTAAATCGATTTAATATTCCACCATCACCTTCCATCAGTTGTCGCTGCAACCTTTCTTGGTTTTCTCTTACCTTATTTAAATGTCCTTTTAATTCTTCGATCCTAGTTGTCTTTTCTTTCGTGGTCTCGTCCAACTTCTGTTCTGTTGAACGTTGTCTACCGTCTACGTCTTCTAATTTTTGTATAATATTACTATTTGTTCCTTCTTGCTCCTGTTGTCTCTGCAGTATGGTATTGTGCATCTCGGCCTTGAGTTCTTCGTGCTTCTTATTGTAATCCTTAACGTGAACATCGAACTTGTGATTAATCTTTTTAACGGTCGTCTGGGTAGAGTGTACCGCCGCCATCCATTCTTGTCGATCGTTATCTTGTTTTTCTTGTATTTCTACGTACTTCTTGTCGGCTTCTTCTCTCAACTCTCTCACGACATCATCTTGTTTTTTCTGTAATTCATCAACCTTTCTTTCCCAAGTCTGCTGGTAGTCACGTATCTCGGACCTTATTTGTGTCATCTCTTCCTTATGCTGGTCGAGTTTTTCATTTTGTTTTTCTAACTTTTCACTAATTAATTGAAGACTTTCTTCTCTAATTATTTTAATATTTTCTTCTAGTTTCTTGCTTCGTTCTTCTTGTTTCTCGTCTCGTTCTTCTTGTTTCTTGTCTCGTTCTTCTTGTTTCTTTTCTTGTTCTTCTTGTTTCTTGTCTCGTTCTTCTTGTTTCTTTTCTTGTTGACGCATGAACTCCATTAACATTTGTATAGTTCCATCTTCTAGTTTTGATGTCTGTCCTCGCGCCCTATCTTCTGGACTCTCTACCACACTACTTGGTTCACTAGGTGTAGTATTGTCCTCGGTATTTACTGCACCTAATTGGTTATTAATGTCAAATTCTACACTGTCTGAATTGCTCGCCATTTTAGCCCTACTGCGCGTAATCATTCAAACTGACTTACACTAATAACACTTATCTTACTTCTACTTCTATGACACTACTTTTTCTACTACTTCTACTGCCTGTTCTTTACCTAAGCCGTACGTGTTAACAATCTGTGTTAATACGTATCATGCCGTGCGAATGGGCGCCATTTATAACATGAATGAATGGGTTATTTATTATATATGTAAATTTAATAATTTCTCAAATGTATCTAGCCCTTAAGTTGGACGCCATTTATAACAATCATTTTATATGCGTATTGATAGCACAATAAATTAATTATTAAATATATAAAATTATCGATCTCTGACATGTATGTGTTATAACATTATTTTTATATGCGTATTGATTGCACAATAAATTAATTATTATATGTGTAAATTTAATAATTTCTTAAATGCATCTAGCCCTTAAGTTGGACGCCATTTTATAACATGAATTTAAATGGGTTATTTATTGCACAATATTAATTATTAAATATATAAAATTATCAATCTCTGACATGTATGTGCATAATTTAATCTTAATGATGATTCTAACTATCTATGCTCATCAACACATACGTGATATCATTTATTTAATTGAACATAAGAAACTCTTAAAATCTATTTGCATTTTCAAACTTTAGGTTAATATTTGGGTTGCATCAGTAATAATGAACACATGTTTTGATTAACTAAAATACTAGTTTAATTATCATTTATGACATATTATAATAGTACATAGGTTACGTCGCTGTACCTGAAATACATACATATTCATAATAAACAAAGATATATCTTAATATATGCTGAAACAAAGAAAACATACATACATATATAAATCAAATGACGTTACAATTCAATATTCTACTTATTTAATGCGTTCATTAAATCCCAAATAAGCTTTTGTTTATACGTTCATTAAATACTTTATTCAGATTTACTCATTACTTTTCTTAATAAATTTCTCAGGTGTGAATTTTTTGAAAGAAACCAGGTCAGTAGAAGTTACAAATTAGAAGTAATTATAATAGTGGTTACTTGGTTAGTGAATATCCATTAGTTGTTGATGAAGTCTCGTTCCGGTGATGGAGATGGCTCGTAGATACATTCCGTAGTAAGTTGTTTTATCACTGCCACTTATCACTTTACTCTTCCGACCACTCGCGTAGGTGTTCGTATATGTGTGGGTAATTGGAGTTCAGTGTTCAATCAATGTTCTATCTTACTGTGTTTGCTGTGTGTTCGTTTAAAGTCAATATACATGTCTAGTTTCATTTGTCGCTGCTTCCACAAACGATCCTATAATTGATTAGTTTGTTTTAATGTTTCGTGTTCATTATGTTGTTGATACACAATACTAAGTTCCAATAATTTGTATATCGTTTAGTGATGCTGTCTGTTAGTGTAACGGTCTGATTGTTCACTTGGTGTAAATTTCACTAAGTCCGTTACTGCGTACTCCGGTAAAGTTCCACTACCGCGATATGAATGTATTATTAAGTTTTAAGTTCCTTGTTATTTATCTAACTTCCGAATGATTTGAGTAAACAATGGAAAGTTTAGGATATACCGTCTCTCGCACTTGAAGTTAAACTACTTGATAATTGAAATGTAAACTGTCTGAAAATTCTAACTGTAAAAACTTTAGTATAACTATTCAAAATTTAAGTGTTGACTGTCTGTCTGAAAATTGAATATCACTGTCTAAAATTTGAGTATGACTGCCTAAAATTTGAGTATGACTGCCTAAAATTTGAGTATGACTGCCTCTCCGTTTTCCTGGACAGCTAGTTTTATTAATTCGTCCCTACTCAAAATTTTGTCTCTGGCGCGCTTCACGCCCACTTCTTTTCGAGATTGGTCAGTTTTTGATTTTCTCGGAAAATACTGTCCCACTATGTCGAAATCCTACGTCATAGTTCTTCCGATAGGTTCTTCGTCTCAGTTGCTATGGAAACATCCCTCACCATCAAATTTCTCGCTGGCTGAAGGTCTCTGATAGGTCCTTAGGTCTCCCTGCTCTCTGGCTTGACGATCGTTGGCCCGCTTCGAAGAAACTACGGCTATAAACATCTTGTCCATCAGCCTATTGTCTGAGTAAACTCTGCGTTTCTATAGATTCCCATTATCTGTACTTACAGTCTTCCTGGCGTATTGTTCTATGCTCTAACCCCTTTTTTCTGGCTATAACTAATTTCGAACATCTGCTGGTCGTTGAAGTCACCCCAACTTTCCCTTCGTAAATTCTTGTCTGTCAATTAGACGATACCTCCAGCTGTGTAACATGACTTTAGTTTTTGTCAGCCTATCTTCCAGTATTGTTACTTAAGGTGCAGCGTATCCGTTTCATTGTAGTATGGAGCATCACTTGTTTTTGTCGCTTATCGTCTACTGACGTAACACGGCCACATCTGCTACAATTCTTGGTACGGGTGTGAATGTCCTCACTTACGTTGTTACAGCTGCGGAGAGCAATAATTCTGGACGAAACTTTCCCCGTCATCTTACGCCACCAAATTCTATAGTTGCATTGAACTTAATGCGTTTCTATTGTCAAGTCAGCAACGCTTCACTGACACCTTCTCATTACTCCTTATTTATTGCTCCACCATAAGTCGTTGACACTTGCCTCGTGTGAACGTACTCTGCCGAGGTGAAAATTAAAAATTTTAAAATTTTCTGCTCGTTACAGTGTCCTCAATTTCGATTTGACGATGTGACCTCTGGGAACAACTCAAATCTAAATTCTGCGCCCTGTACGTCGCCTCGCCGTGTCCATCTTCTTCAGGAGAAGGTATACACAATAACCTACTTTCAAAAGCTTATATGACCAGTGGTACACCCCCTTTTGGTTTTAATTGGTTCTCTGAATTTATTGCCAGCTATTTGGGATAGCTGAACGCATTTCACATTGTTGAATTGACATATAAATACCTTATCTTTATAATTATAAGACAAATCATAAATTCCATAAGCAATTAAATAATTTCATCAATCGAATAATATTTTACCTTCTAAAATATCATATTCACAATATATTATTAAATAGTTAAGCGGTTCAATGTAACCTTTACATGATATCAAAGAAAATCTCCTATACATATACACCTTTGTGCATTACTAATGATCTTACCAATAAAATCTTTTAAACTGTTATTTTTTTTTAAAATTAGATTGTTAATTGACACAATCGCTACGTTACTGTAATTATCTTAATAAATAACATACACGTATTACATTTAGTTTTAATGACTTACCTACTTCATGATAACATCATCTATAATCCTAACCTACTAATTACATACACTCATATTAATAAAGTTCATTCACTACCTAGTTCGTTGAATATTATCACTTATCTGATTTTAAGTGTCCATTTTTTCCACTTTGTCCTTTTAACTTATTATCATATAAATCAATTAATAGCAATTAAATGTCCTTTGCATTCACTGCAATATTTTTATAAAATGTCACACTAAATGTTAATTTATCTTATTATCTAACATTTAATTAGTGCTTAATAGACTAAATACATTTTTGATGTTATGTTTCAACAATTAAAGTACATAACTTTCTTGAATAAGCCAGCTTGAATGATATCACCGCGTCAATTACCCTAACGCAGTTGATTCATCAGCATCTGCTAGCTTCTTACGACATCTTCTTCTATTTCTTCCTCTTCCTTCATCTTCAATTCTCTGATTCATAGTATTTTTTCAATTGTCTGGCATTAAATTTTCCACGGAGTTTCTTGTCATCATCGCAATCAACGAGTAGATAAGTAGCTTCTCCGAGAATTTGATGCACTTTATATGGTCCGCAGTACAGTTCGCAAAATTTTTCAATTCTTTTCTGGACCGCGTCCGATTGATGATATGTTCTGATTAACACTTTCTCACCAATGTTGAATCTTGTAATGGTTTTAGTCTCATTACATAATTTTGCTTGTTTTTCTCTCTTCTCCTTCATTTTGATAAATATTTGGTTATGATCTACCCCTTTAACTAGGAGCATATCCTTGTTGATGTATTTTTCCCACGCTCTGGGAGGTTTTCTTCCGAGCTTAGCTTCGTACGGTGCTACTTCTATCGTCTCGTGGTACGTTTCGTTAATACAACTCTCGACGATTGGTACGTAACGCGACCACTTTGTATGTTGACCACCAACAAAGATCCTAAATAAGTTCCCAAGCTGTCTGTTGATTCTTTCAGCCAGATTCGCACAAGGGTTCCTTATTGCGGTAAATCGTGGTTGGATATTTAGTTCAGTTAATCCATCTAACCATTTTTTAGATGAAAATTGCGTTCCGTTGTCTGTGATAATCACTCTAGGAGACCCTAGTTCTTCACGATATTGGTGTACTCTCCTCAGTGTAGCGACGGTCGTTGCCCTTCGAAGTGTGAAAAGTCGTACGTATTTGGTAAAGTTGTCAACCATAATAAATAGATACCTTACCCCGCCGGCCGAAACAGGTAACGGTCCGTAATAGTCCGCGCTCACAAGGTCACCCTTGCGTAACGGTATTATGGCTTTTGTTCCTCCGAACGAGTTTCTGTTGCCGGAATCCTTTTTTTTCTGACAAGTGTCGCAAGTCCGTACGTAATTTTTCACCCTCTTTAACATCCCGTCCATGGTAAAATACTCCTGTAATAATTTGATACATCTCTTCGCACCGGGATGCCCATACATACGGTGTATTTCAGCAATTATTTCGCCAGACACACTGTTCGGTACGTATAGTTTCCACTCTCCTTTGCGTAATCTGTACAATTTCTCATCGACGAATCTATAAAATTTATTTAATTTCTTATCTACACAATTTTCCCTAATCTTATCAATAATATACTTAAGCTTATGGTCTTGAATTTGGTGCCTTCCAATATCCATTAGGATCTTGCTTACCTTCTTATCCATTTTGATTGTCAGGTGGTTAATTAAATATTCGGAAATATTGTCACTAATTACTTCTGGTGTGGCATCTTCTGGATTTCTGCTCAGAAGATCGGCAATAATATTGTCCTTACCTCTACAATGGACAATGTCAAATTTGTACTCCTGAATACTTAAGATCCAGCGTGTAATACGCGAGTTGTTTAAATGACATTTATTCATAAAAGTCAGCGCTTTATTATCAGTAATGATGGTTAACGGTTGTCCTAGTATGTATATACGGAACCGTTCAAGACATCTTACAATATACAAAAGCTCCTTCTCCGTAGTGTAATAATTTATCTCCGCACCCTTGAATGTCCTGCTGGTAAAAGCTATTACACCAATTCTTCCTTCCTCATCCAATTGATATAGTTGTCCGCCATATGCAAAGTTGCTGGCGTCACATTGAATATAATATCTTTGGTTTATTCGGGGTAACTTTAAGATGACTGTTTCTACGAATAACCTTTTAACCTGCTGAAAGCATTCATTTAATTCCTGTGTCCAGGTGAATTTTTGTCCTCTCCGTAACAACTCGAGTAATGGTTTAGTAGTTTCAGCGTATTTGTCTGTAAAACGATTATAGAAATTTATCATAATAGCATCTATCTTCTCGTCCGTTGCTCGTATTCCTTGCGTTGTTAGTTGATAACCGAGGTACGCGATTTCTTGTCTGAAGAACTGCGACTTCTCCAAATTGATGGTTAAATTTGCCCTTCTTAAATTAGATAATAATAAGTCTAAATGTAACAAGTGCGTTTCTAAATCTTCTGAATAACACAGGCAATCGTCGACATAAATAATGGTATTTTCTTTTACTTCTTCGTCCAGTACTGTGTCCAATCCCCTGGTCAGTGCAGCAGAACTGGTACTCAGGCCGAATGGTGTAACTGTAAAACGATAACACTTGCCGTCGTACATAAAAGCGGTGAAGTTCCGGCATTCCGACTTCAGTGGTACTTGCCAGAAACTGCTAGTTAGATCTACGGTAGATAAGTACTTCATCTCTCCACATCTCGCCAAAATGTCGTTTATTGGAGGGGCACCCTCGTAGTCTGGGATAGTCACACTGTTCACCTTCCTCGCATCCAAACACAATCGTACGCTACCGTCCTTCTTGATTACCGTAACTAGTGGGTTGATATATGCGCTGTTGCATCTCTCAATGACCCCATACCGTAACATTTTCCGAATCTCCTCATCTACCTTCCCTTTATAGGCTAATGGGACAGGCCATCCTCTCTGGAAGTACGGTGTCTGGTCGGTGACTCGGAACTCGTGGACATACCCTTCGATTCTTCCGGGGCATTCTCTGAATAAACTACAATTCCTTATTAGAATCTCCCTTAATCTTTCCAACGTTCCTCTATCTCCGCATTCTATACTTTCTATCTTCTTGTTAATGTTTCTGATGATCTCTTCTTCTTCTTCTACGTCCACCACTTCTATATGCATCATAGGCACCGTGTACGTCGCTTCGTTATCCTCTCTTCTTATCTCGACGATTCTTCTTCCCATGTCAATGAGACACCCTGTTTCTTGGAGAAAATTGGTTCCTAATATGCATGGTTTTATCAAATCTGGTATTATTAGGAAAACACATTCATATTTAATTTCTTCAATATAGATATCACATAATATTTGTTTTCTGATTAGCTTTGATTTATTACCAACTGCGCTAACTATTAATGTGTTAGACATCGGTAATATTTCATAAGGTGTAATGTCATGTTTGTTTTGGTGAAACCACGACTCAGACAACCCAGCTATTACAGATCCAGTATCGATTAACGCTTGCACACTAACATTATTATTGAACTTGATATTTATCTCTGGACACCTGATTATTCGTTGAGAAATTTCTTCATCCTCATTACACAATAAATCGTTTCGTAAGTCCGGTAGGATAATATTCGTTTGGTAGTCATTTGTTTTGACGGCTATCTTTGTTAATGGGTGGAGGGATTTTTTTTTTCCTCTTCTTGTTGACGATTTCTTTTAGGTTGAGTGCCCGATGCACCAGCTGTCGTGTTTGTAAACTCTATTGTGTTGACAGCGCGCCGGTCTGCGTTACGGGGCTGGTTATTTATGGCAGGTCTGTCACCCCATGTTTTCTTCTGTATACCGCCTCCTTTGTTCAGGCTACTTTCACCTTCTTTATACGCATTTCTTCCCTCGTTTGCTGCATAGTTCGCTTCTCTATTAATTCTTGGTTGAATCTGTGAATACTCGATGATCAGAGATTCGAAGTTTGGTATCGTTACAATTCCTCTTGTGACCACCGCAAGGTGGATGTCCCGCCCAAAGTGACGAGATATCTTACGTATCAACTGATAATCAGACAAAGTAGGTGTTAACTGCTTACTTTCCAACAAAATCCGTTCAATATATTGAATAGCAGTAACTGGTCCGCGCCAATCAAATCTGCCAAACTCCAAATGGTCCCGGATACTGTCCTGTCGTTCCTGGCCCCAATATTTTAGAGAGAACGCTTCCTTGAATTCTGCGAAGTTTGATATCTGGTCACGTATCACTCGCCACCAAATTCCTGCGTCTAACTCCAGATGTTTGCCAATCCACTTGATATTGTCAGCGGGATAATATAACTCTTGAACTTCGGACAATTCTTTGAGGAATTCCATAGGAAATCTGTCTGTGCCATTATATTTGAGATCATTGTGGTTAGGTCCGTTAGATCGATTTAATATTCCACAATCACCTTCCATCAGTTGTCGCTGTAACCTTTCTTGGTTTTCTCTTACCTTATTTAAATGTCCTTTTAATTCTTCGATCCTAGTTGTCTTTTCTTTCGTAGTCTCGTCCAACTTCTGTTCTGTTGAACGTTGTCTACCGTCTACGTCTTCTAATTTTTGTATAATATTACTATTTGTTCCTTCTTGCTCCTGTTGTCTCTGCAATATGGTATTGTGCATCTCGGTCTTGAGTTCTTCGTGCTTCTTATTGTAATCCTTAACGTGAACATCGAACTTGTGATTAATCTTTTTAACGGTCGTCTGGGTAGAGTGTACCGCCGCCATCCATTCTTGTCGATCGTTATCTTGTTTTTCTTGTATTTCTACGTACTTCTTGTCGGCTTCTTCTCTCAACTCTCTCACGACATCATCTTGTTTTTTCTGTAATTCATCAACCTTTCTTTCCCAAGTCTGCTGGTAGTCACGTATCTCGGACCTTATTTGTGTCATCTCTTCCTTATGCTGGTCGAGTTTTTCATTTTGTTTTTCTAACTTTTCATTAATTAATCTATTACCTTCCTTTTGTTCTTCCTTCTGCTGGTCGAAATTTTCACTTATTAATCGAATACTTTCTTCTCTAATTAATTTAATATTTTCTTCTTGTTTTCTGTTACTTTCTTCGCTAATTAATTTAATATTCTCGTTCTGTTTTTCGTTCTGTTGACGGATGAACTCCATCAACATCTGTATAGTTCCATCCTTTAGTTTTGATGTCTGTCCTCGCGCCCTATCTTCTGGACTCCCTACCACGCTACTTGGCTCACTAGGTGTAGTATTGTCCTCGGTATTTACTGCACCTAATTGGTTATTAATGTCAAATTCTACACTGTCTGAATTGCTCGCCATTTTAGCCCTACTGCGCGTAATCATTCAAACTGACTTACACTAATAACACTTATCTTACTTCCACTTCTATGACACTACTTTTTCTACTACTTCTACTGCCTGTTCTTTACCTAAGCCGTACGTGTTAACAATCTGTGTTAATACGTATCATGCCCCACGTTGGGCGCCATTTTACAACATGATTTTAAATGTGTTATAAATCTATTATGCCCCACGTTGGGCGCCATTTTATAACATTATTTTTATATGCGTATTGATTGCACAATAAATTAATTATTATATGTGTAAATTTAATAATTTCTTAAATGCATCTAGCCCTTAAGTTGGACGCCATTTTATAACATGAATTTAAATGGGTTATTTATTGCACAATTAATTAATTATTAAATATATAAAATTATCAATCTCTGACATGTATGTGCATAATTTAATCTTAATGATGATTCTAACTATCTATGCTCATCAACACATACGTGATATCATTTATTTAATTGAACATAAGAAACTCTTAAAATCTATTTGCATTTTCAAACTTTAGGTTAATATTTGGGTTGCATCAGTAATAATGAACACATGTTTTGATTAACTAAAATACTAGTTTAATTATCATTTATGACATATTATAATAGTACATAGGTTACGTCGCTGTACCTGAAATACATACATATTCATAATAAACAAAGATATATCTTAATATATGCTGAAACAAAGAAAACATACATACATATATAAATCAAATGACGTTACAATTCAATATTCTACTTATTTAATGCGTTCATTAAATCCCAAATAAGCTTTTGTTTATACGTTCATTAAATACTTTATCAGATTTACTCATTACTTTTCTTAATAAATTTCTCAGGTGTGAATTCTTTGAAAGAAACCAGGTCAGTAGAAGTTACAAATTAGAAGTAATTATAATAGTGGTTACTTGGTTAGTGAATATCCATTAGTTGTTGATGAAGTCTCGTTCCGGTGATGGAGATGGCTCGTAGATACATTCCGTCGTGCGTTGTTTTATCACTGCCACTTATCACTTTACTCTTCCGACCACTCGCGTAGGTGTTCGTATATGTGTGGGTAATTTGAGTTCAGTGTTCAATCAATGTTCTATCTTACTGTGTTTGCTGTGTGTTCGTTTAAAGTCAATATACATGTCTAGTTTCATTTGTCGCTGCTTCCACAAACGATCCTATAATTGATTAGTTTGTTTTAATGTTTCGTGTTCATTATGTTGTTGATACACAATACTATGTTCCAATAATTTGTATATCGTTTAGTGATGCTGTCTGTTAGTGTAACGGTCTGATTGTTCACTTGGTGTAAATTTCACTAAGTCCGTTACTGCGCACTCCGGTAAAGTTCCACTACCGCGATATGAATGTATTATTAAGTTTTAAGTTCCTTGTTATTTATCTAACTTCCGAATGATTTGAGTAAACAATGGAAAGTTTAGGATATACCGTCTCTCGCACTTGAAGTTAAACTACTTGATAATTGAAATGTAAACTGTCTGAAAATTCTAACTGTAAAAACTTTAGTATAACTATTCAAAATTTAAGTGTTGACTGTCTGTCTGAAAATTGAATATCACTGTCTAAAATTTGAGTATGACTGCCTAAAATTTGAGTATGACTGCCTAAAATTTGAGTATGACTGCCTCTCCGTTTTCCTGGACAGCTAGTTTTATTAATTCGTCCCTACTCAAAATTTTGTCTCTGGCGCGCTTCACGCCCACTTCTTTTCGAGATTGGTCAGTTTTTGATTTTCTCGGAAAATACTGTCCCACTCTGTCAAAATCCTACGTCATAGTTCTTCCGATAGGTTCTTCGTCTCAGTTGCTATGGAAACATCCCTCACCATCAAATTTCTCGCTGGCTGAAGGTCTCTGATAGGTCCTTAGGTCTCCCTGCTCTCTGGCTTGACGATCGTTGACCCGCTTCGAAGAAACTACGGCTATAAACATCTTGTCCATCAGCCTATTGTCTGAGTAAACTCTGCGTTTCTATAGATTCCCATTATCTGTACTTACAGTCTTCCTGGCGTATTGTTCTATGCTCTTACCCCTTTTTTCTGGCTATTACTAATTTCGAACATCTGCTGGTCGTTGAAGTCACCCCAACTTTCCCTTCGTAAATTCTTGTCTGTCAATTAGACGATACCTCCAGCTGTGTAACATGACTTTAGTTTTTGTCAGCCTATCTTCCAGTATTGTTACTTAAGGTGCAGCGTATCCGTTTCATTGTAGTATGGAGCATCACTTGTTTTTGTCGCTTATCGTCTACTGACGTAACACGGCCACATCTGCTACAATTCTTGGTACGGGTGTGAATGTCCTCACTTACGTTGTTCCAGCTGCGGAGAGCAATAATTCTGGACGAAACTTTCCCCGTCATCTTACGCCACCAAATTCTATAGTTGCATTGAACTTAATGCGTTTCTATTGTCAAGTCAGCAACGCTTCACTGACACCTTCTCATTACTCCTTATTTATTGCTCCACCATAAGTCGTTGACACTTGCCTCGTGTGAACGTACTCTGCCGAGGTGAAAATTAAAAATTTTAAAATTTTCTGCTCGTTACAGTGTATAATTTAATCTTATTGATGATTCTAACTATCTATGCTTATCAACACATACGTGATATCATTTATTTAATTGAACTTAAGAAACTCTTAAAGTCGATTTGCATTCTTTCAAACTTTAGGTTAATATTTCGGTTGCATTGGTAATAATGAACGCATGTTTCTGATTAACTAAAATACGAGTTTAATTATCATTTATGACATATTATAATAGTACATAGGTTACGTCGCTGTACCTGAAATACATACATATTTTATAATAAACAAAGATATATCTCAATATATGCTGAAACAAAGAAAACATACATACATATATAAATCAAATGATGTTACAATTCAATATTCTACTTATTTAATGCGTTCATTAAATCCCAAATAAGCTTTTGTTTATACGTTCATTAACTACTTTATTCAGATTTACTCATTACTTTTCTTAATAATTTTCTCAGGTGTGAATTCTTTGAAAGAAACCAGGTCAGTAGAAGTTATTAATTAGAAGTAATTATAATAATGGTTACTTGGTTATTGAATATCCATTAGTTGTTGACGAAGTCTCGTTCTGGTGATGGAGATGGCTCGTAGATACATTCCGTCGTGCGTTGTTTTATCACTGCCACTTATCACTTTATTCTTCCGACCACTCGCGTAGGTGTTTGTATATGTGTGAGTAATTGAAGTTCAGTGTTCAATCAACGTTCTATCTTACTGTGTTTGCTGTGAGTTCGTTTTAAAGTCAATATACATGTCTAGTTTCATTAGTCGCTGCTTCAACAAACGTTCCTATAATTTATTAGTTTGTTTAATGTTTCGTGTTCATTATGTTGTTGATACACAATATTAAGTTCAAATAATTTGTATATCGTTAAGTGATGCTGTCTGTTAGTGTAACGGTCTGATTGTTCACTTGGTGTAATTTTCACTAAGTCCGTTACTGCGCACACCGGTAAAGTTCACTACCGCGATATGAATGTATTATTAAGTTTTAAGTTCCTTGTTATTTATCTAACTTCCGAATGATTTGAGTAAACAATGGAAAGTTTATGATATACCGTCTCTCGCACTTGAAGTTAAACTACTTGATATTTTAAATGTAAACTGTCTGAAAATTCTAACTGTAAAACTTTTAGTATAACTATTCAAAATTTGAGTGTTGACTGTTTAAAATTTGAGTATGACTGCCTCCCCGTCTTCCTGGACAGCTGGTTTTATTAATTCGTCCCTACTCAAAATTTTGTCTCTGGCGCGCTTCACGCCCACTTCTTTTCGAGATTGGTCAGTTTTTGATTTTCTCGGAAAATACTGTCCCACTATGTCGAAATCCTACGTCATAGTTCTTCCGATAGGTTCTTCGTCTCAGTTGCTATGGAAACATCCCTCACCATCAAATTTCTCGCTGGCTGAAGGTCTCTGATAGGTCCTTAGGTCTCCCTGCTCTCTGGCTTGACGATCGTTGACCCGCTTCGAAGAAACTACGGCTATAAACATCTTGTCCATCAGCCTATTGTCTGAGTAAACTCTGCGTTTCTATAGATTCCCATTATCTGTACTTACAGTCTTCCTGGCGTATTGTTCTATGCTCTTACCCCTTTTTTCTGGCTATTACTAATTTCGAACATCTGCTGGTCGTTGAAGTCACCCCAACTTTCCCTTCGTAAATTCTTGTCTGTCAATTAGACGATACCTCCAGCTGTGTAACATGACTTTAGTTTTTGTCAGCCTATCTTCCAGTATTGTTACTTAAGGTGCAGCGTATCCGTTTCATTGTAGTATGGAGCCTCACTCGTTTTTGTCGCTTATCGTCTACTGACGTAACACGGCCACATCTGCTACAATTCTCGGTACGGGTGTGAATGTCCTTACTTACTTTGTTACAGCTGCGGAGAGCAATAATTCTGGACGAAACTTTCCCTGTCATCTTACGCCACCAAATTCTATAGTTGGATTGAACTTAATGCGTTTCTATTGTCAAGTCAGCAACGCTTCACTGACACCTTCTCATTACTCCTTATTTATTGCTCCACCATAAGTCGTTGACACTTGCCTCGTGTGAACGTACTCTGCCGAGGTGAAAATTAAAAAATTTTAAAATTTTCTGCTCGTTACAAGCAAGTAAAGGAACATGCCTAACATTCTACAAGGTGATGACTCTTCTCACACTTCTTTATGGGTCTGAGAATTGGTCTTTAACGGAAGGCCAGGCCAGTCGCATCCAGGCGGCTGAAATGAGATTTCTCAGGCACGTGGCAGGGTATACTCTCCATGATCATGGAAGAAACACGGATGTACGCCAGGAACTGAATATTATGAGTTGTCGTATACTCGACAGGATCGCCCAGTATCGGCTGAATTGGTGGGAACGAATGGATGACTGCCGCATCTCCAAACAACTATGGAACTATAAGCCGAGGGGACGGAGAGCTGTAGTGAGACCGGAACAAACCATCCTTGCCACACAATGTGCGTGTAGGCGTATGCCTATCTGTAACTTAGTAGTATACAAATAGCCTCAACACCATCTCTCAAACTGCAGTACAAACTACTGTCGAAAATAGTACACAACTTCGCTACATTTTGTTGGTTTTTAAAACTATTTTAAATATTTTTATATATTAATATTTAATAATATTTTTAATACCAAATAGTAAAAAACTTAGCTACAGTATTTTATATTTTCAGAACAAATGACCCTCTACACTCAGCTAACCACACATAAAGAACGTATAACAAATATGACACATACGGATAGCATTTGTTGATTCTGAGAAAAAGCTGAGTTCCTTTTATGGGACCATAAGTCTTGGAACGCGTCTATAAAGTTGCAAGAGGGCCTACTGTGGGTTTGTTATCACGGTTTAGACGTATTGATTAGTCTTGCAACTTGGGGATCATAACATTAGACTATGTATTTTAAGAACCATATGATCGTCTGAATAGAAACACGCTGTGGAAAATTTTATATGAAAAGGGGTGCCCCGGCAAAAGCGTATACAAGCATGGGAAGGGATGAATGGGAATGTGTTCCACAAGGTTGCAGTTTGTCGCCTGCACTGTTTAACGTCTCTACTAAAGACAGAAGTTGGACATTTTATTCAACAACGGAATAATGCAGTAATCCCTGAAGTAAAAGTAAGGAATACCCAGAGGATCGAAAGAGTTGACAAGGAATTCTCTTAATCTCTTAATTTTTAGCGTTATTAACTACTTTTTCAGCTGTGTACGCTCACACAGTAGTGACCTTTTTAAATATACAGACTTATAACACAGCATTAGCCCTTTCGGACCTGAAGCTAAACTAAACGTTATTTTTTGAAACCTCTTTTATATTTATCTTGTTAATGCTTCAAAAATGTATTAAATTTTTTTCAGATTTTTGTTTACTATTGGGGGGGGTTGTGGGGGGTGTCACAAAAGTGTCAGTTGGGTCTCTAGGCTTCCCTCAAAAAAGTGTTACAATTGTGACACTATAACAAAATTTTTATACAAAATTACAGCTACAAAAATACAAAGTTACAGCTACATTTTGTTAAGAATAGAATACACGAATGAATATAACTTGGAAATATGTATGTAATGTATGTATGTATGTATGTAAGAAACTTAAGTTTGATATTTTCAGAATTACTTTTCATCGGTGTGAAACTTGACAAAACAATTCGCATCTTTGTTTAAACACAAGTAAACATTACATTTTGTGCATCTTGTTCTTGATTTCGATGAGCAGCCTTCCAAACGACACATGTGAGGGTTTTTCAGCTTGTCAACAGTAGGCCAATGGTTGTAGCCATCATACCATTTGTCCTGTGATGGTTTTGCTGCCGGAACACTTATTTTCCGTGACATGCGCATTGGGGGCCCTTCATCATTTTCAATGTGTTCCATGGAACGCTTTCTTGTTGGTCCAGCAATGAGAAACTCTGCGATTGAGAGTCTGAACTCCATTAGATCCATTTGGTCTTTTTTTTCTGATCTTCTTCAGGTCACAGTCCAATCGATATTCAAACCAGGAGTTCACGATTGAGAGGTCAAAAAAATGTAGAATTACTTTAACAGGCCATTTTTTGTGCGTATCCATGATATGAAGTACTCCATCGTTTGATCAACAAGATCAACACCTCCCATGTAGTCATTATATTTTTTCACAACTGATGGGCATTGAACATCAACGTATTTTTTTGTTTTTTATCCCAACGTTCGACATTAGCAACTGGTTCTGATCCTGTACTGGTGGGCCCCATGATAATACTTTTACTGTCTTTCCACAACACTAATGCAATTTTTTTGTCATCTCTTGTATACTCATCAAATTCTCCTCTGTTCATGGCGTTTTGTCTAGTTTTGCTCACATCGACATTTCTGAACTGCCGATCGTTTTTCGACAGTCTGTTTGCTTGTAAAGTGCCAGTGCCCTCAATTTGCAGCTGAGTAAGTCTTCCAAGCAAAGGAAGAGTAGTAAAATACCGGTCAAAGTAGACTGAACTTCTAGCAGGAAGTGTTTGGACCAGACGTAAGACAACAGCGGGCCCATGTCCAAGGCTGGTATCCGAAAACGGAGTAGTGGACCCCTGAAAAACTTCAAAATCTAGCATTAGTCCATTGGATGATGTAATTACGTAATTCTTCAGGCCGACTGGCCTTGGTTTATTTTTCAGCACTTGACGAACTGGACAGGAGCCTAAGAAAGGTATCATCTGTTCGTCAGTTGAATATGTGCCACTGCCTCTTTCAATCTGCAAACACCGAGTACGCACAGCAGTAATAACTGGCTGTACTTTCCACAACCTATTAGCCTTTTGTTGAACTTCTGTGGTGCCAAGGTTATCTACACAGTGCAAATTGACTCTTAACATAAAAAATCTGTCCCTAGGCATGGCTTCGGGAATCTCATTGAATGTAAATCTACTTGCCCAGTACAGTCGGACTCTGGGGTACTTGAAAATGCCGATAAGGCCATGAATACCAAACAATTTTTTCATTTCCGAAGCAGTACACATTGGATGCATTTCTTTGTTATTTTTTTTGTTGATAATATTGGTTAGTGTAAAATGAAAAAGCTTCAAATAGCTCCGGAGTGAAATAATTCTCAAAATACTGAGCTGGACTCAGAACCGTAGGATCAAAGTTTACATAAGTTTTGTCAGGGTCTGCCTTCGAGGGAAATGGAGATTTTGTCCAAGAGTAATTTTTTGGCTTACTTGCTCTATTATCATGAGTTGATGGCCGTGGAGCTGCTGCGAGATCATTTTGGTCGTCATTGTCGGAGCTGTTGTCATCATCAGAGTTGGCATCACCAGGATTGAAAGTCGGATCCAGGTCCACATCATCATCGTCTTCAAGCAAATCCTCTAAATCAGAGTCTCCCAGGTGCTCTAGTATTGCATCACTATCACGTAAATAGTTACTCATTGTTCAAATTGAAATTTGAGAGTAAAAAACAAACAAACACTGGCACGAATGCAATAGTGCATAGAGTGAGGTTAAGTCCAGACTGTTACAATTGTGACAGTCAGTCAGAAACACGAAAAAAAAGAACACAAAAATAAAAGACGAAATCACGTTATTATATTCACAATCCACATACTTACACAATAACAAACACATATTTGTTACCAAAACAACAAACTTTTCTATCCACAATTAAATAAAACGTAGCGGCAAGTCAACAGGTGACTCAACACTTCGGACGCGGAATGGAGTAAACAACAATGTTGCCAAGACAAGCAGACGAAAATTCCCCCAACAAATTCAGGCAGCTACTAAAAGTGTCACAGTTGTGTGAGGCAGGTCTGGACGCTTCTCCGCGTGTTTACGGCATTGCAATAGCGTTGGGAAATAACTGTCACAGTTGTGACACCCTGGACCGAAAGGGTTAGAGTATACGTTTGAAATGTAAAATATAGAAACATTAATTATGTGACCCCGGAAGAAGTTGTTAATGAAACGGCAAAAAAGCCAAGGCGAATTACACTCTAACTAAAACATTTGTGTGTAAAATCACACAGTGTATCTTTTTGTGTATAAAACTTTCTTGGTTTACCCTTTTTTTTTTTTATTAAAACCGTAGTTATAATTTTTAAATGTAAAATGTTAATACAGTATGTATCTTGTAACAACGTTTCATAGCACGTATTTTTATTGTATATTACCGTTTAGTTTAATGGGATTGATTTCAGAATGTTATCACATATTTTTCAGCTACTTTGAAGGTTATAATATTGATTATTCTTAACATGTTCTTTCTTTATATGAAGCTGACACGACCGGACCCCCCATCCCAAGATCGAATTCTAGATACCCCACTGCCCTGATAATAGAATAGAAAAATCCTGAAATAATATTTTAAATTGGCTAACTTGTGAAGGTGAAGAAGACATTGAATACTATTAAAATAAAATTGCAGATTAATAAAAGAAGTTTATTTACATGTTTATTTTTTAATATAATTAATGTATGTTTAGCACAGAAAATACATAAAAACATGTTTATTGCTTTGAATTTCACCAATTTTTTATTTTTAGCATGACACTTCAGCCTCATTTCCAAAAATCTCTCGTATATTAAAAAAAATTGAAGTTTCACTGTAAAAATAATATTACCGTAATTAACAAAATTTTGTAGTTAATATGTTCACAAAATAGTGAGGGTTCGTAGCACATATTAATCAATGTTGAAAACAATTTTGGAAAAAGTAGTTTAGTTTTTTTTTTAATTTGCCACAAATTGTACCCAAGTGATGATGTTGGTAGTTTTTGCAATCAGCAATTCAATTACATCTGGTAGTAGCAAAATGTTGCACTCACACTCAGATATTACACCTGGCAGTAACAATTTGCGCTGAGATATGACTGTACACACCTAGAAGGAGGACAGTTATTTGAGTCGTCGTGCAAGAACTAGATGCGTCACACTGTAAGGCATTGTACAACAGAATGTGGTTGCGGCCCGCAGAGCAGACGAACACAATACACAGAACTGATTGAGGTTTTATAATAGTTATAGATTAGTTCACAGTGTCGGGTGTCCAGAAGGAGGAGGGTAAGTTCCTCGAGAGAAGCAAAGGTCATGGTCATGTTGAAACAGCTTTAGCTAAGGCGCACATCGACACGCAAGTGACTTATATAGGCAGGGTAACTCAGTTTCTGTGACTCCATCTTTGGACGGGGAGTCACGCGAATTGAGACGCAGAGCAGGGCAGCACTGCGCCAGACGTGGCCAATCCCACGCTTGTGCATCTGACACAGAAAACGTGTGACACGTGTGAAGGTTGAATCATGCTATGAACTTCTTCAAACTCCGCTCTATTCAGACGGAAATAGTTCACAAATCGTTCATTAGAGAATTCTCTTGTTAATGCGAATTCGCCGTGAGTTCCTCTTTCTTTCATGTACTCACTTTTCCACAGCTTTACCTTACTTGACTTCTGATAGAGTAATAATAATATTTCTAACTCGGCGTCCGAATCTGACTCAGAGCTCAAATCCGGCAAAATGTTTTTGGTTACACGCACAAAATTTTAGTTACAACACGGGTCCTGCCTTCGTCAAACTGCCGCTCAAAACTGCTGTCCAATATACGTGGACAACTGTGCCACAGTTTTTTTTAACATGATACTGTTTTTAGGCTGGGGGGTCATTCCAAAAAAATGTAACGTCATCGAAAAACGTGACGCTTCCACACTTTCGATTCCCCACAGTCTAGAAATTTGATATGTAAACGCATCAAGACAGAAATAATCGCTGCTGACATTGAGTTTAGCAAACGTTTTTGTGAGAATAAGCTAAATTTGGTTTTACATGCTCTGTTTGTGATCGTCTGTGGTTTGGAAATGATTTACGTAATCCACCAAACGTAATCAACATTATACGTTTCAAAAGCCTAAAAACATTATCATGCTTCGATGTTTCGGTTTCGTCGAAATTATTTGAATGCTTAGGTGCATAAATAGAGAGAGGGAGAAGGGGGGAGGGGGGGGGGAGAGAGAGAGAGAGAGAGAGAGAGAGAGAGAGAGAGAGAGAGAGAGAGAGAGAGAGAGAGAGAGATTTTTTTATTATTCTTGACCTAAATTACTAAAACAATTTTTATAAAACCACTTATCAGGAACATAGTTTGTATTTTTTTTTTTGCCCTGTCCCACGGGCCCCAAATACGCTACGTCAAGTTGGGACAAGTTAATACAGTACTTGTCAGTACCGCAGTGTTCTCGGTCCCTGGCAGAGTCATTTCGAACAACTGACTATAACTTATACAACTAACTTTGGTTACGTGACTATTTAAAACCGTTGTTCACATGCAGGCGCTACTGTAATGTGATATGCAACTCGGCAAGTGTACCAAATTCATCATCATCATTCTCAAGGTTTAAACCAAGAATGGCTTGTTCCGGTCTCAAATAGGCAAATATTACAGCTGGTCACTCCAGCTGTTCCTCGTACGTCCCACACCTCTCCGTCCCCTCGGCTTATAGTTCCATAGTTGTTTGGGGATGCGGCAGTCATCCATTCGGCAAAGATGTTCCCACCAATTCAGCCGATACTGGGCGATCCTGTCGAGTATACTCATAATATTCAGTTCCTGCCGTATATCTGTGTTTCTTCTACGATCGTGGAGAGTATACCCTGCCACGTGCAGCCGCTTGGATGCGACTGGCCTGTTTTTAGTTAAAGTCCAGTTCTCAGACCCATAAAGAAGTGTGGGAAGAGCCATCACCTTGTAGAATTGTAGGCGTGATCCTTTACTTGCAGACTTAAGGGTTCGCCTCATGGTCCCGCACATAAGGTTGAACTTATGCAACTTATGCACCACGTCGTTGCTTGCATTATAAGACACACTGTAGCACAGGTATTAAAAACTGCTAACTTGTTCCAGGACAGTACCATCTATAACAATTTTTACCCGTACGGGAGCAGTTTCACAAAAAGCCATCACCTTGGTTTAAATTGTGGATATCTGCAATCCAGAGTCTTTGCAAATTCCATTTAACAAATGTATACCCATCTGCAATCTGTTTTCAGAGTCCGACAGAATAGCCTGATCTTCTGCAAATAACAAAGTGTCAATTGTAGAGTGACCATATACCAAATTAAAACACAAATTCGTGAGAAACTGTTTTTTTCTTATTTGAAAGACGATTAGCTGAGCAATAAAGCCGCTCCAACCATTAGGTAAATCTCTTTTTATTTACGAGCGTCCGCTTGACCTTGCTCTAATCAGGAAAAGGAATACGTCGTATATACGGGGTGCCGGCAGTGAAGCAATTCTGCTCCCTAACGGAAATCGCTACGGTACTCCATTTTCCAGGTCGTGTGGGACTGAACGCGAATACTGCAACAATGTGTTGTTTGCCTTCGATGAAACTGTTTTGAACTGCGTTTTCCAGACAAACCAGTTGATCAGTAGTAGAAAGGTGTCTCCGATACCTACACATTGGGCAGTCAGTAGTCCGTGTTTTTCCAGACAACACGTGAGCCGGGTGTTTACCATTCTCTCCCATACCTTTCTACACAGCACGTAAACGATACTGTGTACGATAGTTTTCTGCTTTCAGGGGATCAGAAGTGGGATGATGTTCGCCTCCTTACATGGATTCGGTTACTCGCCATATAGAGTGCCAGTAATGTAGCCACAGGTACATCCGGCAGTTAATGTATAATGTTTTAATAATGCAGTGTTGCCATCAGCGCGGACAGTGGACTGTAATTCCTTCATCGTGAAAGGCACGTTATAGCTCCTGTAACCTTCACATTCGAAGTCAAGGTTGTGTTCGACTACTTCTTTTCTTGGGAGTAAATTGAGAGTCTTTCTGTACTACTGACTATACAGTTGGATAATGTGAACATGCCTATGTCAGACATGAAAGGAAGAATAAGCAAACTTTACGGTATATAAGGTTCCAGACAATCTTATGGATTTAGAAGTTTCACGGGCTCTTCAAAAGCTTATATTTGGTTACCTTCTTTTAGGGAACTGAAAACTGGACCTTGGAAGATGAAGACAAGGCTGGAAACGTGGCAAAAGTGGATATCAAATTTGATGACAAAACCAATTTGGATACACAGAAAAAAAAGTAGCGCTGGGAAAAAAGTTTCCAAGCAAGTACAAGAGGAAATTTGTAAAGTGATGAAAAATATCGGTACAGAGAACCATACATGACTTCCATGTTCTAAGATTTGTATTCAAAATCATTTTTGAAATGAAATATTTCTATAGAAACTACTTTTTTCTTCAGCCTTAACAACAGTACTGTGGTCACTAAGGTATACCACCTCTCGTTAGCGCACTCGATTTTCACTGATGATGGCAGTCGATGGCATTGCCGAAACGTCTGGTTTTGCAGAAAACATTGGACTACGGCCAAACAGCCCGGGAAGGAATTTGAACAACAAACTACTTCTTTGTTGCAGGTAACGTAGTACACATATAAAAAATTATCCTCTCCCCCTTTAGATACCCTTTTCATTTATAGATATTTCATCTACCTTTCTTCAATGGATTATTATGATCTTCTCTTTAGGATACTTTATTTATCAAAGTAGTTTAATCTTGTTAAAACGTAAAACATTGCAGGCAGACTACCCCTTCCCCTTAGCTGATGTTCACCAAAATGAACAGGCCTTAAGTCCTCTACAACTCAAGCAAATATGCAAAACATTATTCGATTCCGTTTGAATTTGCGGCAGTTATCGTTCGCCATAGCAAAAATTCTACACACAGGCACACGGACACACAGACACTTTTCGCAAAATGATTTTTCTTCATGTTTTCAGGGTAGTACTATCAGAATCAGTCGTTATCTCGATTACGATTTTTTTCGCCATTACCATACTTCCATTTCCTAATGGAATGTGGAACTAAAAAGGAAGGCCAAACTTTCCGTGTGTTCAGATACAGTAGATTTATTACCAATCTTTTTTAAGGAAAACAGTTGTGGAAATACGAGAAGATACGTAAAGTTCTTAAGGGAAGAAAATAATCGTAGGGTTTACGGGAGAACTGGAAGCTGTGGCTGTGAAGTTTGGTTGAGTGATTCGGTTTGGTTGCGATGGGCCGCGCTGTGGTTGCACAGCTGTTGCGCTGTAAACCCTGCACCTCCTCCACCGAGCACACTATTATGTGAAAACGAGCCAATAAACAAAGTAATGGGCCACGTGAAGAATAAACACTCAACTAACACCTTCCTACTTCCTCCTGACAATAAGCCACGACTCGTCGATAATATACGCGCTCGCTCGCTCGCCTCGCCTCGGTGCGTGTATAGAGTTCTCCGTCTTCACTCGTCTATTTATAGACTCTGTGATGCTCCTGCGTAATGTTTGATCCCTAAGATTCTTGTTTGCATTTGAAAAGGATAAAGTACAATCACGTTACTTTACGGTGGCCTCTCCATAGCTGCGCGAAAAGTGGGGAGTTGTAACGTCCGTCTGCCGGCTGTATGGGTGCCCTTAACTATTACAACTCGGGTTTTACACATTGTTGACATTTCCGGATTTCATTCAACTAACTACTATTGATAATTCTACTCAGTATTACTCGAAATTGTATCAAATATGTATTTGTAATACCACAACAATGTTATTTGTTACATAATGTAAATAATAAATAATTACTAGTGTAAAGCAAGCAATTGGAATACTAATAGAAGAAATAGAGAAATATAAATCTAAAATGACCATAAATATGCTTATGCAAGTGCTGCTAAAATAGGACCTAAACGAAAAAAGTGGGTAACCACGCATAAAAATATGCATACTTTATATAAAATATCACATAAAATCGAGCCCATTAATTTTTCTTGCATTTAATACAATTATTAATACAAATTTTAAAATTAATATGTAAGTAATGAATGTAAGTAACTTACCGACTTATAAAGAAGTATATACGAAGTCAGAATGAACTGGGAATTCAGTATCATTCCCCAAGTCCGGCGATGTTTCTCTGTCCAAAATTGCATCAACACCGGAGATATAGCTGTCATCATCCGAAGAAGATTCAGCGCTTGATAGGTCATCGTCGTCGTCATCGTCATCATCATCTTCGTTTAAGTTAATTACAAGCCTATCTTGCATTTCAACAAATTAATCCTTCTCTTTCCAATATTTATTCGTCTTCAATTTTAATTACATGTTCACAGACTGATGTCCATTGTTGTTTTTATATTGATTGGCATGCTTGCCTAGTTAAATCTATTATGTTTTTATTATCAAAAGTGGTGTTGTTTTTTGCAACAGAGTGTTTAAGTTGAGCCCACAAGAGTTCTATGGGGTTTAGGTCAGGACGAGACGGAGGAAGACGAATAACAGTGTGGCAGTGATTTCCTAAAATAGGGTTTTTCTAACGGTTTATTCATTTTTACTAACTTATGTATCTCTGGTTTAAACATATTAGGTGTAAAAGGAATTTTTTTATTAGATAACCACTGCATTAACTCACTTTTTGAAGAATTTGATGTGGGACATTTTTCAGATTGGTAATTGTGGTATGGTGCATTATCTAATACTAACACTGAGTTTTTGGTAATCCCGGAATCAGCTTTTCAACTACCCATTTCTCGAAATTTGTACTATTCTTATCTCCATGATAATCACATGTTTTCTTTCCCGATTTAAAAACCAATAAGGCACCATCGATGAACCCTTGATCTGTACCCGCGTGAACTATTATGAATCTGTCTCCTTTATTTAACGGTACACTCGCGCCTTCACCACTTTCGTCGTACCACGACTGTATTACTGCATGAGACGTGTGTATATACGTCTCATCTGTGTAAACGATTGGCCGGTTTTCTGTCCTGAATTGTTTTATTTTCCTAAGGTATTCAATTCTTTTTGCCCTTATCTCTTGACGTTCATTTAATACACTTCTATTATTTCTAATCTTCTTCCACTTAAACCCTAAGTTTATAATAACTTTCCTTAAACATGATAACCTACCTTGAAAGATCACACTAGATTTCAGAAGTTGATGAAGTTTTCGTAGCGTAGGATATGTTTTTGTGTTGTCGTAAAATTGTAAATTGTTCGTCTTATCACACAGTTATCAAAATCTTCAATATTAGATTTTGTTGACCTTCTCTTTCTTTCTTTACGAGGTATTATAAAGTGTGGTGACTGTTCATTTTCTATTGTTATACCCTCACTTTTAATACGGCGAATCGTTCTTTCAGAAACTCCTGTTGCTGACGCTATTCATTTTTGAACCTTTTTTAGTGGAATACTAATTCCATTTTTTTCACTTTCCATAAATTTACATACACTAGAAATGACTTTCCGAGCTTGGCTATGCACAATCTTTTTACCTAAGTTCGATTTAATAGGAGGCATTTTTTCTGATTACGTAATGAAATAAAATGTACTGTAAAAGTAACAACACGTTAAGCAAAATAAAATTCAGTTTAACTTAACGTGATGTCTGAAAACACAACCACAGACAATATTAAATGATATTAAAATGTAATTAGATTATTTATCACATGTCACAGTCCCAAACTAAACACTAGTAACGATACAAAGTAAATAATTAAATGAAATACAGGCCTACACGGTAAATGTTTTTGAAAACGCATCAACACTTATGCACTCAGTGAGACGTGCCGTTACACTGACAAAAAAATGGGTTCTGCGCACACTGCTTTCACCAAGGTTGGCGGCCGTCATAAAGTACACAAGTTGTAAGGCGAGTCGTTTGCTGCAGACACTAGACGCTATCTCGCTCGTAAACTTTCGTGGTTTTCGTCAATAATAACAACCAACACACAGATCGTGTTATCACTTTAACAATCAAACGTACAATACAATATGAAAACATACATTATAAAAACAAAAGTTGCCTTGCATTTCGAGGCAAGGAACCAATAAGAACAAAAATACTGATTAGCGATCGAATTCTAGAAAAGGTGAGCCACTTTAATTATTTGGAAAATGTCATAGGGAACATGTATTTTGGCTATGATAGAAATTTTCATAACCAAGTTAAATTAGATATGTCCCAGAAATCAAACGTCGTGGGAGAAGGTACGCTGAGTTCTACAAAGTTATGCCAGTCCTTGTACTGTCCTATGGGTGTGAATTATGGACAACGACCAAGTAGCAATGAAGTAAAATACTCGAAAGTTATGGCAGTCCTTGTACTGTCCTATGGGTGTGAATTATGGACAACGACCAAGTAGCAATGAAGTAAAATACTCCAAAGTTATGGCAGTCCTTGTACTGTCCTATGGGTGTGAATTATGGACAACGACCAAGTAGCAATGAAGTAAAATACTCGAAAGTTATGGCAGTCCTTGTACTGTCCTATGGGTGTGAATTATGGACAACGACCAAGTAGCAATGAAGTAAAATACTACAAAGTTATGGCAGTCCTTGTACTGTCCTATGGGTGTGAATTATGGACAACGACCAAGTAGCAATGAAGTAAAATACTCCAAAGTTATGGCAGTCCTTGTACTGTCCTATGGGTGTGAATTATGGACAACGACCAAGTAGCAATGAAGTAAAATACTCCAAAGTTATGGCAGTCCTTGTACTGTCCTATGGGTGTGAATTATGGACAACGACCAAGTAGCAATGAAGTAAAATACTACAAAGTTATGGCAGTCCTTGTACTGTCCTATGGGTGTGAATTATGGACAACGACCAAGTAGCAATGAAGTAAAATACTCCAAAGTTATGGCAGTGCTTGTACTGTCCTATGGGTGTGAATTATGGACAACGACCAAGTAGCAATGAAGTAAAATACTCCAAAGTTATGGCAGTCCTTGTACTGTCCTATGGGTGTGAATTATGGACAACGACCAAGCAGCAATGAAGTAAAATACTACAAAGTTATGGCAGTCCTTGTACTGTCCTATGGGTGTGAATTATGGACAACGACCAAGTAGCAATGAAGTAAAATACTCCAAAGTTATGGCAGTCCTTGTACTGTCCTATGGGTGTGAATTATGGACAACGACCAAGTAGCAAGAAAGTAAAATACTCCGAAGTTATGGCAGTCCTTGTACTGTCCTATGGGTGTTAATTATGGACAACGACCAAGTAGCAATGAAGTAAAATACTCCAAAGTTATGGCAGTCCTTGTACTGTCCTATGGGTGTGAATTATGGACAACGACCAAGTAGCAATGAAGTAAAATACTACAAAGTTATGGCAGTCCTTGTACTGTCCTATGGGTGTGAATTATGGACAACGACCAAGTAGCAATGAAGTAAAATACTCCAAAGTTATGGCAGTCCTTGTACTGTCCTATGGGTGTGAATTATGGACAACGACCAAGTAGCAATGAAGTAAAATACTCCAAAGTTATGGCAGTCCTTGTACTGTCCTATGGGTGTGAATTATGGACAACGACCAAGTAGCAATGAAGTAAAATACTCCAAAGTTATGGCAGTCCTTGTACTGTCCTATGGGTGTGAATTATGGACAACGACCAAGCAGCAATGAAGTAAAATACTACAAAGTTATGGCAGTCCTTGTACTGTCCTATGGGTGTGAATTATGGACAACGACCAAGTAGCAATGAAGTAAAATACTCCAAAGTTATGGCAGTCCTTGTACTGTCCTATGGGTGTGAATTATGGACAACGACCAAGCAGCAATGAAGTAAAATACTACAAAGTTATGGCAGTCCTTGTACTGTCCTATGGGTGTGAATTATGGACAACGACCAAGTAGCAATGAAGTAAAATACTCCAAAGTTATGGCAGTCCTTGTACTGACCTATGGGTGTGAATTATGGACAACGACCAAGTAGCAAGAAAGTCCTCGGAAATGGTGTTCTTAAGAGGAGTTAAACTGTGTTCTAAACTTAACCGTATACGCAGTGAGGCCATAAGAGAAGAGTTACCAGTTTTTGACTTTAATGAAAAATTAAAGGATTACAAACAACGGTGGAAAGAAAAAAAAACGACTTTTTTTCTGTTAAGTATCTTTGTGTAAGATTAAGCCATATCGTGCTAAAGAAGGAGAGCTTTTTCCTCCTTTCTATAAATAACTATTTCCTTATCAGTACACAAACTAACAAACCCGTTTTATACGGGGGGGGGGGGGGTGAAACGTTTACACGGGTGACATGAGCATATCTTCGTCGACTATCTCATTTCTTCCAATTAAAGGGAGGGAGAGAGAGAGCTTTGAAATTAAACAGCCGTCCCCACGGCAAAACACGCTCAGTAACACCAACACCCTCAAACACACACAACTTAATGTTTTATCTCTTCTGGGTAACACTCCAATTATTTTTTCTGTAATGGTGAGGGGGAGAGGTCTGTTTCTAAAACGGTTCTTTTATATCGTCATAGAGCACCTCAGAAAACTGTATTAAACGCGCGCGCGCGCGCACAACACACACACTCACAGCCAAAAGGCTCAAATCATAAGTAGTTTGTAACTGTGTGGTAAGATTTCGGACTTGAACGTTTCAGCTGGTCGTAACCAGTGACCGTCTTCTTGCTGTATATTGTATTATCCAATAATAACTTACTTCTGCACGTGTATTCTCTGTATTATAACACTATATATTCTACGCCTGATGTACGTTTCACATATTTAATCTGTAACTTCAGAGGTTTTTAACCAGTGGCGGCGATAAGGCCCCCGCAGACCCCGCCGCGCGGGGGGGCCCCGGCCCTCATGGGGGGCCCCAGTTGGCCCAGTCATGGGACATAACTTGTAACATGAAAAATAAGCGTAAACGAGTTGTAAAACGCTTCTTTGTTGAATTATCAGTTGACCATAGAATTGACGACCCAGTGAAATCATTTGAAGTAAAAGTTTTCAATGCAACACTAGATATTGTAATAGCTCAGCTACAAATGAGATTCGAAGGATTGCGATGCATTGATGATAGGTTTTCATTCCTGAGGCCTCAGAATTTAGTAAACTTCTCACAAGAGACAATAGTGGAGAAAAGTAAGGCTCTGGTAAATGTGTATCCTGGTGACCTTTCCATATCACTGCCTGACCAAGTAATATCCTTCAAAGCTCTGATGGCCAATGAAATTGTACACAAGAAAAGAATTCGAGAAATGATGAATTTACTGCTTGAAGAAAACAGCTGCCTTATGAGTTGCCTCCCAGACTTAACTACAGCTTTGCAGCTTTATTTAACCATACCTGTCACAACAGCTACAGCGGAAAGAAGCTTTTCAAAACTTAAATTAATTAAATTAAGTCATACTTAAGAAGTACCATGGCGCAAACTCGGTTGAGTGACTTGGCACTGTTAAGCATTGAGCATGAAGAGACACAGAAAACTAATATCAACGAAGTGGTTGAAAAGTTCTTAGCTATTGAAAAAAGAAGACTAGGCTTAGGAAAACAGTGAACATAATAGATATCATCAAACACGAATCACTCATTTGATATCATCATCATCATCTTCAAGGGTGAAACCAGGGAAGATTTGTTCCGGTCTCAAACAGGCAAAGATCAGAGCTGGTCACTTCCTTCCTCGGAAGTCCCACACTCCTCGGTCCCATCGGTTATAGTTCCTTTGTTGTTTGGGGATGCGGCAGTCATCCATTCGGCAAAGATGTTCTACCAATTCAGCCGATACTGGGCAATCCTCTCGAGTATATCCATAATATTCCGCTCCTGCCGTATATCGGTGTTTCTTCTATGTTCATAGAGTGTATACCCTGCCACGTGCCTAAGAAATCTCATTTCAGCTGCTTGGATGCGACTGGCCTGGCCTTTCGTTAAAGTCCAATTCTCAGACCCATAAAGAAGTGTGGGGAAGGGCCATCACCTTGCAGAATTTTAGGCGTGTTCCTTTACTTGCTGACTTAAGGGTTCGCCTAATGGTCCCGCACATAAGGTTGACCTTATGGAATGTATTCACAACGTCGTTGCTTGCATTATAAGACACACTGTAGCCCAGATATTCAAAATAATTAACTTGTTCCAGGTCAGTACCATCTATAACAATTTTTCCCCGTACGGGATCAGTATTCACACCTTGGTCTTAAATGTGGATATTTGCAATCCAGAGTCTTTGCAAATTCGATTTAACAAATGTATATCTATCTGCAATCTGTTTTCCGAGTCCGACAGAATAGCCTGATCGTCCGCAAACGACAAAGTGTCACTTTGATATCCCGCATGGAACTTGAAATTTAATCTAAACATTCGCCCATGTTTTGGGCCCTTAACATTATGCCTCCCGCTCGCCTTATTTGTTGGGGCACGAGTTGCAAAAACAACATGCTTCTGTGGGGGGTAAAGACATTTTGTCACGCCTGCCAAGTTTTACGAAAATAGATTAATGCGTTCAAAGGTTATCGTGAAACATACGCCAAACAGACGAACGGTCGAGTAGAAACTAAGAACTTGCTTCGCTCGTTTAGTTAATTACGTAAACGTGTAGTCTACGTATAAGTGGCGGCGGTGGTATGAGGAAACGGGTGTTGCAGTAAACGTGGACAATACAGCGTTCCTTCGATACACACTGTGCACCGGTTCGATTATATTAACAGGTACAGATGAAATAGTAAGACACGAAACGGTTAGCGCAGATTGTAGTGAGGGCAGGGAAGGCAGTGGACTAAGTGGGGTTTCAGGTGACTAACCATGACACACAACCATGTGATACACCATCCAATGTCGCTGTTCTGAACACAAAACAAGGGGTCAAAGCTACGCATGCGCAATGAGATCTTTTTACATTGCGCAGCCAGACACGAGTTTTATGTCTAATTATTTCAGCTGTAATGTTCCTAATCTTTGGAGTACAACGAAGAAAAAGAAATAAGGAAAACTTGGATACTCATTTGTAATTAAATACTGTTTTATAAAATACGACAGTCTTAGAAAAAACGCAGTATTTGTGTGTCGGAGAAGAAACAGCTGATTTAATCTTAGAAAACAACGAACGTATGAAAAGACTGCAACAGCTACGAATACTTGGGAATAAACTTTAATGAAGAAAGAACAGATGATGTTCAAATAAAATCAAGAATAAACAAAGCAAAACAAATAATTAGATCATTAAATGGAATTCTATGGAGCACAGCAATTGGAAAAGAAAGTAAAAAAAGAATATACGATAGTATGATTAAAAGCACGTTGATGTACGGATCCGAAACATGGAGAATAAAAGAACAGGTAAAAAGAAAGTTAGAAGCTACAAAATGGGTGCTTTAAGACGAGCTGCTACAACGCCAAGGCTAGAGCGAATACAAAATGAAACGATCAAAGAAGAAATGGGCGTACAAAAGACAATCATCGACTGCATTGAAGAAGAAGAACTAATCTGGTACGGACACGTACAAAGAATGGGACAAGACCGACTACCAAAGAAAACAAGAGATGGATACGTAGAGAGCACAGAAAGAAAGGAAGACCCAAGAAAACATGGATAGAGGGCATAAGAAGATCAACGAGCGATAGAGGCCTAAAGGATGAAAATTGAACAACTGACAACAATGGAGGTTAGGCGTCGGCCAACGTTGTAGGAAGTTTTAACCCCGAATTAATATACAAGTAAGATATATACGACCCCTATATATGAAATACGAGTAATTGTGATTTAATATAATTCATATATAATATAATATAATATGATATAATATAAGTGTTATAATACATTCTCTGTATTATAACACTATATATTCTACGCCTGATGTACGTTTCACATATCAATTATGGTAAGATTTCGGACTTGAACGTTTCAGCTGGTCGTAACCAGTGACCGTCTTCTTGCTGTATATTGTATTATCCAATAGTAACTTACTTCTGCACGTGTATTCTCTGTATTATAACACTATATATTCTACGCCTGATGTACGTTTCACATATCAATTATGGTAAGATTTCGGACTTGAACATTTCAGCTGGTCGTAACCAGTGACCGTCTTCTTGCTGTATATTGTATTATCCAATAGTAACTTACTTCTGCACGTGTATTCTCTGTATTATAACACTATATATTCTACGCCTGATGTACGTTTCACATATCAATTATGATAAGATTTCGGACTTGAACGTTTCAGCTGGTCGTAACCAGTGACCGTCTTCTTGCTGTATATTGTATTATCCAATAATAACTTACTTCTGCACGTGTATTCTCTGTATTATAACACTATATATTCTACGCCTGATGTACGTTTCACATATCAATTATGGTAAGATTTCGGACTTGAACATTTCAGCTGGTCGTAACCAGTGACCGTCTTCTTGCTGTATATCGTATTATCGAATAATAACTTACTTCTGCACGTGTATTCTCTGTATTATAACACTATATATTCTACACCTGATGTACGTTTCACATATTTAATCTGTAACTTCAGAGGTTTTTTAACATAAATTAACGAACAAACATCGGTGTGTAATGCTTGTTTACGTAACCAGCTGTTTTAACGGTTATATTGGAAAAAAAACACGGATTGTTTATATCATTTATTTATTACAGTAAATACATAGTTTTAAATACAATATCTCGTTTTGTTTTTATTAAATTTTTTAATGTAATTACACGTTATTATTAGCTATTGTGTTTATATAGCCTTATATAGATTTTCGTAATATTCATTTTCTGACTATAAAAAAAATGTTTTTTATAAATTTAACCTTTTTGAATGTGTGGGAATTGATTACTGTTAGTTTAGACAATGCGTGGCTAAATTTTATAGCCTATATTGGACAATTAAATTTCAACATAACCGTCAAACAGCTGATTATATAAACAAAAAGTACTGTCCAATAACCGTGCCCGCACTCATTTTCGATATTTCGATTATGCGATTATTGGCAACGATATGTAGTGAATGACGCATATACTTTTAGTTATTAAACAGTGTTACAACACAAAAAGCCGCCCCAATACCAGAGAAAAACTATAATGAATTAACTATATTAAACTAAGGAAAAGACAATGACTATGACCCAACCCAAGTGATTGACCCAATAAAGAAAATAAAATGAGAAGGTATAAACTCAAATAATGATGAAAAAGGCACAAACAAATAATAAATGTAAATAAAATGAGAAGGTATAAACTCAAATAATGATGAACAAGGCACAAACAAATAATAAATGTAAATAAAATGAGAAGGTATAAACTCAAATAATGATGAAAAAGGCACAAACAAATAATAAATGTAAATAAAATGAGAAGGTATAAACTCAAATAATGATGAACAAGGCACAAACAAATAATAAATGTAAATAAAATGAGAAGGTATAAACTCAAATAATGATGAAAAAGGCACAAACAAATAATAAATGTAAATAAAATGAGAAGGTATAAACTCAAATAATGATGAAAAAGGCACAAACAAATAATAAATGTAAATAAAATGAGAAGGTATAAACTCAAATAATGATGAAAAAGGCACAAACAAATAATAAATGTAAATAAAATGAGAAGGTATAAACTCAAATAATGATGAACAAGGCACAAACAAATAATAAATGTAAATAAAATGAGAAGGTATAAACTCAAATAATGATGAAAAAGGCACAAACAAATAATAAATGTAAATAAAATGAGAAGGTATAAACTCAAATAATGATGAACAAGGCACAAACAAATAATAAATGTAAATAAAATGAGAAGGTATAAACTCAAATAATGATGAAAAAGGCACAAACAAATAATAAATGTAAATAAAATGAGAAGGTATAAACTCAAATAATGATGAACAAGGCACAAACAAATAATAAATGTAAATAAAATGAGAAGGTATAAACTCAAATAATGATGAACAAGGCACAAACAAATAATAAATGTAAATAAAATGAGAAGGTATAAACTCAAATAATGATGAACAAGGCACAAACAAATAATAAATGTAAATAAAATGAGAAGGTATAAACTCAAATAATGATGAACAAGGCACAAACAAATAATAAATGTAAATAAAATGAGAAGGTATAAACTCAAATAATGATGAACAAGGCACAAACAAATAATAAATGTAAATAAAATGAGAAGGTATAAACTCAAATAATGATGAAAAAGGCACAAACAAATAATAAATGTCTAGTAACAAGTACTAAAATAAAATAAAATAATCTCAGTTAAAGTACACTAACCACAGTAATAGATATTATATGTTATTAATAACTCTATGATGATAATAAAATCAAAACATAAAATTGTTAACAGACTAACTATCAACTGTGTATAAAACAATAAAAAACCCAAAAGTGAGAGATAGGTAGGAAGTGAAAGTGATTAACAGTGTAAGTGTTAGAAGTGAGTAAAAGAAATAAATATTAGGGAATAACCACTATTAACACTAAAGTACAGTAAAAAGGTACAAAGTGCAAGTGTAACCCAAAATAGAGATGAACAACCAGAATTATAAATCAGAAGTCATATAGAAGCGAGAGTGAACAAGTAAATATAAAACACAACATATAGGTAAAGACACCAAAACCAGTGAGTGATTAACACTATAGTTTAAGGGTAAAAGGTACCAAAAAACTAAGAGTAACCAGAATATTGTTATTATAGTTAGAATTGATTGTAGATTAATAGTACAGTGGTATTCAGGATAACAATCCCATGATGATATTAAGAATGTTATTGGTATGAATGTTTAAATAGTAAAAATATATAGTAAATGTTAAAAGATGGATAGACAACCAATCTAATAGTGTTAAATAAGAATAAACTAAATAATATGAGTGCAAAATAAATAAAACATCCTATGTTAATAAAAATGTTCAAAGGGATGATTAGCAAGATAGAATAAATGGTGTTATAATGTTATTCACCAAGATAGTTATTTGTTCAATTAAAAGAGTTAAGAAGTTTATAAGAAGGAATATGGCTGAAAAGTAAACTGACCATAAACCTAATTTTTGTGTTATGTTTTATAAGTAATATTAAATGATAAACAAGTTATAAGAAATGGCAATGGATATGAGTAAATTTTACAAACATAATAATAATCAGAGTAAAGACAGAAAAAGAAATAGGAGAATAACAGACAAGCAATGATTTTGTAAATTAATAAGAACAGTCAATTATTGTAAAACAGCCCAAATTAATTCAAAATGTAAATAAGTCATAAGTGACACCAAGCAAAACATATGTAAATGAAAAATAATCTTTAATTTGTGTAAAACAAGAAGATATAGCCAATTACTACTTAGGCCTATAAAATGCCTAACTGTATAAATCCAAAATAGACAAATTGTAAGAAATTAACCATTGTATTAGAAAATTCAGGGGAAGTAACTCATTAAGTACAATTAGTGAACCATATTAAGATGTCAGAGTTAGATTTGAAACATAAAATAAGAAAGAAATGTAATAACATAACATTAACATTTTTGTCAAAACTTTAATACATGAACAAACCCAGCTTTGTGGGATGTCAAAATGATCTTTGAAAGAAAACAGAAACAGTTGTGATAATATCTAATCCATTGATAAGAAGACAGAAGAATAATAGCCATCAGAAAATATTTATTCATTTTGAATTAAAATTCAAATATTATAACAATAGGCATAAATGTAATCAATCAATGAGAGTATAGACAGTTGCCATAACAACGGAACGTTATTTAATTTAATTCCGTTATAAAAAATTAGTCCATTATTGACGATCAAGAGATACAGAAGCCCAAACCATATTCGACTCAATTTTTAATTAAAATGATAATAAATACAGCAAAAGTTAACGAGATGAGGATGCAAGAAGTCTAATGAAGAATTAGTTAACCCAACAGAGATAATAGACCCGATTTTAATATTCAAAATTAAATATTTTATCCAAATCATTTGAAAAAAGAAGCCAGATGCAATCCAAAATATAAATGATGGAAGATTGATGATCGTATCGACCCAACCTAACTAAGAACAAAGTGACTCTTCACCAGAATTCAACAAGATTTGTTAAGTATATCTGACCTACCTGAATTTACGAAATAAATTCTAATTAACTTTTCTCACAACACAAATAACTTTCACTCCGAACTTGGTAACTAAAATTCTTTCAAGGATTAATTGAGAATAAAAACCAAACTTGTATGTAAACATAAAATAACCTATGTACAAATTACGAATTATTAACTCACACTTTTTAACACTTAAAAAACGAATTGTATTTAACTCAAATAGTATATAAGTACCATTTATGTAAGGTAGTGTACTTTATTATCACCTTATTAATATTTTTTCGTAATCAAAAGAACTCAATGTGATTGAACGAACTGTAGAAAATAAACATTGACGACAGCCATGTCGATTTAGAAACGTTTCAATCACATTTAGCCAACCTGAGAATATTGTCTATTTATTGCCGAAGCAACATTATTTAATAACAGTATAATTTTTGTATTTAACTAATTAACTATTAACTATTTCACGTTAATAAACTAGTACTGAGTAGTAATAACAGTTCTTTATTTCATTATAAATTGTATTATAAAGTTTGTGTACTTTAGCGATGAGCAAAATTGTCTGCCAGCGTTAGACGTCGGCAGCACGACGAACTACAAGCGAAATTCAAATGCCCGCCAGTTGCGAGGGTAATTTGAATTAGTCCTCACTGCATAGAACGACCGCTCAGTTTAATATTTTTAATTGTTTTCATAAACAATTTGGCGCCGCCCGGGAAATAAAGATACAACAAAGGACGGGTAAGGATTACACTCGTGAGATATTGGTACTGGTAATTCGTGAGTTCGCGACGGACATCGTCAGCGTGGGAAGTTAGAAAAAGTACTACTGTAAGATATAAACTCAAAGTAACGACTACAACGTGTGGGGCTAACACACGATAAAACACACTTTTACAGAGACGATAAAGAGGTCACTCGTTACAAATTGACGCTCCATCGCGGGGCTTAAACGTAGATAAAGGTCTTATCGTTACAAATTGACGCAACAACGTGTGGCTTAAAAGCGGCATACGGCGATTATCGTTACAAATTGGCCCACAACGTGTGTCTTTAAGAGAGGCAAAAAAGTTTTATTACAACAGAAATCGTAAAAATTTATTGTGTATGTTGCAGAATAGTCTGACGACGATTGCAATCGTGTTTCATTGGCATATGTTTTATGAAAAATGTTTCTAGCCATAACTCCAATGTGTGCCTGACACCAAAAGTTGGTGTCGTTAGGTTAACATGCAAACTAAAATTGCACATGGAAAATTAACGTATTTTCACTTTAAATTAACAAACAGAACAATTTATAATTAGTACACTTCTTCTTCTTCACATCGTAGTATATCGATACAATCGCATATTCAAAACGCCGAAATGTAGTGTGGGTACGGATAGTGAGACAGTTCCAAACAAACGTTTATAACAATCGGAACATTTAAATGAGACTAAATCGATTATTCGTTAATTTACACTGAAATATCTGAAGATTAAGAGTAAATCTGCGAAACGTATAGCGATAAATATAATTGTAGAAATAATTTATTATTTGATAATAAAAATTTGATATATCTGATTAATATATTATAATTTATTTATATATTTATAATATTTGATTATATCCAAATACGATATCATTTGATTTATATATTTGATAAAACATATAAATACTACAAGAAACATCATGAATTGCTTTCAAAGAAACGAGGTGTAAAATAATCGAACACAAACTAAAATTAAAAAATTTAAACGAAAATCGACGTAAACCAGATTAAATTAAAACAAAATGAAAGACATAAGTCAATTCATTGGTTATTTCTGGTCTCGTCCCCCCCCCCGCGGTAGCAGTTATCCGTGACAATCTCGAGTTGACTGTGCAGACAAATGGCGTTCCTCCAGACATTAACCAATTTGTAGTTGTAAGTTACTGGTAATAACATAATCACGAAAGTTAACGAAATTTATCAACAACGCGCTGGGGTAACGGTGACAAAGGTTACTAAAAACTATTGCCCCCCCCCCCACACACACACACACACACACGCGCGCCCTTGACACTTGCGTGATCTTGTCAATGGATGGATATCTTTGTCATCTTTATGTCTTTGGCCTCTCCTCTATTGTCACAACTCAGTTTATTGGACACAAGCCTTCTGCCTTCGTTTGTTTTGTACGATACTCAGACAAGGAAACATTTCCCAACCTGATCTATACGTCTGATTACTTATTTATTACCTAACACGATCGCGCGCGCGCGCACACACACACACACACACACACACAGATGTAGTCTCAGGCTACCTCTACTCGGATTCCTGGAACTACCTGGGCAGCATCGATATGGTTGGCACATTATCTAATGAAAGAGAATGTCATAACGATCGTTCGAACAGAAAAAATATTTAAGATTTTTTTGCACTATAAATAACAGTACTACTTATGGCGCGACTCGTCTTCATAATGTTCTTAATAATGTTAGCGAAATTAATTATGCAAGGAAGATCCACGTAGGAGATGTCCGAACGTTATGCACGAAGCGATCCAGATCTAGAGAAACAAAATCAGCGTCACTTGATGCCAAGGGGTTGTTGGAGACGAAGGGCACGCCCTCCTCGTGCTTCTGCCGCCGCGGGGTTTAAATTAGTCAAGGGTTCGCCGAGGCCAGGCACGGGGATTATCTGGCACAGACGGATTGCGGCCGAGGGTGCTGATTAAGGGATTGAGCAGATAGAAGACAGGCCGGCGGTACAACTTTCTGGAAACTATCCGTAAGGTGGACGTACAGGCAAGGTCTTGTTAGAAGAAAAATAGTGGGCTTCTCATGCGCAGTGCAGTCCAGAGACTGAAGCATAGGCTTATCGGTTTTTGGCAAGTAGTCCCATACAGGGATCGCGTAGGTAACCATCGACGCAACATACGTGGAGACGATAAGTTTCCCTAGGCGGCGGGTCTTAGAACTGCTGCAAAGTAGGGGCTGGACTTGGTACAGACGATTGGTAGTTTTGCGGGCTACTTGCTCGTAATGTGCCCGCCAGGTGAGACGACGACCAGGAGAAGCCCGAGGTACTTGACCAAGGCAAGGTAGTATGGCCTACGTAGAGTCTGTCGGGGAGCCTGCGGCGTCTGGAGACTACTATGGCTGTGCTCTTGGCCGCGTTAATGGCGACCCTCCATTTCTCTGCCCATTTAACGTAGAAGCCAAGCTGTTCGTGGAGCCAGATACGAACATAAACCGTCGTATCGGTCGGCCAACCTGGTTCCAGGCACTTCACTTGATGTCACTACGCTCTATTGAGAGTGGTATAACACAGAGATAGATAAATAATAACAATAATAATAGACATAAATATATAGTAATTATAATAAAACAAACTTACCCTAGAGACATCGGCTCCGAGACCAGCCTGGCATGATCCCTGTCTGTGGTAACCCCAATTTCCTAAGAGAAAAAAAACATCAGTTTGCATCTACAAACTTAGGCTTGCATTATACTAGTGTATAAATTACAAACATGCTGTGTAAATTGCATCTGCAACACACATTTTTGCAAGCGATTCACACAAAATTGTCAGTTCATGTTTCTCGTCTTCTAGGCAGCAATTGAAATACAACACTCATATCACTGTCGACACCTTGTTTAATTATCCTTTTCACAAATAAAAATACAACACAGAAAATACAATTTCGATCCACAACGGTGATATCCCTTAATAACACAACTGTGATTTATGCAAACAAAAAGATAACACACAAATATAATATTGATCCACAAATGTGGTATCAAACACATGCACTAATTCTGTAAATTAACTCACTAACTCTAAGATCCAGACTAACTAAAACTGTCAACCATCGTTTGTATATACTATGGTGATGACGTCATTCACCAACATGCGTAATTTATAACTATAGCCCAGAATATTCCAGGCGCCCATTCCAGGACATTACAGAATAAATAAACTACGTTAACTGTAAATGTACTTTTACATTCATACAGAACATTCTAGTGTATTCTAAAATTACTGCCTCTATAAATAGTGCCATCAGTATACATACGTTATAGGCCTACATCAAGTGTATAGGCCTACGTTATTAACAAAGTACAAAATCAGGCATTTCATAGAATGCCTGAATCCAGCAGGCAAAGTATGAAATCAAACACATTTCATACATTGGGTAGGCATTGTATAAAATGCCTAACGTCTTCTAGGTAATGTGTAGAAGACAATGTGTGCGCTACGGTTTCATGTTCTGAAAAGTGTGTAGAGTGCTGCAGAGATATGCATAGTACCTGTGGAGATTTTTTGAACACTAGTGGCGATGTGACGATGGCAAGAAGCTGTGTAGTCTCTGCTTCAAAGTAAAAATTGCAACTGAAGAATAAGAAAGGTCAAAATTATTTCTAGAACTTCAGCCAAAGAAGAGGAAACCTGATTCTGACAAAAAATTTCCTCCAGTTCCTGTGGGCGCATCTGTTCGTGTTCCAATTCCTGAAGTAGACAACGACCGGGGAGATCTTCCAAACAGCCTAGAAATCGTCGTGACTGCTAAAGATGACGGATTTTACAAACTGGGAACCACTAACGGATTGTTAAAGCAGCTGTACACAAGTTCGCAGTGTGCCGAGGCACAGTTTAAATTGGAATACCTCGGCCTGAATTTAATTTAAATCGGCGCCACCGCGAGTTGTTTTTAAATTTGTCAGTGCGCTACGTTTGCTGGATCGTCGGTCAAGGTCGCTGTGGCAGAGGCGCCAACTATCGATATTACGTGCAGCGAAGAAATTTAGTAATCTATATCAGCTGTTTACCGTGACTTTGCAATTCGCTAACGTTAGCTGGGTGCTGTGCACGAGTCCTTCCGTCTCATTTCTACCCCATTCTTGCTGATGTGAACAACTGGTCCGGCGGTGATCTTAACTATCTTTCTCATGCATTCGTGAAGTGCTAAAGCGTCCCAGGGTCCTCGCCCACTAGCCGAGAGTGATGGATTCCGATGTGGAAAACTAGATCTTCTCCACTGGCAGAGCAACACACCTAAGCTCCATCGCCGTCGGGCCGACAGAGAAACGCATGATTTCAGATCAAATTCACATCAACACAGCTCATTGCGAATTCTTCAATACAGTTCAACACCCTCGCCTTGCGTACATCATCTACCTTCAGATCACAGGTGGGATCACACAAATTACTTATTTAAAACACAACTTAGAGACAGCAGTGGACACCCGTGATGTTAAAAAGAGACAGTTGGACAGGTGGCGTGTTACAGTGTGTTTATTCAGGTGAGGAAAATTTGTGTTTTTCAAAGAGGCTACTTTGTGTGTGTGTGTTTCCTGATACCGTGAGTGAAATCTGTGTTATGGCGTACGAAGACTTACAAGGAAGACTCGGTGGAAGTTTTGGATATAAATTGAACGACAGTGGTAAAGTGACGAACAGGAAAACCGTTTTCTGTAAGCTTTGTGGGAAATTATTTAGCTACAGCGGTAGCACGAGCAGTTTGCAATACCATTTAAAACACGTGTCCGTCCCTTACAAAATGTTGCTGAATCATCTGTTGTTAATGTAAGTTCATCTCAGTCGAACTTGAATCATTTCATAGTGAAACTAATCTCTTCATTAAAGGAGGCTGAACTAACAAATAAAATTGTGAAATGGATAGTAAAAGACAGTCGACCTATCAATATAATTTCGGATGAAGGGCTAAAAGAAGTTTTAAGGGAAGCTGTAGGTTCTTATAATCTTCCATCTAGAGACGTTGTAGCTAGACGGATTGAGAAACTTTATGATGTCGAACGATCCAAGCTGCTAGACAAACTAAAAGAAACTGAATTTGTTGGCCTAACAGGTGATTTCTGGACATCGGTAGCAAATCAAGGTTATTTGGGTGTTAGTGCTCATTTGATTGATTCTAACTGGGCGTTCTGCAGCGCTGCGTTAGAAGTGAAACATGTGGTGGAGAAACACAGTGCAGCAAATTGTACGGAAGAATTCGAACAAGTTGTGTCTGACTGGAATCTTCAAAGTAAAGTAGTTGCAATACGTACAGACAATGCCAGGAATATTGTTCTTGGTGTCGAAAATTCGAAATACGATAATGTTAGGTGCACTGCTCATACCCTGCAATTAAGTCTGAATACAGCAATTGAGAATGCGTCTATAGATAAACTGCTTTCCAAATGTAGAAAAATGGTGGGTCATTTCAAGCACAGTCCTTATTTAGAAAATCAGCCATGCCAAAAACTGAAAGAACTTAATATTCCGCAGTGCAAACTGAAACAAGATATAGTCACCCGATGGAATAGTACATGCCTTATGTTCGAGTCTCTTCTGGAAGCCAAGGAAGGAATTGTAGCTATAATGTCCACCAATCCATCAAACATCATTCCATTAACTGAAGTGGAATGGGAAATGACACAAAAAATGTATAAATGTCTTAAACCATGTTTGGAAATACAGTATGTGATTTTCTTGGAGGAAGTAAATACGTGACGGCAAGTGTTGTACTACCCGCCATAACTCATTTAAGAGTAAGTCTAAAAATTACCGACACGGATCCTGGTTACGTTACTCGATTCAAAACAGCTCTGTTAGATGATTTAACGGAAAGAGTGATGCCTGGCCTAAAATAGAAATGTATCAAGAAGCTACGGCTCTTGATCCAAGATTTAAATATTTGAAATGTCTTCCAAGAGAAGCAAGAGAATCAGTGTGGAACAGAATTTCCAATAAAGTTGTGGCCACTGCACAAACAGAAATAAAACAAAATGTGAAGAAAAGAAAACTTGTTTTTGAAGAAGACGATGATGACAAGAGGGAAGAAACAGCTCCGTTAACACCGCTCGCAACAGAGGTTGATGTCTACAGATCTTTGGCAGAACTGGATGATGACTTTGCAGACCCCATACTGTGGTGGAAAACACATTCCATTCAGCTTCCACTTCTTTCATCTGTAGCGAAAAAATTGCTCTGCGTTCCAGCTACATCGGTTCCGTGCAAACGAGTGTTTAGTGATGCAGGCAATATTGTTACTAAACGTAGAGCAGCCCTTGATCCGGACCATGTGAACACACTCACATGCTTAAAATACTGGTTGAAGCAGTATTGACTAGGTGAGTCTAATGTTATACCATATCCTTACCTTCAAATTCATATTTGTCACTTAGTCTCCTGATAACAGTTCATACTATTAAATCTGTTCATACATATTATAATTATAATATTATTATTATTTGAATGTAATCCATGCTAATATAGTGATTTTATAAGTTACTTAAAAACAAAAGTAACAATTAGATACATCTATTAAAATTAAATTTGTAAGCCATTAGTACGATAATTTTTTAGTACCCAAACATTCGATTAAACCTTCTTGATTAACCGATTAAATATTTTGATCGATCGACAGCACTAATTTATTATCATAAATTAGTGCCCGTGTTACTTCTTCCAGTGTCTCAAACAACCCCTTATTGACTTCAACAATGAAGCTTTCACGTTATCGTTAAACACTGGCCCCAACAAGTTAAACTTTCCTTAGTTTATGGAGGAATTTATAAAGGAATACGAATTTTCAAAATGTCATTTGGGAATAAAGTTAATTAACTTTTTTCCTTTCTGAAATACAATGTTTGTTTTGCAGCTTAGAAAAAATAATTAGAAACTCATAAAATTTGGTTTTAATTCTGTCTTAAATACTATTTTTAAAATGCTGTCTAGTTATTGTGGTTAAAGTTTAATGTATAACCAGTGTTAACACTACACGTACACCAGAGAGCCAGAAATCGTCTGCAAGTCGTGTTGCTGAGTCGTGGCTGCAACGTGTCTGATACCCCATATGGTAATCGACACGTTTGACGTCGTTTTTCGTGTATACAAAACGTGACGTATATTTCAAAAGCGTTAATTTCGCGCAAACATAACCTATGTTTTACACGGCACACACGATCGTATGTCAGTATCGAAGACGAATTAATCGACTTTCAAAATTTGGTTGTGTTTTTTTTTGTACCCATAGAAGGAACTAACCCAAGGCGGCCAACTGTTTCCCAAACAGACTGCCGAAGAGGAATTGACACCGTAATTACGATGGCAGCGATCATGCGGATTTCAGCGATAAATATTCGAATACAAAGCGCCCATCTGTTTGCGTACATACGCGGACAACGGACAACGGACAACAACCATATACGAGAAGAGTTTTATACACTACTATAACGAACGAGGAGAATCGTAAATTAACCAGCTAATGCGGTCGCGTACAAACGTCCCTAAGTGCCGTATATTTTTCTCTTGTCAAACACAATATCACATTTATTTGTGCCCAATGGTAAATATGAGTATATAATTGTCGGTTCCATAAACACGGCCGAGCGACTGGCTCATAATTAAAGGCAGCAACGGTCCGAAAGCTATTAAAGGCATTCGTTTCTTCTGCCGTGACCTTTCCTATCATGACCTCCCCTTCTTGATATAATTGCTTTACACAACCACAAGCACACACGAGCGCGCGCAAGTTGGCTTGATTTGTAGCAAAAAAGACGCAGACCTCACATAGTGTTCACCCTTTCCTCATTGATACCATTAGGCTAATGCGCAATGTAATTAGCTACAGTTATTTGCTGAGGTGCATATCTCATGCAGCAGAGAGCGCCAATGACCGTCTCCAGCGTAACTGAGCCTATTCGGGATCTTTCGCTATGCTTACAATAGAGTTATCATCATCATCATCATCATCTTCAAGGTTTAAACCAAGAATGGTTTGTTCCGGTCTCAAATAGGCAAATACTACAGCTGGTCATTCCAGCGCTTCCTCGGACGCCCCAAACCTCTCCGTTCCCTTGGCTTATAGTTCCATAGTTGTTTGGGAATGCGGCAGTCATCCATTCGGCAAAGATGTTGCCACCAATTCAACCGATACTGGGCAATCCTGTCGAGTATACTCATAATATTCAGTTCCTGGCGTATATCTGTGTTTCTTTACAATAGACTTGTAATACTTCAAAATGAATATTAATTTTTTGACTTATCATGGACACCTAACATCTACCGTAACTGTTTTCGTTACATTCTGTTATTTTCTGCGACCTGAAGAAGATCCCCAAGGGTGGGATTCAAAAGGTTGGTGACGATGTACAGCAACCGACCGCGGCCTAACATCCCGGTATTTAATAATTTTGAGAATCTTTTTGATTGTTTCTGATTTACAGTTTCTAAGGATTCAACTGTGTAACTTAAGATGTATGCACGGACCAGTAAACGTCTCTGAAGGCAATAGATAGCTACAGTACGTACATATATTTTTGGAGACGTGACTATGAGCCGAAAGATAAAGATCGGCTGAAAGACAGCTTAGATGGGTTGGTCATGTTGCATGGACCCCTTGGAGCCCGTAACGCGTCTCTTCTTGTAGCCTATAATCCAGTGGATAAAGTGGAAAGGCCAAAAAATAGTGACAAAATGGTGTGCAATGAAATCCGCAACCGTATTGTTGCGACGGTCTCACTATGGTACAGTGGAAAACAAAATACAAGACACCAATTAAGTCACTAATCACCAGCTGTAATTATCACAATAAACAGTTTGTAACCAACTAAAGATAGTCTCTTACAAGAAATCGAATAAAAATTGTTCACACGCAATGAAAATGTCAACTAATATAAAACACAATTGTATTACAATTGTCCCGCACAATTATAAAACACTTAACACTTCGCCACAATATTTCGACTCGCACTGTGTAAGTCGCTGGACAATAACTGAAAACTAAGCAGCAGGTATGGGCTATTTATAGTCTGCAGTGTTCCATAATATGCGTCCTTAACAAGTCATCGCAAATTCTAGAGGACACTTCAGCGAGACCTTCGCAGAAACACGTACCGTTGGGCTAATTGAGAAGCTTCTAGAACGACACCATCGAACGCAGGAGACATTCCGCATTACGTAGTACTGCCTCGCATGTCAAGCATCACGTACGCATTACAGCTGCGGGAATAGCTGAGAAAAAAAGTAGAACAATGTTCTCCAAAGTACCAGTGCGTTCCGTAATAGCGTAACCCTTTTTCCTCGTTACGGAACACTATGATGGCTACAACGGATAGACGCCGTTGGCGTGATGCTATCTCTGATGACGATGAGATGCGGCTTACAGTGCGTTAAATATGTCAACGCTCAAAACAATAATAATAACGAGAATGTGAGACACAGTCAACGAAGGGAGAATTTGGGGAATACGATTCGCTGACAGGACAGATAATGTCTTACATGAAAACCAAAATATCGTACAGTTTATAAATACGAGGAGAATAACTCGTGCATTTAGGTGAGACGGAAAGAACGCCAAACATAGGTTACAGAGGCAAACAGTCAGTAAGGCTATGAAAACAAGGAAACTCTAGTTGCAGGATGTGATAAAGGCGAGGGGAAGGAAGAACGCAGTCAACTTGTCTGCGCAAGACTGTAGCAGCTTGATAAGAAACTTAGTTACTGTTGAGAAACTAGGAAATTTGAGCGAAAACGTTTTCCTAAACTTTCTAAAGATTACACTGTTAAAGGCGGCGACGAGGGTGGATCGATTTAATCATAACGGCGCAAAAAGTAAACATTCACGTCGCGTCGGCTTCCTTCTCTGTTAGGAAGGAAACAAATATAATCTTTGCCTTGCCAACAACCGAGTGTCTCTCCATGTAAAGGCTAATAACCTATGCGTTGCGAAAGCCTCTTGCCACCCACTCTGTCCTTCTGTCTAACCTTCATTGGACACGCGATGTTTTTAATTGCTTTGCACATAAATTACTGGCGGACGCAAACTGAATCCGTTATAAAAATAATAATAATAATAATACACGGACGCAGAAACAACAGAGTCTTAACGAGCAGAGAGAGGATGAGCCGGTCTAATGATGACACGGCTAACTAGACGAGATCCGCTGCCTACCGCATAACGTGTATAGCCTAATAATAATACTCAACGTTAATCAGCCGATATACTCGGTCCATTCCGTGGTTTTGTTACCGTCGGACACTTTGTTTTACGATATCGTTTTACAGCCCCCGACAACACACAACAATGAAACGAGAAGCTTTTACGAGTTGCCGCCACTACCGAAACACAAAAATGTCTTCTTTATTTACAGGGATAGACCCGCGGCTCAAACTGCTACTCTAAACACTTTGGAACAGTTTTGTTTATTATGCTTGCTTTCTACCTACAATAACACATATAAGTACCGTTTTAAAATTTGATTCCTATTTAAATAGTTTTTCAATTAATTTATGCACTGTATAATATTAAAAAAAATTGTCGATTATAAATTCTGAAGTAACACGAAAACAATAATTAACAATTTCTTTGTTGCCGGTGAAGAGTAAAGGTAGGCCTATATTACATTTACCAGTTCCCAAGGTCGAACCGTACGCTGTTTGGGTTGACTGACTGACTGACTCTGGGCTGTGTGGTTGTGCGTCGCAGAGACGTACCACAAGGAATCTGAGTTCCGAGCTGCCTCCTGCCCAAGTAGGGCGGTCTTGCTCTGTAGCAGGCCGTGTCTCGGCTGTTTGTGCTAGCCTACACTAGCCCAGTATACACCGAGAGCGTTTGGGTTGACTGACTGACTCTGGGCTGTGTGGTTGTGCGTTGCAGACGTACCACAAGGAATCCGAGTTCCGAGCTGCCTGCCTCCTGCCCAAGTAGGGCGGTCTTGCTCTGTAGCAGGCCGTGTCTCGGCTGTTTGTGCTAGCCTACACTAGCCCAGTATACACCGAGAGCGTTTGGGTTGACTGACTGACTCTGGGCTGTGTGGTTGTGCGTCGCAGAGACGTACCACAAGGAATCCGAGTTCCGAGCTGCCTGCCTCCTGCCCAAGTAGGGCGGTCTTGCTCTGTAGCAGGCCGTGTCTCGGCTGTTTGTGCTAGCCTACACTAGCCCAGTATACACCGAGAGCGTTTGGGTTGACTGACTGACTCTGGGCTGTGTGGTTGTGCGTCGCAGAGACGTACCACAAGGGATCAGATTTCCGAGCTGCCTGCCTCCTGCCCAAGTAGGGCGGTCTTGCTCTGTAGCAGGCCGTGTCTCGGCTGTTTGTGCTAGCCTACACTAGCCCAGTATACACCGAGAGCGTTTGGGTTGACTGACTGACTCTGGGCTGTGTGGTTGTGCGTCGCAGAGACGTACCACAAGGAATCCGAGTTCCGAGCTGCCTGCCTCCTGTCCAAGTAGGGCGGTCTTGCTCTGTAGCAGGCCGTGTCTCGGCTGTTTGTGCTAGCCTACACTAGCCCAGTATACACCGAGAGCGTTTGGGTTGACTGACTGACTCTGGGCTGTGTGGTTGTGCGTCGCAGAGACGTACCACAAGGAATCCGAGTTCCGAGCTACCTGCCTCCTGCCCAAGTAGGGCGGTCTTGCTCTGTAGCAGGCCGTGTCTCGGCTGTTTGTGCTAGCCTACACTAGCCCAGTATACACCGAGAGCGTTTGGGCTGTGTGGTTGTGCGTCGCAGAGACGTACCACAAGGAATCCGAGTTCCGAGCTGCCTGCCTCCTGCCCAAGTAGGGCGGTGTTGCTCTGTAGCAGGCCGTTTCTCGGCCGTTTGTGCTAGCCTACACTAGCCCAGTATACACCGAGAGCGTTTGGGTTGACTGACTGACTCTGGGCTGTGTGGTTGTGCGTCGCAGAGACGTACCACAAGGAATCCGAGTTCCGAGCTGCCTGCCTCCTGCCCAAGTAGGGCGGTCTTGCTCTGTAGCAGGCCGTGTCTCGGCTGTTTGTGCTAGCCTACACTAGCCCAGTATACACCGAGAGCGTTTTCACGAATCACTTGGACGTGCCCACCCCGACTACAAAAGGATTGTCTGAGACCTTGCCGTACGTGCATAAAATTTGCGTGCTAACCGCCTCTAAAGTTGTCGTCCATGGAGTGGACGCCAAGTCCGCTCCTCAGAAGGCGAGAAGAGAATCGACGGCGGACTTTGGCCGCTAGCCGAAGACCCCTGTCGAGGACGCTTTGCAACTTTTTTTTTGCATGTTGTCAAGGTATCACCAGACCGGGCAAGCGTAAGTTATGACCGGCAGCAATTGGGTTGGTAACGGGAACAGTTCTGTGGCTAAAGTTTGTGAACGTATTTCGATGCTGTCTACTGTACAATCTTGTCTTGACACCCGCACAATGTTTACGAGTGTGGCTGTTCAATATTTCCGTGTTGTAACGAGTGAGTCAATGTGCACTATGGATTGGTAATAAGTACTCTTGACGTAAGGGTGGATCCTCTCGCGGACCCTGTAGTATGTCTACTATTGTTTCGTGATTTTCATATATTCGTTTGAAGCAAGTTGAACTAAATCGTTAGGATATTATTTGCGGTTTTTTTATGAATTTGTGATAAAATAACTTTTCAGTTCTCAATACATGTGTTTTCGATTGTTAAATTTTATGATCACTAGCTTAGTAAATTTATTTATTTTTCATAAAACTCGTGTTCAAATCCTGTTATTCTTATATAATAAATAATAAGTTATCAGTCGTAGCCTAATTAACTTCCTTGTTTCTCATCACTGTATTTACGTCGTAGTTACGTTTCTGCACCCAATCAAAATGGGTGCAGAATGACGACGATACGACGGGTATAAGCATCGGTCGATGAATACTAATTGTGGCAACGGCCCGTCGATGTGGACTAAAAACGACAGTCATTTAACTGACAGGACGCTACTGATTACCTAACCTAATGGTAAATATTAGGCATATGTATCAGGAGACTGTCATACTTTTGGTTGAGGCCTGCTGAGTTCATGCGGGGGGGGGGGAGTACATAATTAATCTTACTCTTGTGACAAATTTAAATTTAGTTTCAATATATGTCACGGTCATGCGCAGACATATAGACAAAAAGTATCGGATCTTTTAATTATATGTCAGAGTTCCTGTTACAATTATATAACTTAATTTAATCAAACAAATTATCCTTTTACTGTAGCAACAGCACATTTAGTGCTTACGGTAACAAGCAGTGAACAATGCAGAGGTAGCAAAAACAGTGCCTGCAAGTGGTTAACACTTAATTATCAATCTGTAAATAACATATTGAAGAACAATACGCTGAAAGGAATCACGAAAAGCAGTGGCGTATCTAGAATTTGGCCTTTGGGGGGGGAGGGTCCGGGGTTGAGCCGGCTTCATAGAAAAGAAATATCGGTATGGAGAACCATACACGACTTACATGTTCTAAGATTTATATTTAAAATTATTTTCGAAATGAAATATTTCCATAAAAACTACTTCTTTCTTCAGCCTTAACCACAGTACTGTGGTCACTAACGTATACTACCTCAAGTTAGCGCACTCAATTTTCACTGATGATGGCAGTCGATGGCACTGTCGAAACGTCTAGTTTTGGAGAAAACATTGGACCACGACCAAACAGCCTGGGTAGGAAGTTTAACAACACACTACTTCTTTGTTGCCGATAACGTAGTACACATATAAAAAAGTATCCCCTCCCCCTTCAAATACCCTTTCATTTATAGATACTGTATTTCATCTACCTTTCTACAGTGGATTATTATGACCTTCTTTTCAGGATACTTTATGTATCAAAATTAAGTACTTTACTCTTGTTAAAACATAAAACGTTGCAGGTAAACTACCCCTTCCCCTTAACCGATCTTCACCAAAATCAATAGGCCTTGAGTCCTCTAAAACTCGGGTACATATGCAAAAACTATTTGATTCTGTTTGAATTTGCGGCAGTTATCGTTCGCCATAGAAAAAATTCTACACACAAACAGACACACACAGAGACAGTTTTCGGAAAATGACTTTTTTTCATGTTTTGAGGGTAGTACAATCAGAATCAGCCCTTACTCGAACACGATTTTTTTCGCCATCACTATTATACTTCCATTTCCTTATGGAATATGGAAGTAAAAAACAAGTTAAGACTAATCAACATTAATATCTTTATAGTGGCTGAAATCATTTCTATTAAAGTAAACGGTAATAACACATTAAAAATGCGCGTTATTGAAGCATTGATTACAAGTTACTTACTGACTGAATTGATTTTCCTATATTTTTTTTCAAGTACAGGCCTATACACTAATGCTGTGTAATAAATCTACACATAGGGCCTATGTTTAAAAAAGAGTTACTACTATATTAGCGTACACAGCTGAAAAATAATAGAACAGCCTAACAATTTAGAAATTAACAAAATCGTCACCTTTTTCGACCCTTTGGGGGGGGGGTCCGGGGTCCCGTTCGTCCCTCCCCGTAAACACGACTCTGTACGAAAGAAATCTGGTTCGTAATAAACCGTAAACGGTAGCTAGTGTCAGACACAAGAAGAGACTACGCGGGCCGTAATTACGTCTCTGTTTGTTAAGCTTTTTACTACTTCCTCTGTATAATGAAGACAGAGCGCGCACACAGTGAAGATTATTTTAGATTTGATTACCGTTTGCCCCCTCTCCTACCTATGGGAGAGGGGGCGGTAGTTACACCCTAAACCGTTTTGTTTTGTTGACAAGGGATGACTATATACAGTGTACACTCTACATGTGGCCTCAGTGCGCTGTATAGGCCTACACTCAAGCCTGGCTGGAATTGCTATGCTTCATTCACAAGTCACATCAAACAATGGGGAAGATAGAGAAATACATAGCGCTTATATGTACTGCGCGACCTGAAAATTTACTCGTAAAAAAAAAAAAAAATAAACCTTGGAGGATTATAATTTTCAAACTTTCATAATATCAAAACATCATTATTTTTTATCATTTTGGCCATAAATAAAGCTGTACAAAGTATGAAAGCAATAAATTGTACATTTTAACAATTTATTGAACTTTAAAACATAACTTGGCGCATTTTCGTTATTAATCGACGCAAATGGATTGTTTTTACTTCAACTTGTAGCTTAATATGTCAACAATATATTTCGTGCATACTGTTTTGCTTAAATGCGGAGACATACTTATAATATTCCCACACACAATTAATTACTACAGTATTACAATTTGAAATATTCATAATATAATTATCCCCTATATTTATAAATAACACACACACATTCGCCCAATTAATTGATGTTGTTGCGTTTCACATTTTCTCTTATGTCCGTAAACAGGTGACATTAAATATTATCGAAACGTCGACACAAATAATGTAAACGGTTCATCTTGTTATTTGAATTAGCAGTCTCTGTAATTCCATCTTTGTCGTGTTTACTTGCTAAAAGTTCGTGGTTTAGGACTTGAAAACGGTGGAAACACTGAAAGGCCTCGTCCGCAACATGACAAGTAGCAGTTCAGCAAGTAAACACGACAATGTTGAAATAACGTAAAATTTGTGTTATCCTCGCTAAACCTTCCATCGTAAAAAAAATATGATTATAAATTTAACTAAAAACCCATTGAGTAGAATTTGGAAATTTAGTGTTTATCGTATGATTTGTCTGCTTTAATAGACTACTGACTACAAAAACAGAAGAGTAATCCGAGTTTACGTATTTTGTATGAAAAAATTATCTAACATTGATATTTACCAAATAATAAATGTATTCGTTCAAAATAGTGTTCGAGTTCTGCATCTCAGGGTGCTCACTACTTTTAACCATTATATGGACTGTTTTAAAATCGTCATTCACGGAGGCGAAGATACGAGAATGAAAGCGCTGATTGCGGTGCATGCGAGGGCGCGAGCGTGTGGTAGAGAAAGGGCGATTGAGAGAGAGAGAGAGAGTGTGTGTGTTTGTTTTAATCCACGACGTACGTATTATGATGTCAAGCATAAGTCAGAAACAAACAAAAATCCCACTACACTTCCGGTGACAAATGAGAACAATATTTTACGCAAAAGAATCCATTACTTCCACCTTTCCTTATTCTTACGTGTAGTGTGTTTGTGTTTTCGAACATTTTTCATGCTAATTTCTACAATGACCCGAGCGTGCAAAATTTGTTGCCGGCATTCCGGTCCGGATAGGGGTCGCGACCTTAACGCAGCTGACCGCTGCCCTCTCCGTCACTGGCGGCGTCTTCTACGCTTCATCGTTGCTTCACTTTGTGATGTTCCTGTACATAGGCAATTGTGTTATTTTCATTATTTCGATCTATAAGATGGGCAATATAAACATATTCATTACACACGTATGTAAATGTTATTGTCCAGCTACAATTATAATCTGAAGAAATCGTAGTTGAATAATTCCTCCGCAGTCGAGGGCGGTCTGAAAAGTTCTAGGCCTAACAATGAAAAAACAATTTATAGTATTAAAAGTACAGTATGTACCGGACTGTTTGGCCGTGGTCCAGGGTTTTCAAACAAACCAAACGTTTCGACAGCACCATTTTACCACAGTACTGTGGGCCTGACGTTAACAACCCACGTTACCACAGCAGCCTTTACCACAGTACTGTGGGCCTGACGTTAACAACGTTCAGGTGGATACGAATTCCTCGAATTCCACTGATGATGGCAGCCAGCGGTGCTGTCGAAACGTTTGGTTTGTCTATAAACCCTGGACCACGGCCAAACAGTCCGGTACATACTGTACTTTTAATACCACTGACACCGGCCGTGAAAGCCTTAGAACTAAACAAATTTATAATTTAAAAAAATATTTATATTTATCAACATAATCTGTTTTTAGGGTAACGCATTTATTTCCAGCGATGTTCCAATCCCGTTCCTGAAGTGGTTTTCTATAAGGTCTGTAAAATACCCCTTTACAGTTGAAATCACCTCTTGATCCGATGAAAAACGCTGACCAGCGAGAAAGAGTTCGAGTTTTGTGAAAAGATCGAAGTCTGAGGGAGCCAAATCCGGCGATTAGGGAGGATGTTCCAGCAATTCATAGCGGAGATCTCTTAATTTTCCCACGGCCAAAACACTTTTGTGCGCAGGTGCATTGTCTTGGTGAAAATTTTTTTTTTTCTTCTGCAAACTCGGCCTTTTTTTCAAGAATGTTTTTGTTTACTTTCGATAAAAGGTTGGAATAATATTCCCCGGGTAATCGATGTACAACACACTGACGCCATGCACTGACTTTGCCTTCTTTGGCGCTGAACAACCACAGCTTTAACTGTTGTTTGGACTCCGGTGTGTAGTGATGGGTCCAAGTTTCATCCATCGTAATAAACCCACCCACAAAATCAGCTTCGTCCGTATTAAAACGCTCCAAGCAATGTTAAGATATTTTCATGTGCATGCGTTTTTGTTCTGCTGTGAACAAGCGCGGCACCCACCCAGCACAAAGCTTTTTAATTTCCAATTCCTCATGTACAGTATGTCCTACACGTTCTTTCATTATAGTCTCAGAAATTCCGTGCACTTAATTCGGTGGTTTCTGGAGTTGTTGCCGTTTTCTCTTCGTCCTTCACGTGAATCGTCTTCCAGGCTACTACGACGACGTTTAAACTCGGCAGCCCATTTTTAACTGTTGAAAACGAAAGAGAAGAGTCCCCATATACTTTAACGAACCTTGAATAAATTTCGGTTGGTGTTAAACCTTCTTTTACAAAGAACTTTATGACCGCACGATACTCAGTTTTCTCCATTTTAAGGAATACGGACAACACGTCTGTTTCACATGGGTGTATAATACAAATTATTTGGTAGGATGACCAGAAATTGCACGCGCATGCTAACAATAAATGTAGTACCAAAATTCGCGATAGTCCTGCCGCCTATGGTCGAGGCCGAGAACTCTTGAGACTGCCTTCGTATTGTAAGGGTAACAATACGTTGTTATCTCCTGCCAACAGTATAGAAAGGCACCCTAACGATATGGACACCCAGTTGGCCGGATTTGATTTCATCAAATTGGAAAACACTCATGATTCAGACGTTATGAAGCACTCGAGCGGGGCCGGAATCTGCGTTACCAATAAACACACACACGCGCGCGCGCGAATCAAAACAGCTGACAAGCTGAAACAACACAGAACAGTAGCACAGCGTGCGAGAGGGTGAGGGAGAGGGAGAGAGAGAGAAAGTTGAGAAGACACATGCGCCCCTAACACTGTCCGCATTATAAAGAAGGCAGTACATAAAGAAAGAAAAGAAAACAAAACAAAACAGAAACAACGCACCCACCTTGGTAAGTCATTTCTACTTCCGTCCCTTTTAAATATAAAAACAACATCCCCCTCCTGATACACCCCAACAACCCCCTGGTTTAATAATTTGTTACACTGTCGTGGTTTGTACTAATATATAACGACAGCGTTTCCACCCCGTTGTACCTCTGACAAGTGTTACAGATCGGGTAAAGATAACTAACTATAGTACAAATTTTATTAACACAAAAGAAACCCCTGAGAACAAGACGATGTATAAATTTTTGTTGAAAACTAGTCTCACGATCGAGTTCTACGTAGACGTGTGCGCGTGTTGTGTTAATCTCCTCAGCTGCCGTAGCATTATACGTCATTAACAAAAATTGTTAACGTAGCCTTCTCAGAGAGCGCTGTTTATTGTTTGGTTGTTATATTTGTTTTGTGTTCGTTTTGTGCGGTTTTTATCGCCTTCCGTTTTGGCTGCTGAGAATTATGATCTAACCTAACACACTCTCAGTGCACTAAAAACTATTTCTATTAAGTGCGACTGTATTCTTCTTTTATGTCAGCGGTTCCACTTCACAGGAAAATGTCTAAAGTGCCATTTTATTGCCCAAACCATTATTAAACACAAAAGGTCGACAAACTTGCACAGCTGTCGTCGTTGTTATTATTGTTATTGTTCAGGTCATAGTTTTCTTCCCCCGTTATTTTAAACTTTATTTACTTTAACACAAAGTATCACCGCCTTGCAAAGCTTTGGCTGATTTTGGTCGCAAGATTTTCCCCTTCTCTGTATATCATGACTGACAAAGTACTCTCTTTTGGATTTACGAATGCTGTTACTGAATTTCTGGTTTCGCTGCATTTGTTACTTATCACGCAGTGGTTTTGGTTCCAAATTTTGGTGGTTGCAGTAGTTGGTTGAGTGGATGGGAGAGAGGTTAAAAGACATTAAACTATCATAATCACAGTTTGATAATAGTAAATTATTGCTGTAATTTTATAACCTCAAACAACGGATAACTTTTGAGGTTGTGTCACTAAACCTGACACAACTTATAAATCAAGAATGCTCTGCTGATTTCATGACACAACTAAGTTGCGCTACAACGCTAGCGGAGCGTTGCATAAACTTTGCAACCACCAAGCTTACATTGGGAATATAGGACAATTGTGAAGAGGAGCGCACGTCCTCCCATATGTTTGTGTAGTAAGCTCTGCCATGTACAGTTCAAGTTGCAAGCGGTTTACAACCACCAGCCTGCGCGCCTCATGTGAATTGTACGCGAACATTGCCGCATAGAATCTAATACGATCTCTGTTGAAATTTATGACGCTTTTAGCTGCTTAATGTTTTCATATACTATTTTATAGTTTAGTTACTCTATATTGGTGGTTGTTCAACGCTGCAACCATATCACCAGCCGCCACTGATGTTACGTATGCCTCATGGGCCGAAGATAGATGCCGAAATACAAAGCGAATTGCACGCTGTGTCAGTCGCACACTCTGACCACTAAGCCATGCCAGCAGAACATAAAATATGTAACTACTCTGACCAGTGACGACGGATTAGTTGATATTTAAAACTGAATTAACACAATAGTTGAAAAGTTCACGGAGCGACATCTGTAGCTTAGCGGTAAAACTAAAATGTTTCGTGTGCTGCAAGATTTGTATTTTATGTGAACTCGTGTTAATTTCCAAATCTACCTATCTATTTATTCATTGTTTAGAAGCTGTTTAAAATTGTCGTGTCGTGCGTGTTTTGAAAAATGGACAAAATCAAACATCGTGGTGTGATTCTTTGTTAAAAATTGTTTAGCGCCAACGAAAATTCAAAACGAAATTGTAAATGTGTCAGGAGATGCTGCGACTTCAAAACCAACGGTTTGTAAGTAGGCACTTGGGTTTAAACGTGGTCACACTGGACTCCCCAGAAACGCGACAACTCCAGATGCAGCAGCCATCTTGCACAACGCTTATTCACACCAAATTCTTGAGGTAAAGTATGATGCACACGCTCATATGAGATGCCTATGATTTCAGCAACGTCAAATTTTTTCAATAATGCAATTTTTTGTTGTACTTTTTGGACGTCCACTGCTGGGATATACTCTTCAGTGCTTGTACGACCACGTTTAAACTCTAATGTACCCCACTTACCGTTGTTTCTGAAGGCGCAGCATCTCCTGACACATTTACAATTTCGCTTGGATTTTCAACTGGCGCTAAAACGTTTTTAAATGAGAATTCATCACAACGCGATGTTTAATTTTGTGCGTTTTGAAAACACGCATGACAGGAAAATTTGAAACAGCTGATAAAAAGTGAATAAATTGACAGATGTATCTGGAAATTAACAGGTGTTTACGCGAAATATACGTCTTGCAGCACACGAAAGATTTTAGTTCTACCACTGAGCTATAGATGTCGCTCGTAGTTAATGATTAGGCATCCGTGTACCTCATGTCCGCTACTCATAGGCGCTTCTAGACGCCTAATATTTCCGTGGTTTCTTGAATATAACTGTTTACTGAATCGTAACTAGGACAGGCTACTTCTCACTTAATAAAAGTACAGCAATATGTTTAATGTAAAGTTTTACAGTCTATGTAAGGCCAGCGGAAATGTTAATTTTAATCGTGTTATCTGCAAGCGGTTATCTATTTATCGGTAGAGTTTCTGTCTGCTCTTCCAGCCTTATCACGTGAACGTAGCAATGGTTTCACTGACTGTGGGCAGGTCCAGGTCGCTATAAATATATTTGTTCCTGACGATCCACGATTCATTGGTTACGTCACGCATCACCTGGGTATGAAGAAACCTTTCCGTTATAGCAATGTTGGATTTAAATGCAGTTCCCCACACAGGCTTGAAGACAGTATTGTACACTAACAGCTTATTCGCTGGCCAGTACCCAATTACATAATTGGACATCCCTATAATCTGTATTTAGCTATAATATGTTTTACTATGCTATATGTTGACAAGTAGGCCTATATCTATAAACGTTTTCTGTACCGATTCTAATATTTAATTGTTGATTACTGCTTTTATAATTAATTACAAATAATACCATTACATTATGAGTAATTTAAATTGTAATATTGTATAAGTTAAGTTCTGTGATATTATAATTTTCTCGTTGTCTTTAAAGAAAACATGTGATGATGTAAAACAAAACTATCTCAACTCTTTCACATATACAATGACACACATACGCACGCACGCACACGCTCACATACACAAACACGTTCACTCAAATAATTGTTCTGTTGTGTTTGACATTTCTTTTGTATTCATACACAGGTCCTGATGATGACAATAAACACTGTCGAAACAGCGACACAAATAACTTAAAATTTGAGTTATATTTTTTCACCGATCCTCACAAACCCTTCACCGAAAAAATTAAATAATATTCTATATCACATTTCAGTAGTGGACTCCAAAAGTCTCCATTTGATATACGTTTGACGGACGGGGATCCATCTTTATCGGTACAACTGTGTTGCGGACGGTAGAACCTTCGCGTAACCACAAGTAGGCCTAACAAAGACAGTAAGTGGTAAGTTTGAGAGTGCGGAAGGTCAAAATTTATGAAATTTACTTTTTCTTCAGTGGATTAACAACGCAAAATCGGCGTCATAAAGGCAGCGAGAGCGGAGCGAAACATTAAGCAGAGATCCCGGCGAAGTGGAGGAAATTGTGTGCGAGAGAGAGTGTGACTGAGAGGTCACACACAAGGGACGACTAAGTGGCAAAACACATCTCCTGTGTTGTGTGTCGGTGCTTTACTCGCCAGACAAGGAGACCCAAATGCCGCCCTCCTCCTCCTCCACCTCCTCTTACACGATTTCAAACAAAACAAAACACAACTTGAACACATTCTACACAAAGAAAAAATGTAGGCCTACACTAAACATCATCAAACAGATGGCAATATAATTTAAGACGGAGTTGCTTTTTCTCCTCGGCGCTTTTTTGTTAAAATGCAAAGTACAATATATTTATTAGCCTATACAGTATAACGTATGTGTATATTTTTCTTCGCGTTCTTTTACGATTACGCGCTTGGTCGGACTAGTTTTAATGCCCAACACGTGTCTTAACATGTCGTAGACTACGTTTATCGTTATGCTGTATGTTTAGTACAGCTTCGCAGCTCCTGCGCACGTGTAGGATGTGTCTCTTCACCACGCACTACGGTCTTGGTTGGGTAGAAGCTACGCCACTACAATAGTAACAGGGTCACCTTGTGTAGGATGTGTCTCTTCACCACGCACTACGGTCTTGGTTGGGTAGAAGCTACGGCACTACAATAGTAACAGGGTCACCTCGTGTAGGATGTGTCTCTTCACCACGCACTACGGTCTTGGTTGGGTAGAAGCTACGCCACTACAATAGTAACAGGGTCACCTCGTGTAGGATGTGTCTCTTCACCACGCACTACGGTCTTGGTTGGGTAGAAGCTACGCCACTACAATAGTAACAGGGTCACCTTGTGTAGGATGTGTCTCTTCACCACGCACTACGGTCTTGGTTGGGTAGAAGCTACGCCACTACAATAGTAACAGGGTCACCTCGTGTAGGATGTGTCTCTTCACCACGCAGTACGGTCTTGGTTGGGTAGAAGCTACGGCACTACAATAGTAACAGGGTCACCTTGTGTAGGATGTGTCTTTTCACCACGCACTACGGTCTTGGTTGGGTAGAAGCTACGGCACTACAATAGTAACAGGGTCACCTCGTGTAGGATGTGTCTCTTCACCACGCACTACGGTCTTGGTTGGGTAGAAGCTACGCCACTACAATAGTAACAGGGTCACCTCGTGTAGGATGTGTCTCTTCACCACGCACTACGGTCTTGGTTGGGTAGAAGCTACGGCACTACAATAGTAACAGGGTCACCTTGTGTAGGATGTGTCTCTTCACCACGCACTACGGTCTTGGTTGGGTAGAAGCTACGGCACTACAATAGTAACAGGGTCACCTCGTGTAGGATGTGTCTCTTCACCACGCACTACGGTCTTCGTTGGGTGGAAGCTACGGCACTACAATAGTAACAGGGTCACCTCGTGTAGGATGTGTCTCTTCACCACGCACTACGGTCTTGGTTGGGTAGAAGCTACGGCACTACAATAGTATTTCTAGATTTGACTAATCTCATCCAATCAGTTGTGAAGTAAAGTATCGAAACTTACACCACAATGAGATATTCTTCTAGTGATAACGACTCATACATAGGTACTAAACCATATATCGGGTATGACTGTGGGAAAATGCTTTCCGAAATTAAACTCAACCTTGACAGTGTAAATCTTCCGAAACGATACATAAATTACACAGTTAAATTCTTGGATTTCGTTGTCCATGACGTGTCCGTTACTTAACTAAATATCACTATTGTATTAACGACTCGGAACACTAAGTTTTTTATAAGTAAAATCATAAAGATTTACCTTAAAGCCTAAACCGGTATTCTCCTTTAAAAGGCTTCTTCAGGTTTTCAGCCTCTGAAGAAGCCTTTTAAAGGAGAAAACCGGTTTAGGCTTTAAGGTAAATCTTTATGATTTTACTTATAAAAAACGTGTTCCGAGTCGTTAATACAATAGTGATATTTAAATTACACAGTTAAATTCAGGAAAGAATTAAGTAAGAAACAGGCTTCCAAGCAACATAATCTAAAAAATATGAATTTGTTTTCAGTAAGTGATTCCCTTAAACCTGTCAAAGCTGACCTATTCGTATATATACAGCTCAAGTTGTTGAATCCATTGTAAATCAGAGGCGGAACAGTAGATCATAAAATGGTACATACTGCTGATGCAGTGGGTTTTTGCTGATATAAAGATTCTGCTTAGGCCTATATAAACACTTTTCAAAAATTGTCTCTGTCGACCATACTTTAAAGTCTTCCTCACTCAAATGCTAAAATCGATTTGATCTTCAGCCAAATGAATACTGTAAAATAAAAGCTTGATAAGAGGGTGAGTAACATAACTGTAAACGGTATTCTTACTGTCAGGGCGGGCGGGTAGGGACTTTCAGCTCAGTGCTACAGTTGTCTGTCATCAGAATATCACAGACGTACGGTAAATGCAAGTTTTCTTACTTGATTTCAATATTCTGTAATATTTTAGGGTTACAATAGCAACATGACTCAAATATAGGTTAGGTTTTATAAGTATTCTAATACGTAAGATTAATCAATATATTGTTGGCGAAAATAAACTTGTCATTGTAAGAACGCAGCAGAAGAATAAACCGTTGTCTCAAATGAACTTGTGTTTTAACACTTCACCGCGTACAAGTCAAATCAACCAACAACAACAAAAGCTCCCAACCGACACACCTAGGAATATAGCCGTATATCCGGGCCTTTATGTCTGGGTTATACAAGACGATTAAATGCTCATACCAAACAGACTTTTCCACTTTTTTATTTTTTTTATTTGTATCGGCCATCTGAGGACCACATGCCGATTTCAATTCTTTATACCTTGTTCTTTTCTTTTTCTCATATATTCTTTCATCTTTCCACTATGTCTCTTCTTCCTGTCTTCAGTTCCCTTTGAACCTGCGTTTTTCTCTCTCCTACTATGGACTCCTTCAATTTTTAACACTTTTGCCCGTAAAACGTATCTTTCAATTGGTTCTTCTGCGTTTATATTATTATTTTTTTAAATCCTTTTTGATTTCTTTAATCCAACTTGATGTTGACTTCTTTCCCCACAGATATTTAAAGATCTGTTTGGTTAAGGTATTGTCGTCCATTCTATACAAATGTCCAAAAAATAATAGTTTTCTTTTTCTTATTGTTTCTGTTATATTTTCTATACTTTGATATAGTTCATCATTACTTCTTAATTTCCCAACCTTCTGAAGTTTTTCGTGGCCTAATGTTTTCCTAATAATTCGTCTTTCCAATATTTCTAGTTTGTCTAAATTATAATTCAATGCTAGACATTCACTTAGGCATTCATATAGGCATTCTGGCTTCACTACTGTACTGTACTGCCTTATTTTCGCATTTTTAAATATGCACTTTTTATTGTAAGTATCTTTAGTTATACCATATGCCCTTTCCGTGTTATGAATCCTTTCTTCTGTAGCAGATTTTTCTACGCCATTCTCTTGAATTATTTCTCCTAGGTACTTAAATTTTCGAACCCTCCCTATTCGACCAATATCTGTTAGCAGGAATTTTGGCGCATTTTTAACGTTCGTGAGAAATTTGTTTTTTTTCTGCAGAAATTCTTAAGCGTGTTCTACTGGCTGTGTCCTCTAAAAAATTAACTTGTGTTACTGCAGATGTAAGATGTTCAGAAAGTATAGCAAAGTCATCTGCGAATGCCAAACAGTTTATTTCAATACGTTTGTTCCTGCTTTACAACATGATTGGTGGTATTTTGCATTCCTTTAATTTTTCATTCCAAATTCTCACACTACTTTCTCCAGGACACAGTTGAAAAGAATTGGGGATACTTTTCTCACTTTATTTTAGATTAAAGTTAAGGAGGAGTGCTCGTTGGAGTAGGCTACATTTCACTTGATATATATTTTCTTTGCTTTCATTCATAACGTTTCCAAGTGTTCTTGTTACAGATTACAAAAGCCAAAAGAAGATGGTGTGTTTATACCGGTGTTACTGTATGTATTCGGTAGAGATGGAGGCAGAGGGAGAGGTATCCGGTATCGTACGTATGTACAGTAATTATACTTACGGGTTTACGTTTGCGACTTTATGGCTATTCGTCGTCGTCGTCGCTGTTGTTGTTGTGTTTTATCGCTTTCGTCCTGAGTACTGTCTCAGTTAATGAACGCTCGACGAAACCTGCGTTACTATTGCGATGCAAATTGAACATACCGAAGGCGGTAAATCACCGTGAAGCGGTACAGTCGCGTGCACATCCAACTGTGACTGACAGTTGGCCCTGTACTGAGAGAACTGTTCTCAAACGTACAGAACCGTGCGATCTGACCACCACCCGGGTTCGATAGTAAAAGTAGGCCATGCTGCTATATTACGCTGGACAAACCAAACGTCCAGGCTACAGAGATCGATGTTTGCTGTTAAATTGTAAGGTGAGAAAACTGAAGGTTTGTTGGAGGTTGAAAGCTGAAAGGCGAGATGTCGATGGATCGAGGAAAAATTCTGACGTCCGTCTGAAATTTGAATTTGTTGAAGATCGCAAGATAAGAACCGACTGATTCGATAGGGCGGGGAGATTCTTGCCTCCGTCTGATAGGTTCCTTACACGTTGGTAAGCGGAAACGCCTTGTCAACAATGATTATACATTATACCGTTTATATTAAATAGAAAACTGTTATTCTTGAAACGTCAAAATAATTATGTAGGCCTACTGGTAATTGGAAATGGACTTCATTAGTTCATGACAGTCAGGTATGTTACATACGTTTAGTCCAAAACGAGATCCACAGTAGGCCTATTTTAAGTACATATTAATCCGCAACTGCATGCGTATTAACCATAGAAATAATTCTGATTTGATACCAGACGGTAGTTATAGAAAGGGTTGAGGAATTTTGCTATCTGGTTAGCATGGTTAGTCAGGATGGAGGTGCTCTTTGGGATGTGATAAGTCGTATAAATAAAGTAAAAGGAGCATTTGTACAGTTAAGACCAGTATGGAGATCACTCCATATACGCAGGAAGACAAAGCTCAGAATATTTGACTCGAATCAAATCGGTGATGCTGCATGCATGTGAGACCTGGAAAGTGACAAAGGACATTACCACAAGGTTACAGACTTTCATAAACCGTTGTCTGAGGTACATAATGAGAAATTGTTGGCCCAAGACCATCTCGAACAGAGATCTATGGGAGGTCACAAGTCAGAGTCCCATGCAGTTAAAGACAAAGAGGAGAAAATGGAGGTGGCTCGGTCACACCCTGAGAAGAGCACCAGAAAATACCGCTAGACAGGCATTGAATTGGAATCCGCAAAGTAGCCGCAGACGTGGAAGACCGAGGAACACCTGGAAGAGGACTATACTATATAGCAGTGGGTCGCGCTCCATACGTCGGACGTTGTGCTACTGGCAAGTAGACGCACGCCAATAGTGTACACTGATACAGAGTTAGTGCAAACAGTGTGGTGACATGAAGGGCAACCTGGGCGTTTAGACACGTCTTCCGACAAAACCGGTAGCCAGCAATCAAGCCTACAGTAATTCTGTACAGCACAGTATCACTCTACAGTAGCTCGACATATTTCTGTTCAGGCAAGCGTAACAAGTAGACATTCGTTTAATTTCCGCTTTTGTCTCTTCATATCCGGTACACCTACACCCCGCCGCCTTTGTCTCTTTCCTATTAATCTATTATTGTAGTTGTACGCACACGCCGCCTTTGTCTCTTTCCTATTAATCTATTATTGTAGTTGTACGCACACACGCGCACAATCGCATTTAACACTCCGTTTAATCGTACTGAAGGTTAATACTTTTTGTAGTTGTGTTCAAAACACTGAAGTTCACGGAATGTGATTAAAAAATCGGTATGGAGAACCATGCATGATCTTCCATGTTCTAAGATTTAGCCTATATTTAAATTAATTTACTTGAATTCGGTTCAATAATTTCTAATAAAATATCCCACACCATGTAAATCGAGTTTTTATGTTTCACGAATTGAAATGAAATATTTCCATAGAAAAACTTCTTTGTTGCCGATAACGTAGTACACATATAAAAAAAATCGGTATGGAGAAGCATACATGACTTCCATGTTCTAATTAATTACGGTATAAAATTATTTCTAATATGTACACTCAGAACAAAACTAATTATATCAGCATGCTTTTTTATTTTACACTTACATTCAATCCAATTCCACAGCTGTTTATCTACTGATTCTCCACGGTCACCTTGATTGTGTTTTCTACGTAAAAGTCATTATGTCTCGTAAGTTGTTTTAATAAGGGGTGCCTTCCCTTAGGGATGATTTGATCACGTTGTCAAATCCTCAGAATGTTTTTGGGAGGGGAGAATTTTTGATACAAAAAAGATTTGAAGGGATAAAACTGTGTAAAAAATGGGTGTGTCATGAGGCAGACGCCAGAAGTGAGAACTTCAGTGCCGAGCCGAGCGAACTGATTCAAAGTGTAAAAGGTTGCTAGCATGTATTTGGAGTAAGAGAGATTTTGCTATAAAGAAAGAAAAATACAACCAGTGCCAAATGATAGTAAAAAAGAAAGAAGAATTTCGACGAAACCGAAACATCGAAGCATGATAATGTTTTTAGGCTTTTGAAACGTATAATGTGCACAAACTGCAGACTCTCCTGTTCAGCGATGTTCGTACGGATTTCTGACCGATTCACGACTACAGACCGGACACGTTGTTGGAGATCCTGTGCTGGTGCCTGAAGCATTACCTTCCAACAAGATATACAGAGACCCGAACGTATATTTTATACGTTTATAATTGTATACAAGAAATAAACAAGACGATATTGTTTATTTCGTTTAGCATTTAATTTCTTCTTTTCAAGCTCGTCGATTTCATTTTTCTTGAGCCCCATCTCATTTTTTTTACGAAGACGATATTGTTTACTTCGCTCGACGTTTAATTTCTTCTGTTCTGTATCGCCTGTTTGTTCAGTTTTCAATCTCTTGTTCTGGGGATATTGCTTGGCTATCGCAGCATTCTTTCGTTTCTTTTCTTCTTGTTTCTTGTTTTGAAACGCGCGAATTTTCTCATCTTCAGTTGTATTTGATGAGAACGGAGTATTCATCAAGAATTCATTTAATTCTTCACGATCCCTGTCTTCGCGTTGTCGTTGATGCAGGCGTCGCACACGTTCAGTGGAAGACATCACGACTAACACTAAACAATATACACTGATATGCATCTTATTTCACTGTGACCAAATTTATTTATTACTAACATCACCTGGAGGGTTACATTTTTCGATGACGTTACACATTTTACATCACGCATTTTGTGGAAAACATTATCATGTTTTCCATATAACTATATAACAAATATTTACTATATAACAAATATATTTACTACATAACAAACATTATCATGTTAAAAACGACAGAGACCGAAAATTTCTAGACTGTGGGGAATCGAAAGTGCGGAAGCGTTACATTTTTCGATGACGTTACACACTTTGCATCACGCATTTTGTGGAATGACCCCCAGCCTAAAAACATTATCATGTTAAAATTAAGATTCAAATAAGACTGAGCGGATAATTAAATGAGACAAGGGCATAGTAGTGTCTGTATGTATTTTATTATAAGAATTCGATATTTACAATGAACATAAATAGAGTCATATCAAAGTTGTATTATTTTCAGTATAAATACGCATTCCTAAACAAACAAACGTAGGCCTATGTAACAAATATATTTTTTATGTAAAATACGCAATATTTAGTTGAAAAGTTGAACAAGATGTGCGCAGCATAATAACCCAATTAAAAAAATTAAAAAGATTATTGTTTTAATTAAGTTTATTGAGTAATCACCAAATCTTGTTTGGTGCTCCGTTCTGGCGGCGGCCCTGGAGTAAACGCCAAACATTCTGTCACAATATGCGGTGAAACGCCAAACAGATTAATTAAAGAATAACATTATTTTTAATATTTCCGTTATTCTTGTAATAGTATTTAAACATTTAGAATATGCTCACATTCTTTAAAATATTACGGTTTGCTTAAAGCACACCGTACACATATTTGTGGCAGTGGGGGAAATTTTGAATACTTATGAGCGGAAAAGAGGTTTGATTGACCTGGAAAAACTGCTTTTTCGTTTCAGCTATTTTGTGACGCGTTTAATCAGTTTACTGGCGTAGGAGCGCGATGTGTTACGGCAGCTCATCGTTCCGGCCGACGCCTCACGGTGGTCGCCTCTAAGCTCCTGCAGGTGAATCCTTAAGGTATCCACGAAGCTGCGTCTCAGGCGAGGTGCCAGACTGGCGTATTCACCGCAATCCTCTCCAATGACCGCACAGTACCGGAGGCACCTGGACGTCCCGCGCCACGTCTGTCTGTCTCTCTGAGACCGGTCGAGAATCGTTGGAGAAGAAGCATATTTTAGCACACACGTAATTTGTTTTACATTTTTCTCCATTTTATAATTTATTTTACCGTTGTTTCACACACACATTTTTTATAATTTTAAGATTTTCATTTTATTTTCTTATCGAAATTCTCTCGTTTCGTGTTCATCCCGTTTACGATGTAATTTCATGACAGTCAGACACAATACAAACGACAAAACAAACATAAAACGAAAACAAAACAAAACAAACAAAAAGAGTGACTGTTTTAAATTCTTATTGGATACATACGGTATTGAAATTATTAAAACAAAAAATGTTAGCGTGTGTGTGTGTGCACGTAAGGTCGGGTCGGGCCAAGTGTTTTAGATTTTCATTATAAATTCCAAACAACAGTCACGGCGGAGTGTGCAGCGACAGACAGACGGAGACGTGGGAAGCTGCAACTGGGACTCGATACCGGTGCTGATAAGGACGCAGATAATCTGTGCCGCGCACGTCCTCGCTGTGCATACACGATGCTATCTGTTCGCTGTACCACCGACACCGGATAACGCAGTATAGGCCTCTATACTGTTACTCTTCTGGAAGTCTTCCTGTGTCTGTTCCAGCTGCACCATATCATCTTTACCTACAGTTTAGGCCTCTTTTATGCACTCGCGCGACAAGATTTGCTGCCGCGCGTTTTGTAAAACAACGAAGGCAAGTGAGGCCATTTATGCACACGCGCAGCAAAAAATCATAACGCGCGTTCTGAAAATCATGGCGCCCTACTCTAGAGTGCGCGCGACAGAAAGTCTTACATTGCTGTAAATAGGTGCTTTTAAGCAAACGCGCGGCACATTTGCTGCCCGTTTCCCTTTTAAATGTGACGCAAAAACAAAAAATACTTAAATTTTTTAAAACAGTATTTGTATTTTTGTAGCTTTATAGGCCTATATGTGTAGGGTACTTTTCTGTTAGTTGGCTCTCACTGTGTTTAAATATAGTAATGCAATGTTTTGTTCAATGTTGTTTTCACTTGCAAATCGTTTTTAAGACTTCCATTTTGGATTAAATATGGTGTTTCAGTTTTTACTCTGTTTATTAGAATAAAAATGACTGAACCCACTAAAAAGTCACTAGTAAAAATAATACCAGATAATACTGAGCAATTAACCAAAAAGTACATGTACACTGCCACACTGCGCCGGTTAATGTCAACTACATTCTTGTATTACATGTACACTGCCACACTGCGCCGCGTCGGTTAATGTCAACTACATTCTTGTATTCTTAGATTAAATTTTATTTAGTATTTTTTCTTAGGTCAAATTTAATTTTATGTATGTGACCCATCTGATAGTTATTGCCTACATTTTCTGTGGAGTAAATGTCAACCCCTGAAATAAATCTTTCTCGTTTGAATCATTTCTGGCATTTACTGATTAACTCATCATATGATGCCACAGACATTAGAAAAAAATTACAAAACGTCTCTCCGTCTTCCCATAATTTTCCATAGTGGTTATGGAATGCCCCGTCAACAAAATTACTACGATCCGTCGTTGTCGATTACCGTAATACAACACAACCTTCCAAAAGCAGACACCCTGCAGCGACCTTCCACGAACTTACAAGAGGATCCATCTTCCAAGAGCAGTGCCAAATGAATGTGAGAGAACGTATACAGAGGTTGGCAGCACTATTTGCTGCCGGCAGAAAACCTTGTCGCGCGAGTGCATAAAAGGGACCTTAGTGTTCCGCTGTATTCTTTCTGGAGAAAAACGCACTACATGGTTCCTGCGACCAGTAGCGTAACTGCCGGACTAGGGGGACCCCAATGCGGGGGGCTGTGGAAACATTCGCCTTAATATTTACGGACGGGTATAATCCACTGAACTAAAGTAAAACCAAATTTCCCCGTATGTATTTAACATCTAAAACAAATACACTTATTTCCTTACATTATTTTATCAGTACTTAATGATGTATTTGGAGATTATAAATTATTTGTTTAACTGCACAAAAGAGCGGTGATTCAAGTTGAGAATGCACCAAGGGCAGTTAACAAATGCATTTCAAGTAGTTTTAAATTCAAAAATCCTATTTTTGTAAAATAAAAAGTCTTTATATTGGAATGTTTTTCTTTAATTGCAATGCCAATATTACTCCTACACTAAAATTATTGCAAATTACAAAGCTATAAGCATATAGCAGAAAGTTTTAAAAGTGAATTAGATTTTTGTTTGTTGTTTTCTAAATAAGAGATTAGTTAATAAAGTGTACAATATAAAATTTAATATATAAACATTCACTGCCTTCATGAATTTACATGTAATAAAATTTGTAATTTTTTGATGCATATAAGTTCAATAAAATACAAAATTATAATTAGTTACTACTGACGTGTCTGATAATCAATAACTTTGCACATTGATTGAAGACACAGAAGATAATAAAAAACAAGCGAAACTATTAAATGAAATAAAAGTTATATTTTATTAATTATGTATACATCATACAGGAAAGAGTAATAATTTTAGAAGTTGATTCAGCTATAAGGAGGCGTTAGTATTCAAGAGGGAACAATGCATGAAGTAAGTAATGCGGGAGGGTAGTAGGCGGGCCCGCAAAGGATTCCGGCGGGGGGATCACAGAAAAAAAGAGTTCCGCCACTGTTTACTACAGTCTGTAATTCTTGTGAGTCCGCGTGGAACAGCAGAGAGCGCCCTCCACCCACCCCTAGTCGTGCAGGTGTTGCCTCAGTCAAGTACGTTCCAGAGTACTCTGGAGAACACTTGCAATACGCATTACCACTGTGAGGATGGAACCTTCGACTGTATCCAATGCTATGACAAGGCTGTCTGTGCTCTACATAGCGTGTACGTGAGTCCGCGTGGAACAGCAGAGAGCGCCCTCCACCCACCCCTAGTCGTGCAGGTGTTGCCTCAGTCAAGTACGTTCCAGAGTACTCTGGAGAACACTTGCAATACGCATTACCACTGTGAGGATGGAAAATTTCTGGAACACGTGCGCTACGTACACAGGCTGGCTTTGTAAGTTCAGTTGTGTTGGGCGATTTTCCTTAGTGCCGATCGACTGAACTGAAGCGAAGTGTTATTGTGTTATAATTATACGCTGTCCAGGCAGTGAAGGCGGCTAGAGGATTAGGAGACCCTCACACACACGCACACGCACACACACACACACACACACTGACAGGCCGCCTAACAATAGACAGGGACAGGCCTTTGACCTGCGCTGCTGTCTTTTTAGTTACAGTCCACTACAATAAATTAAATTTTATTGTCGTGCTTAAACTTTTAATTTTGATTGTTCCATTGAATTCAGACTGTAATTTCATTTAAAATAAGTCCAAACACGAAGTTTTTATGGCGATATTCAAATGTTTTACATTTATTTGTTTATTTTGAACTATTGTTAAACTTTAGAACACCATCTAAGCGACTATTATTAAAAATGATGATTATTAAAAACTAAGTTACTGATCATCTTATTTATTTTTCAACTATTTTTCTGTGACACTCCCTTTAATTTTTTTTTCCGATTCACCAAATGTGTACTCGATAAAGAGCAGATTGACGACCCACCTCTTTATTGTTATAATACTGAAAAAATTAATCAACATATGTAACAGATTTTAATATATAGATATAAAGATTATTTTCAAACCTCATATTTTTATTTCAAATAAACAATATATGAAATAATAGTTGTTATACGTAATCGAAATAATTGTTTGTCTTTTTACTAGCACGAACTTTTAAAAATGTTATTTATTATAAAAATATTATATATTATTGTTTTACAGACACACAAAATGAAATGTGATATGTATCTATGTAAATATATTAAAAATTTACTGTCCATGTTATTAAACTTTAACTATAACTTGAGAGGACGAGGTAGCGCGTCAGGAATTAAATGTGTATTATTGTATCACGTAATTTGGAAAATAATTACCGGTATTACAGATTTCAGTAACATGCAAGAGAGACGTCCCTTCCTTACTTGGTTTACACTTGGTCGCTATAATCATTTTTCCAGGTAGAGAGGGTGATTCACCCTCAAACCAACAAACAGTAGAGGTCATTGCTCGTGTACCGGGTACCCCGAGTGAGTCACTGATTAGTCGTTAAATAGCTTGCACAGGGTAGTGAGACCAGCCAGTCTTCTCAGAGAGCCGATCTGTCGCGTATGTTGTGAGTGAATCAGTTCATTTGTGGTTAGTGTATAGTTGATTTGTGATTATGAGTTCTTGTAAAAAACGCCAAGTTTTACATACTCAATGCAGAACAATGATTGCTTCTGTTCTGTTCTATTTTGAGAAAGAGAAGAATAACGGAGGTCCTTTACTTGATACTAAGAAAGTAATGCAGAGAACAGCAGATGCTTGTGGCATTTCGTTGAGAACAATACAACGTATTAACGCAGAGATTAAAAAAAGTTTGGAAAATCAAGAAGATCCCTGTGTAGTTGAAGATATTGATTTAATCACAGCTGAGGACGATCAACAAGATAACACCTTAAACAGCACCAAAAGGGAAAATATTATTATTCATACTCCTCGCAAGAAAAGTTTGAAGAGAAAGCGGCCAGTAACAGACATGGATGACTTCGACAAAGGAGCTATTCGACGTCACATATTGAGCTGCTATGCTCGAAAAGAAGCGCCTACCATCAGACAACTTTGTGTGTCACTTCATGAAGCTGGACTGTATATGGGAGTTTAAAAGGAATAAATCCCTATTTTAGTACCAAGCCACGTGTTGTTCAATCAAATATATTGAACACAAAACTGGTGTTTACAAATTGATATGTGACGATTGTGACACCTTTTATGTGGGCCAGACAGGTCGTGGTTTTTTAAAAAGATTTATAGAACATAGGCCGCCTACACACTGTCACAGCTTGGACAATATCAAGTCAAAATTTGCAGAACACCTCATTTCCGAAAATCATAATTACACTAATTTTAAAACTAACTTGATACCTATTCACATATGTAAGAAAGGGCGATATATGAACGCCCTTGAAGAGTACGAAATTTATAAAGCGTATAATAATACTGATACCAAGCCGCGTGTTTTAAATGATCAACTGCTTTTCAAGTCGAATGCATTGTACGACACTGCCATGCGTTATTGTCGTGGTGGGAGCCAGACGTAATTCAGTGCGCGGTCAGTCACCGTACGATGTACATCGTGTAACCGTGGCGCTCGTTTTTTAAACATTTATATTGGATTTTAATTATTTGACAACTGTATCAACGTTGAATGATACACGAATATTTTAAGTTCTGAGGATGGGACAAGTGTCCTGAAACATGTCAACTTTATAGTGAAGACGTTGTTTCAAAAACCCGCAGACGGTGAGTTGCAATATATTTGATTGTATATGGGAGGAAAATCTTCACTGAACTCGCTATTATCAGACATGGGATTTCAGTACAAGAAATTTAACAGCAGAAAAATCCTCATGGAAAAGCCGTCAGTGGCCCTGTTAAGGTGTCGTTTCTTAAGAAAGATGCTTGAAGTAAATATTAAAAACACTATATTTTTGGACGAGACCTGGATCAATGAAAACACGAGAAAGGACACTGGTTGGACTGATGGCACTATCCAAGGAACTCTCGGCGGCCCTTTGGGTAAAGGCAAACGATTGATCATCTATCATGCTGGTGGCTCCAACGGATGGATTAGCGCTCCCCCTTTTGTGTTCCAATCTAAGAAGACAGGAGATTACCATGAAGACATGAATGCGACTGTTTTTGAATCATGGTTATTCGATACATTACTGCCATCCATTCCTCAAGGAGCAACTGTTGTTATGGACAATGCTCCGTATCATTCCAGGATTCTAAACAAACCACCGACATCGTCATCAACAAAAGCGGAAATGATCAGCTGGTTGAAAGCTCGAGGCGTCCCTTTCCCAGATAACCTTCTTAAGGTGGAACTATATGCGTTAGTTCGATTACATAAGCCACCAACGCCTACCTATGTGATCGATAAAAAAGCATCTGAGTTGGGTTTCAAAGTAATTCGTCTACCGCCCTATCACTGTCATTACAACCCTATTGAAATGGTTTGGGCGAATCTAAAAAATTACGTAAAGGTTAGGAATACAACCTTTAAACTGGCAGATATTGAAAACCTATTTAGAAAATCTGTTGTCAACTTTACTTCCGACATGTGGACTAAATACGTCGACCATGTAGAGAAGTTGATTGATGAGGACTGGAGGAACGAGGGGTTAAATGAAGCAAGTGTTCAGGAACTGATTGTAAACTTAGCACCTGATGACTCCGATGAGGATGAATATGACGACACCACTGATGAAGAAGATTTTGGTTGTGCACCTATAGTATAAAGTTGCACTTAACCCAAGCTACATTTAGCAAAACAACAAAATTGCTACATTTTGTAAATATTTTATTAGAATTTTGATTTTTAATTGTTGTAAATTTGTAAATATTGAAAAACTTGTACATAACTTTTAATGCGGCCATCGGCAGTCTCAAGCCTGCAAAATAAGCATCAGAGCTTTGAACGCAGAGAGAAAGTTAATTTTAAAATTCCGAGTATATACTTAGTTGAATTTTCAGCTCGAGTTTAAAGCCTTGTATAAAAAAAGTAAAGTAGCCTAACTATTTAGAATTAATTTGACGTGTAGTATAAAAAGATACTAACTATCTAAAAGATACACTATCCGCTACGATGAATATACAAAAAGCCAGCGAGATCGGCCGCTGGCAGTTCTCAGTGTCATTTGACGGGCCGATTTAATCGGCCGCTAGCAGTTCCAACAATGAACCATGGGCCATTTAACCGGCTTCTGGCATCCAAAGGGAGTGTCTCAGAAAAATAGTTGAAAAGTAAATTAAATGATCAGAATCTTAGTTTTTAATAATAACATTTTTTTAATAACAGTGGCGTAAATAATTCTCAGAAGTTTGGCAATCACAATATTTCAAAATAAACAAATAAGAGTAAAATATTTGAAAATCGTCGTACAAACTTCGTGTTTGGACTTATTTTAAATGAAATCACAGTCTGAATTAAATGGAACGACCAAAACTATAAGATTAAGCAGAATAACAAAATTTAATTTATTATAGTAAACTGTATTTAAAAAGACAGAAGCACAGGTCAAGTGCCGTCCCCCGTCTATTGTTAGGCGGCCTGCCAGAGTGCGTGCGTGAGCCAAGGGTCTCCTATCCCTCTAGCCGCCTTCACTCCCTGGTCAGCGTATAGTGTGGAACTCTATTATTGCGTGTGGACAAATTTAACTTGGATTATTGTACCAGTTGATTACAAACTGTCATCTGTGACTAATTAAAGCTGGTGATTAGTGACTTCATCGGTGTCTGTATTTTGTTTTCCACTGTACCATACGACGATCAGTCAGACCGTCGCGCGTCGTAACAATACATTAAATACACAGCACCTTGAACCAATTTGGCTTTCAGATTTCACAACGAGGCTACGTATCGTCATATGACAGATCCCACCCCGTGCTGTTGTTTACATACGGCAAGTTCGCGTTACTCGTTGTAATTAAGTGACTTGACTGCGTGAATCACGAAGAGAGGCTCGGCTATCAGCCTATATTGAAGCGGAAGTAAAGCCGTCATGTAATAAAAATGATGACGTAATAAATAGAGTACAACGATTGTACTAAAAGAGGAAAGACAATGGAATCTCACGTCCTTGGCAGACCAATTCTCCGTGAAAGTAGTTCTGTCATCAAACAATCGTCATCACAGCGTCTCGTACGCTCCGGTGCAGTGTAGGGTGTGCCAACAGGTGTGACCCACGCTTTTGGAGGCATCAAAATACCCTGTATTTGGTATCTTGCTCTCCAGTATTTCGCTCCTTCCAAAGCTGTGCAAACTTCTATATGTTACACATCCAGGGCCGCCGCTACCATGTGTGCACCGCACACGGGCGGCCATACCACAGGGGCGGCCGTAGACTGCCAAATTCATCAGCGGATATTGCAAAATAAATTAAAACAATTAATACCGATTAGGTCCAGGTATATGACATTAACGTTTATTGAGTTGTTCTTGATATTTGTTTTGTTAGCATTGCCGCAGTGTATTAGCCTTTGTTTAGCTGCCAAGAAAGCGTTTAGGTATTGCTGCGCGACATTTATTATAGCACATCTTCCACTTATATCATGTAAGTACTCAGCTAAAATAAGTTTTAAAAAAATATATTTATTTTGTTGTGAATTTTACTATTTATGTCTGTATCAATTTATAATTAAAATAATATTAAATAGTGTGGCAAAGTAGGGATATCCATATGGAAAGTACCTTGCTAGCGGCGGCCCTGTACACATCCGTTTCTTCACTACGCAGGTTATAGCCTACAAGAGGCATTTTGGTGAGCGGTGAATGCCAATTCGTGTGGAACTATTTCGCTTGTAGAAAATCTGCGTTTGGCGACTGCAGTTTCGCGTGGAAGATCTGGAATTGTTTCTGGGTCTTTGCAGAAGAGATAGCGATATGCATTGAAACTGCGCAATGGTTATCAGTATTCGTTCAAATAGGGTGTATTACGGTATGAATCATATGCCTTTTATAGGCAGCGCACGTGTTGCAGAATCATTTTCCATCCTTACTGGAGCTCCCAGCATAATGGGTACTTCGAAGAATTTGGAACGTACTTGAGTGCGGCCTTGACTGAGGCTACACCCGCTCGACTAGCGGAGGGACCGATGGAGGACGCTCTCGGCTGTTCGATAGGGTTCAATCGATGGAGGACGCTCTCGGCTGTTCGATAGGGTTCAATATTTTTCGTATTGGAAAGTATCATATTCGTGTTCGATTTATAATAATTACAATTATAAGAAAGGGCGTGACTTTATACAAACTTACGCCGTTCTCAAGAGTTACAGCTGACCTGACCAGCTGGCGTACGGTAAGTATAAATCTCCTACCTCGGAGCAGTGCCGCCGTAAGCGGGCGCGCACTGCACACGGGAGACGCGGTCACATCACCATCGACGTGTGTAAACCCACTCGGTCTCAACTTTGTAATGTATCTCAAAGTCTTCCAATTACGTTCATATTACGTGTAATACAGAAACTCGTATGAACTTCACCGAACGTGTCAACAAATGACCCCGACGCACCGGAAGATTCAGTTTATCCGAAAAATAACTGCTAACTAGAGTTTTCTGTTTACAAAGTCAACGATCATATCTCGTATCCTCTTTGAACAGCAGATTCGAAAAATTAAAAGCATTTTGTACTGTATTTGGATTTTTCAGTAGGAATTTGTTCAATTACCTGTAGGCAAATTAATTACGTATTGTAGAGACATAAACTTGAAACGATTCTCGAGATGAGGCAGATATCGACGGGACTAATTTATTTAATGAACTGAATGCTTTATACACGAATTTCATCCAAAATCAGCCAGTTGAGCCGTAGAGCATTTTTCAGTAGTACCTTTTTCAAAATAATTTGTCCTCAACATTCCGGAACACTGCAACAGCGTTAAGAATATTACTTACAATAACGGTATCACTTGCTGGCAAAAGATTATTCTCTAAATTAAAAATAATAAAATGTTATTTAACATCGACCGTGGCTAAGAGACACTGAGATAGGGGAAAGACATGGGGCCGCAACTTCAAGATTGTACGCAGGCGTTCGAACCCCTAGCGGCTGTTTCATATAGTGTATCCTCTTTAGAGATGACTGTACACGGTCTTTTAGTTAACGAATTCCATACTTAAAAATAACCTATGTTTAAAACTGAAAGGAATTGCTGCGATTCGTGTAGGCACAAGGCAGCGGGCAAGAATAGCCTAAGTATGGATGATGAACACACTTTCGGGAGTTCACCCGTAAACTGTAAAAAATGTCTAACAGTTTTTAAGGGGAGCATCCTCCAAATTCAAAAGTAATTGCAAATAATAATCGTACAGAGACAAGGTCTCGCAGGATGCAGTGAGACGTCTGCTGCTGTTTAGTATAAATTAATGTAACTCACTTGTTCGACACGGTGAGTACTCGGAGAAATCTGAGAACTGGTTCCTGGCGACGTAACACGTTCCTACGGGATCCCTCCTGTTCACGTGGGCAGAATACCAGACGTACCTCGGTGCGCACGCCTGAAACAGATAAACATTCCTCGATAAACTGTCCCCACTGCGACTTATAATGTCACTTCTCAGAAACATATGTTGTTCTCTCTCACACACACTTTAAATTTAAAGTCATATTTATATATTACAATATTATATTTATAACGAGAAAAATTTATTTGATATCATACTGTATTAGACAAATCGAATTCAAGGGCGCCCATACACGCCCAATGCAACGAGATAAATATATATAAACATAAATAAATAAACACACACACGAATAGATAAATTAATGTATATTAATTTTGGCACAGTAAGTAGACAAGTACAACAAACTATAGGGATAGGGCTAGAGGGGGTGCAAGATGGTGTGAGTGATTGAGAAGAAAGAGGTCACCGCTATAAATCATCCCTGTTGCGACCTTGCCGTGTCCCTGTGACATTACTCCCTTCTCCGCCTAAATATCAGCACAACCACCCCTATCTGTCCCGCGTCCTAAATTAGCGAGACCTTTACTTACTAAAGCCAGACAATTTGCAAGGTGGAAAGTCACAACACAGACCTAAACCATTGACCAAATCATACGCATTTATGTAGACACACGCGCCGTCAGACATTTCTGATGAAAAGTTTTATGTGAAACAACAAATGTCGGTTACAAATGTGTAGGCCTACAGTACATTGTTTGATTTACTCATATACAGTATGTTGTGCATTCGTTAACTTGCTGTTTCGTTACACTATTACAGTTAACCGTCTCGAATTACAGAATTAATAATTACTATTATTTGGGATGTAATATCTCATATACGAAGGATAACTATATCGACAGAAAGTTAAATAAACTTAGTTATACCTGTGGAACAATAAGACGACTATTGACAAATAAAACGCAGAGGGAAACACAGGTAAAGTTCTATAAGGTCGTGGCTGTGCCGACTTTAATGTATGGATATGAAATATGGACTCTTCTGCAAAAAGATAGTTAAAAAATACAAGCCTTGGAAATGAAATTTTTAAGAACAGTTAAGGGGTGTAGTTTGAGAGATCATCTACGAAACGACGACATAAGGAAAGACCTGAAGTTACAATAGGTTCTGGAGAGAATAAAGGAATACAGGCAGAATTGGAAGTCCCATGTGCGCGCATTGTAGACAAGCGTATTCATAAACAAGCGTTTGAATATTGGCCAATGGGGACGAGAGATCGTGGAAGACATTGGAAAAAAATGGTCAGAGACTTTGTGATGAGGTCGGAACGGGCTATAGCCCAAGCCATGTAGTGAAGACGAAGAAGTAGTAGTAATAGTAGTAGTAGTAGTAGAAGAAGGAGGAGGAGGAGGAGGAGGAGGAGGAGGAGGAGGAGGAGGAGGAGGAGGAGGAGGAGGAGGAGGAGGAGGAGGAGGAGGAGGAGGAGCAGAAGAAGACGAAGAAGAAGAAGAAGAAGAAGAAGAAGAAGAAGAAGAAGAAGAAGAAGAAGAAGAAGAAGAAGAATTAGGCCTACCATACAGCAAGTTCCCTGAGCTGCAGAAGTCGCAACTATTTTGAACGGAGTTGGAGCCTACATCTATTATTACATAAACTCCAATATTAGACAATTTTTCAATTATGGACAAAATTACAAAACTCTGATTATTTTAGTAATATAACAGTTGTACAGCACACTATCATACAATAAACACTAGAAATTCTAAACATTTGGATGCGGGTTACAATTCCTTTGTAGTCTGACATTCTGGTGGATTTTCATAGTTTTTTCAAATCTTTGTCTCTTCTTTTGGGCTCTGCGGTCCAAAATTTTGAAATTTCCAAAACGTAACACTACCCTCAGATCTTAGTTAAAAATTCTCTTTAATTTGATAGCCAACAAGAATTTTTGTGATTTTATCTACGACGTCCAAACATTTTCAAAAATCAACACTATACTCAGACTGTGGTTAAAATTTCCTTTAATTTAATTTAAAATTTCCCCACCTGGGGGTTTGCGATTTTTTCAGAATTTTGACTCGTCACATCTTTGACTCCAGGGCCACTATATTTTGGGGGGATCAACTTCAAAAACAATAGAGTTCTGTAGGATAACAATAGGGATACGCATACGAAATTCTGTTGATGCGTTCAAAAGGTGATACATATCTCAAATAGGCAGACAGACAGACAGACAGACATACAGACATACAGACAGATAGAAAAATGCTACGCTGGCTTTGCTCGTTCAATAAAATTTTTGAAACTATTTTATTTAATGTTTTATAATAATTTAAATTGTGTAATTACAAAAGTATTCATTTATCTGTTTGTTTAATATTACACGTTCTTGAATAGGTAAAAATTTGATTGTAAGTTTTCATTCAATAAGCACAGAAGTCAATAAAAAATAAAACGAAGAAAATCAGGGAACATAAATTTTATCGAAAGCTTATTTGGCGCGACTTAAACATAACCTTAATTAAACGTAATAGAACTTTCCTTTGTTGACCGTGGCTTAAAATTATTTGGCAATAATTCTTTCTTGTAAATTTATTTTTCACTTGAAACGTTAGACAAATTCTCTGTCCCATCTTGACAGAGCAGTATCAGAGCTGTATCCAGATGAATTATCTCTAAATAAAAGATGACAAGAGACAATATTTACATTCGATAACATTATATAAATTTATGAGTAAAGCAGTCTGCTGAAAAAACTAAGCCAATTATTATAGGCAAACATCTGATTAACTCGAAGATAATCCCTAAACGATACAAATTTTTCGTCAAATCTGCCAGTATGATTGGCTGGCAAGTGATTAGGCATACGAAAACGACGGCGACTGGGATAAGAAGTTACCAACGTTTAAAGCATCTGTGGAAGCAGACTAAAGAATAATACAAGAAAGATTCCCGCATGAAGTTTTACAAAAACAGCAGCTATTTCCACATGCCTCTACAGGCTCTTCGGCGAAAGGAAGAAAAGACTATTAGAAGCGTTGAAATGAGACCGAAAACATATGAATACGTTAGAGATAATTAAAAATAAAATCTTTGCATAAGGATATTGTTACGACGGTCTACTGATCGTCGTATGGTACAGTGGAAACAAAATACAAGACACCAATGAAGTCGCTAATCACCAGCTTTAATTATCACAATTAAACAGTTTGTAATCAACAAGACAGTCTCTTACAAGTCAAATAAAACTGTTCACACGCAATAAAATTGCCAACTAACAGAGTACCGTACAATTATAAAACATAACACTTCACCACAATACTTCGAACCGCACTAGAATAAATAGCCACTTAAACGCACAGTGTAAATCGCCCGACAATAACTGCACTAAGCGTCGCTAAAGTCTTGTATTTATACTCCGCTGAGGATGCAGAATATTCCCTAATAGGCGTCTACTAGAAAACACTAGAGCGTAATTGATTGCGGCCTTGAACACAGCGCGGTCCGACCGGTATACGTAGTCTGGAAAAGTCTCGTTGCGGACGCATGACAAGTGTCACGTAATTGTCATTCATCTCAAAGTAGCAGCAATATGTACGCGCGCACACACACACACACACACACACACACACACACACACACACACACACACACACACACACACACACACACACACACACACACACACATTGTAGCCGGGGTGCGCTGGAATAGCCGAGAAACCCGTAGCGTATTCTGTAATGTCGTAGCAACATTTAGGACAATAGAAGGGATGGTGTGAAGTCTTGGACTGTGAGCCAAATAATAGATTTTCAGTAGCAGTCTGGAGACGTAAGACTAACGGAGAGAGAGAGAGAGAGAGAGAGATTGATAGGCGAGGAGAAGATTGGTTGAGGAATAAATCAACTACGGTGTAATTCTTGTAGTAATGGTGACGATAATAATTTGCTATAAATTAATGTTTATTATTAGTGGGAATCATTAGTAGGGTACGTGTACTTGATTTCCAAACTAGTAATCATTATTCCAGGCTACGGGAACAAGTTGGCGTCCGTATGTCCGCGACGCGAGAGGATACATTAATACTCCGTCGTCAGCTAGTGGAGTAATAATCCTTACCAGAAGAACTCAAGGAGGTTTGAAATAATGAAAAAAAAAAAGAAGAAATCGAGAGCTGCATTATTAAAGGTCACCACACCGCCAGACAACTAGAGAATAGAAAATTACTTCATAATGGACCGAGGAGGCGTTATTATTTTAGTTTCTTCATAAAGGATTAACAACAATCAGTGTACTAATTATTATGAATCAATCTGACACGTCGGTCGTTTGTATAAAGGCGGCTGTGACTGGACAGAATAGAGACATCAAATCAAGTAAGCAGCGGACAAATTGAAGTCATGCGCGTTTGTGGTCAACGGATTGTGTAATCGCGTGAACACTATTAATCTGTTACTTGCTTACTGTTGGGGGTAATATGTCATGTCAGGCCATTACTTGCTGTAAGGCTTTATGATTTATGTACCCCTTGTCAGACCAACCCTCGCGCCCACTACCCTGCGGTTACCCTGTCGTCTGCTTGCTTTCTTCTTCTTCTTCTAATCAGTCAGATTCGTTGGGTCTAATGCTCTCCTAGTTCCTCCCGCTGCTTTCTATTCAGTGACATCCGTATTGATCCGGTATGTTTCACTAAATCCATTTAAAATTCTTAAGGAATGTTGTTCACAAATATCGACCAATCTGTTTCCATTGTCATTTAAATCTGTTTTCATTCGCTTGGATGTAAATATTGTAAAAGAAGCTGTAAAATCTCTAAAGAATGGAAGATCAGTTGCAATTGGAGATGTTCCTGCAGAGTTACTGAAAATGGTACAAATAAATAATATCAATTATTATGAAATCTTTTTGAAAAATGTCTGATTGGAGAAGAGCTACCATCAGATTGGTAGATGGGATACATTTATACAATACACAAGAAGGGAAGCAAAGATGATTGCAAAAATTATAAAGGCATAACAGTTACTAGCACACTAAGTAGGCTTTATGGAAGAGTACTTAATGGCACACAAGAATAAAATTAATGATAGCAGAGATGGACTTTTGGAGGCGTTCTGTAAGAGAATCCAGACATGAGAAAATTATAAATGAAGTCATTTGGGATAAAATGAATGGGAAAAATTCAATTGTTGATTTTATCCACACAAGAAAATTACAATGGTGTGGACACACGAAAAGGATGGCACAGGAAAGATTGGCAAGGAGAGTTGTGGAATGGACTCCACCACGAAAAAGGAAAAGAGGAAGACCACCGATCGCCTGGATATAAGAAATTCAGACTATATTGAGGGAACGAGAAATTGATGAAGATCTTTGAATGGACAAGCGGCGGTGGAAGATGAGAATTCATTCACTTCTGTAATCCTTGGTTCCGGAAAATGTGTAAACATTATACAGCCGGAATAATAATGGTGTTTCACCAGTGCTGCCCTGCTTGAGAAGACTACCAGCCGTGGAATGGTCGAGTGTGTAACGTTTACTGATTTGCGTACAGCGATTGACGTTCTTCGCGTGCGTGTTACAGCTGCATACACCAGTAGTATGTACTGTAACTTGTACAATACGCATCTTTACGTAACCCGGATCTAACAATAATGGTGTTTCACCAGTGCTGCCCTGCTTGAGAAGACTACCAGCCGTGGAATGGTCGAGTGTGTAACGTTTACTGATTTGCGTACAGCGATTGACGTTCTTCGCGTGCGTGTTACAGCTGCATACACCAGTAGTATGTACTGTAACTTGTACAATACGCATCTTTACGTAACCCGGATCTAACAATAATGGTGTTTCACCAGTGCTGCCCTGCTTGAGAAGACTACCAGCCGTGGAATGGTCGAGTGTGTAACGTTTACTGATTTGCGTACAGCGATTGACGTTCTTCGCGTGCGTGTTACAGCTGCATACACCAGTAGTATGTACTGTAACTTGTACAATACGCATCTTTACGTAACCCGGATCTAACAATAATGGTGTTTCACCAGTGCTGCCCTGCTTGAGAAGACTACCAGCCGTGGAATGGTCGAGTGTGTAACGTTTACTGATTTGCGTACAGCGATTGACGTTCTTCGCGTGCGTGTTACAGCTGCATACACCAGTAGTATGTACTGTAACTTGTACAATACGCATCTTTACGTAACCCGGATCTAACAATAATGGTGTTTCATCAGTGCTGCCCTGCTTGAGAAGACTACCAGCCGTGGAATGGTCGAGTGTGTAACGTTTACTGATTTGCGTACAGCGATTGACGTTCTTCGCGTGCGTGTTACAGCTGCATACACCAGTAGTATGTACTGTAACTTGTACAATACGCATCTTTACGTAACCCGGATCTAACAATAATGGTGTTTCATCAGTGCTGCCCTGCTTGAGAAGACTACCAGCCGTGGAATGGTCGAGTGTGTAACGTTTACTGATTTGCGTACAGCGATTGACGTTCTTCGCGTGCGTGTTACAGCTGCATACACCAGTAGTATGTACTGTAACTTGTACAATACGCATCTTTACGTAACCCGGATCTAACAATAATGGTGTTTCACCAGTGCTGCCCTGCTTGAGAAGACTACCAGCCGTGGAATGGTCGAGTGTGTAACGTTTACTGATTTGCGTACAGCGATTGACGTTCTTCGCGTGCGTGTTACAGCTGCATACACCAGTAGTATGTACTGTAACTTGTACAATACGCATCTTTACGTAACCCGGATCTAACAATAATGGTGTTTCATCAGTGCTGCCCTGCTTGAGAAGACTACCAGCCGTGGAATGGTCGAGTGTGTAACGTTTACTGATTTGCGTACAGCGATTGACGTTCTTCGCGTGCGTGTTACAGCTGCATACACCAGTAGTATGTACTGTAACTTGTACAATACGCATCTTTACGTAACCCGGATCTAACAATAATGGTGTTTCATCAGTGCTGCCCTGCTTGAGAAGACTACCAGCCGTGGAATGGTCGAGTGTGTAACGTTTACTGATTTGCGTACAGCGATTGACGTTCTTCGCGTGCGTGTTACAGCTGCATACACCAGTAGTATGTACTGTAACTTGTACAATACGCATCTTTACGTAACCCGGATCTAACAATAATGGTGTTTCACCAGTGCTGCCCTGCTTGAGAAGACTACCAGCCGTGGAATGGTCGAGTGTGTAACGTTTACTGATTTGCGTACAGCGATTGACGTTCTTCGCGTGCGTGTTACAGCTGCATACACCAGTAGTATGTACTGTAACTTGTACAATACGCATCTTTACGTAACCCGGATCTAACAATAATGGTGTTTCACCAGTGCTGCCCTGCTTGAGAAGACTACCAGCCGTGGAATGGTCGAGTGTGTAACGTTTACTGATTTGCGTACAGCGATTGACGTTCTTCGCGTGCGTGTTACAGCTGCATACACCAGTAGTATGTACTGTAACTTGTACAATACGCATCTTTACGTAACCCGGATCTAACAATAATGGTGTTTCATCAGTGCTGCCCTGCTTGAGAAGACTACCAGCCGTGGAATGGTCGAGTGTGTAACGTTTACTGATTTGCGTACAGCGATTGACGTTCTTCGCGTGCGTGTTACAGCTGCATACACCAGTAGTATGTACTGTAACTTGTACAATACGCATCTTTACGTAACCCGGATCTAACAATAATGGTGTTTCACCAGTGCTGCCCTGCTTGAGAAGACTACCAGCCGTGGAATGGTCGAGTGTGTAACGTTTACTGATTTGCGTACAGCGATTGACGTTCTTCGCGTGCGTGTTACAGCTGCATACACCAGTAGTATGTACTGTAACTTGTACAATACGCATCTTTACGTAACCCGGATCTAACAATAATGGTGTTTCACCAGTGCTGCCCTGCTTGAGAAGACTACCAGCCGTGGAATGGTCGAGTGTGTAACGTTTACTGATTTGCGTACAGCGATTGACGTTCTTCGCGTGCGTGTTACAGCTGCATACACCAGTAGTATGTACTGTAACTTGTACAATACGCATCTTTACGTAACCCGGATCTAACAATAATGGTGTTTCACCAGTGCTGCCCTGCTTGAGAAGACTACCAGCCGTGGAATGGTCGAGTGTGTAACGTTTACTGATTTGCGTACAGCGATTGACGTTCTTCGCGTGCGTGTTACAGCTGCATACACCAGTAGTATGTACTGTAACTTGTACAATACGCATCTTTACGTAACCCGGATCTAACAATAATGGTGTTTCACCAGTGCTGCCCTGCTTGAGAAGACTACCAGCCGTGGAATGGTCGAGTGTGTAACGTTTACTGATTTGCGTACAGCGATTGACGTTCTTCGCGTGCGTGTTACAGCTGCATACACCAGTAGTATGTACTGTAACTTGTACAATACGCATCTTTACGTAACCCGGATCTAACAATAATGGTGTTTCACCAGTGCTGCCCTGCTTGAGAAGACTACCAGCCGTGGAATGGTCGAGTGTGTAACGTTTACTGATTTGCGTACAGCGATTGACGTTCTTCGCGTGCGTGTTACAGCTGCATACACCAGTAGTATGTACTGTAACTTGTACAATACGCATCTTTACGTAACCCGGATCTAACAATAATGGTGTTTCACCAGTGCTGCCCTGCTTGAGAAGACTACCAGCCGTGGAATGGTCGAGTGTGTAACGTTTACTGATTTGCGTACAGCGATTGACGTTCTTCGCGTGCGTGTTACAGCTGCATACACCAGTAGTATGTACTGTAACTTGTACAATACGCATCTTTACGTAACCCGGATCTAACAATAATGGTGTTTCACCAGTGCTGCCCTGCTTGAGAAGACTACCAGCCGTGGAATGGTCGAGTGTGTAACGTTTACTGATTTGCGTACAGCGATTGACGTTCTTCGCGTGCGTGTTACAGCTGCATACACCAGTAGTATGTACTGTAACTTGTACAATACGCATCTTTACGTAACCCGGATCTAACAATAATGGTGTTTCACCAGTGCTGCCCTGCTTGAGAAGACTACCAGCCGTGGAATGGTCGAGTGTGTAACGTTTACTGATTTGCGTACAGCGATTGACGTTCTTCGCGTGCGTGTTACAGCTGCATACACCAGTAGTATGTACTGTAACTTGTACAATACGCATCTTTACGTAACCCGGATCTAATACTTCCAACTGATGGTCATTGCTTACAGCAGTTTCGTTACAGTAGCTCTTTATTTCTAGTTTACCACTCCGTATTTTTACTTTCTAACGAGGTTCTCGACTAGTTCAAACATGATCATACACGCTCTCCGAATTTTCATAAATAAGCATTTATTTTACAGCAAACTACAGCGTATTCTACATCGCATTTGCGTTTTCTGTAAAGTAAGTATTTGCGTTATGCCTCAAATAAGTCTGACTTCTTATTCTAATTATTCTCGTATGTTAAACTGTTGTCCCATTAAAATAAAAATCGAGACTGACTAGTACTGGAGGCTAATAATAAATGCGACATAAACACAAACTTGGCTGCCACAAAATACCAGAGATTAAAGACTTCCGTCATTAGAAAAGTATGATTACAGAAGGTAACATATGCAGCAAGCAAATCACACAAGAAGAATCGCCAAAGTAAAGAAAATCTTCATTATAAATACAATGTAGGCCCTACTGGCGAGTAGGCACATTGCGATGAAATAAAGTAGTCCTTGGTAGAAACGTTTGAGTGTATACTTACTGAAGAAAAGTAAAAGTTACTGAAGTAAGTAAAGTAGTGTACTTTACTGAAGAAACGAAAACAAAAGATAATAAGGATAGAGATGGCCGGAATGTACACTTGCATGATAATGACAAGAACGGGTTGTAAGAAATGAGGAAGAATTTCAGGTTTCGAGACCTAAAAGAGAGAAGAAAACTGATTAAAAATATAGAAAAGAGAAAACTAAAGTTTGAAAGTCTTGTTATTAGGAATAAAACATTTTGGGATAACATGTTTTGTCGTAAACTAGAAATAGAGTGTTGCTGTAACGAAACTGCTGTTAAAGTTGGGAATAAGCTGTCCCAACATTTAGCAATAACAAAAGGTTTTAGGCAAGCGCGTTCCATAGCGCCAGTTCAAAATTTATATCAACGCAATAAAATTATAAATCGCAGTGACATTTATAATCGTTTAAAATTTTTGCAGTAAACGATACAAAACAATGTGCGACAACAAAATCGTAAACAGAAATGGGAAGAGAAGTCTACAAAGGTCTCAGTAAAGATGGCTACTGTAACGGAATCTGTAATGCGTTCAACGGCCTATAGAAAACTAATGTTTGATGCGAGAGGGTCCGCACTCAAACCACAAACTCTTTTGTCCATGGCATGGATCTGCCCCACGCGGGACTCAGCTTTCGCAATACTTCGCCATTTGTTCTTCGTCCACGTGAACGTTAAACCATCAGCGGATCCACGTTACTTGTTTTCTGCTATTCTGTCAGCGGCCCTAGCAAGATCATCTTCGGCTTCCTTCTTTAGCCTTAGAATCTTATCTATGTAGGCTGCTACATGATCTCAGTGGTGTTCGCTCTGTAGCATCAGCCCCATGATATTGTCTTTACATTTAGATCTTGTACGTAAATTTAAATGCAACTTCTCCATTTCCCACGGTTTGGCTCTCATCTTTCCATCTGTCACAGGCGGTGCACATCGTCTAGTTACTGTCTACAGAAAATACAGTCTGGTCTGTCTACTTTCCCCATCCTATATAGGTAAGTGTTGATAGTTATAGTAATAATGTAAATACTAATAATAATTATAAGAAAAACAGCACCAATAACAGTATTATTAGGTAATAATGAGAAGAATAAGAAGAAGAAGAAGGAGAAGAAAAGAAAATTTTCTCGGCCAACAATGACGAATAATTTCTGTGATGAAATTTATAAAAACTGCGATGGTGTGTGCAGATAAAAGACCCATATTATGTATGCTTGGTTATAGCTGGTACGAACTGACAATGCTAAAAATGCTGTATCCGGTCAGCATACAGAATTATTGCACTGGTTGAGTACACCGCGGAAAATGAACAGTTTGATGTAATTACAAACGCACTGCCGCTGCACGCCACAAAGAATTCAGCTTTCTCGGTGCTGTCACCTACCATCTTCCACCACGCACTGGACTTGTTGGTTGTTGAATGTTGACATGTCTGCTCAACAACTGTTAATATGCAACAACAAACCACTGTGAACGCCGCCTCTCTAACGTGGACACAATAAACAGCAGTAAACGTGACATTCGTTTCTACCAGAACATAAGAAATCGAATCATTTACGTTCGCGGGTAATATATTAGAGAACCACCAACCCACATTCAAAGTAATATTATGATTGGTATTATTAAAACTATTTGTCATTAGAATACATATATTGTAGTAGGTTACGTATATTGTAGTATATATACATATACAAGTGCGTAGGTTATGTTACTCGCGTGTATTTACATTATCCACAATTTATGTATAACTTTATACACCATTAGTATTATACACTATCAGTATGTAAACTGATATACACTATTTATGGAATACACTAAAATGTTCTGTATCAATGTACTATACACTTATACATAAGCAAGTTGTTCTACCAGGTCCCGATTCCCGTAAGTGACGCATGTTGGCGAATGACATCATTACAAACCATATATATAAATAATAGTAGATGGAATCGAAAGTCAGTCTTTATTGAGAGTTCGGTTAAGAGAGTTATAGACTTAGTGGCGTCTATATGCTTCCGCATTTGTGGATCAATATTATTGTGTGTTATCTTTTTGTTTGTATAAATTACGGATGTGTTAATAATCGATATCACAGTTGTGAATCGAAATTTTATTTTCTGTGTTATATTTGTATTTGTAAAAAATTATTTGTGGTATCTGTAAATAAACAAGTTGTCGACGAAGTGACGAGCGTTTTATTTCCATCGCTGTGTACAACAGTTGTGTACATTAAGTCTACACTAAGGGAAGGGAAGGTAGCAGCAAATGGTGTGCGTAATTCGTACTCTTGAAACCACAACGCTGTGGGCTTTACAGATTAGACCCACATAATGTGTGTGCGTGGAGTGCACTTCTGAGTACTACAGCGCAACTGCATGCACATTAACGGTCGGTTGGACGAAACAAAAAGCAGCTGAAAAATACCAATGAATAGTGAGTTTAAACGATTCAAACTCACGCACCCGAGCAAGTACGAACATTGTCACTTAGTGACGGAGGCCCGCATCTGAATCGTATCACTCTTGTTGATACTGAAACAGCATACTCGCTATTTCACATGCTTTTACTTAACCACACTGAATTAATTTGTTAATGTTTTCTTCGTTTATAATCTGTACTGAATATATGTAGTATACGCACGTGAAACGAAGGTCAGTACCAATCAATGAACTGCACACACAAAGTTTCCGATCGATTCACGGCAAACTCGATTTCAACACCAGAACAAACAAATCCTATCCTAAAATAAATATATAATCCTATAACGAAATATATGAACACCACACAACACAACCAAACAACATACTTAACGATCAATTACAATATAAATCACATACACTTTTTGACACAATTATACAAAAAACAAACATTAAGTTGAATCCCCGCGCCAATCCCCTTCCTCACGCACCACCCCCACTACACCTTCCACACAACAACCGTTACCAAATGATGGCAGTCTGTCTCTAAGCTGAAGAAGGCGAATACGTACGCCGAAACGCGTTCGACGAGAAGAGAATAAACAATAAGTTCACAAGAAAAAGTTTCATTTTTAGATAAGTGTTAGTGCTGTGAAAGAAGAGATGAATAATCAAGACAACTATAAAATAAATGTATATGCGAAAGTGTACAATATCATTATTCCGCTGTTATGATTCGGTAATAGTATTACCGGCCGCGTGTTCGATACAGAACTGGGAGCACAACTATACTTATGGATAAATTTCTTTTGAAAGTGTAAAGAATAATATAGATGAAAACTAATAAAATTAGAAGTACTGTAGCTGCTGAATATTATTACTCCACTGTATTTAGAATTTGTTTCTCTCTCTTTCGAGACGCGCAAATAGTACTCCCTTAATACACGCACCAAGATTAATGTCGTTACAAGCTATCCTAAAGTCTTTGTTCATATTTATAAACAATTAAAATTATTTATAATTAATTTGTGTTTATAAACAATTAAAATTCTTTGTAATTTATTTCATATTTATAAGCAATAAAATTATTTATAATAATTGTTTAATAAGTACATTAGAGGGAATAATTAGTTTTTTTTATCAAACATGTTGATTATTGGATAAGATACATGATCACAGTAATATGTCTAATCATGGTTGCTTTTCGTGTAATCTGCATCTCTATTATTTTATGAATTTTTTTGTATTAACTTTATTATCAATAAGAAACTGTTTAATACCGGGGAACGTCGCATCGGAAGTATTGGCATAGTTGGGATCGCCGCAATCAAGTTACCATATAAGAAGAATATATATTAATGAATAAGTATTTGTTATTTTATTATCACAAACTAATATCATAAACACAAGTAGCACATTTGGCAAAAGGATGAAAAGGCAAAAACTGTATTCGTGATCTTCAGCAGAAAGCATCGCACGTAGGCAAAACGTTGCCCGTTCTTCAAAAGTAGGCAATGATGCGTGAAACAATTACTATATCGGAATCTATCTATTACTGATGCACAACCGAAGCAACACTAATGTGACGGAAGGGACTTTCAACAACAGATAGGCCTACTTTGATAAATCCATCAATAACAGATAGATTCCGCAAGATTGCTGTCCGTACAGCACCAACCTGAAAACTTAAACAACAAAAACTATTTTCTAAAAAAAAATTCAAAAATGATTTACGAAATAATTTTGGGGGCCACAAGTCAAAAAGAATTCGACGCTACGCGTCTCGTGGGGTGGAGGTGGGTGGTGGGGGCTTTATTATCCCAACTTCGCTTTCTAGCATTTCACGCCAGCGTGGAGAACGTGAGAGGACAGAAAGTCTTTTATATGGATAATCAACAGAAAAACCAATCAATTATTTGAATTCACTACCGTTTGGACGGGCAAGGGGGGTCTTCAACGGCACTTTGCACTTATCCGGACAGTCGGAACACTCCTTTATGGGTTACTAATAAGTGAGAAAATCTACCGTCCCATGTTGATTTTTCCAGATAGGCGCGCATAAAGGATAATCTGTTAAGAATGGAATTAATAGTAATATGTGATAACGGTAAGAACAGTAACTCTCATTCTACGGTAAGAGTAGAATTTAAACAACCATACATCACAATATACGATAGCTGGTAAGATTAGATGAACTTACTGGATGTACTACCATATATAGCCTACGTCGTCGTCGTCTTTCACGGCTTAGGCTAGCAGCCTGTTCCAGTCTCAATGGAAGTCATCCAACCATCGCTTACGGGATCTTCCCTCACTTCTCTTCCCACTTGAATGATAGTCAAAGGCTCTTCTTGAAAATCTAGTTGTATCCATTCTCTCTACGTGTAACCGCCACTCCGTTTTGTACCGGGAGATTTTCTCATTCCAGGTTTCAGCTATGCTTAGCTCCATCCTAACATGATCATTTTTGATAAGATATCTCTTGGTACAACCCTTTACGGTCCTCAGAACCTAAATTTTCGCTCCTTGTATTCTAGATATATCTTTGGCCTTTCTATTCCAAGTCTCACTGCCATACAGTAGTTGAGGTATGACCATTACATTATAATTGCGTCTCTTTCCTTGCTTTCTTTTTAAGAGCTTAATGATACAGCCATAAAACGACTGGAAGAGACTAATTTTGCTTTCAACCTCCTTATCATCTTGGTATGTGATGCTGCACCCTAGATACTTGAAATCTGGCACCTGTTCTATTGGCGAGTCCTGTACGAAGATACCATATAGGCTTATACTTATAAGAAGTAAACACTGAAAAGTAATTACGCAAATGGATACCATACAAAGACATTAATACGAAGTACGATGGACGCACTTAATGCTTTGGCATATGCGGTCAAACACGGCATACCTGTGCAAGTACAACAAAATGATAATAAAGAGTAAACATGAAAACCACCGCTGAGTTAACAGAAAAAGAACAACTCTTATTTTGTTATGATAAAGAAAGAACATAAACTTCAGTAACACGCTGGGTGAGCACACTAACATATAACTATTAATACAGCAGTATACAAATAGTGAATAACTGCCAGTTGCGAAAGCTGATTGTGATTAAAATTTAGAAACTGCCTGCTTAGCTTTATAGAGTCGATTAATTGATGAAAAGTCTGACCTAGATTTGAAGTAAATTTTTTAATTACGAAAACTTAACGGAAATCCAAGAACTATGTTTTTTTTATAGCAGTATCTGTAACAAGCACCTACTCGTCAAAGCTTGTTAAATCTATGAAGTAAGCCTAACCGCCACCTTTGATCTAGTTAGCGGTGGCGTATAACAATCACGCATTAATTAATTCAGGATAATTTAATTATCACAATACTATTAATTATTGCCCGCGGTACACAATGGGCGTGGGTGGGACAAACGGAACAGACAATGTGTTGAATATTCATTGTATCTACGTAGGCCTATCGTATATGGAATCGAGGCGACGTCTGCCGCCGGATGCGTAAGGGCGTGTTGTTGGTCGCGGAGACGATTCAGAGTGCCAACATCTATTTATGAGAAACTGGACCGGTGACGTAATCTCGGTGGCTGGTGGAACAAATGATTTTGTCATCAGTGCCGCGTCTTCTGTTCTGCTCGTTACGGTTTTGCCAATTTGAAAAACATATTGAGTAACGCCCTCGTGACAGACAGACTGACGAGTTCTTTAACAACTCGACTTGATACAATACAATCATCACAACCTTTGTACTATATTACTTACGTAAATATTTAAAATATAGTAAAGCAATAATAGAACAGTCACGTAACAGTCAAATAATCTTCTGAGGATTGACCTTCTTATTAAGTGAAGGTGTGTCAATGACATATTTGCACCGCTTAGAAAGTGTAAACAAATTTCACTTTCCGCTTCTGTGAAGGGCGTAAATCGAACCTAGAATTTCATTTCGGGGGGGGGGGGATTTTTTCAAACACATCGTTTTCTTAGAGTATTGTTTTTCTTATGTTATAATGAAAATCGTACCAAAAATTAAAACTAATAGGCAAATAATAGCTGTAATTCACTAATTTCATTAAAATAAATTAAAAACATACATAAGATAGGCTTCCAGTTTGTCTTGCGAGCCTAATAATAGCTTTCTGTGGAATATAAATACTTTAAAGAGAACGTTAAAATTAAGAAAGTGAGGGTTGCCAGCATGTACATAATTGCTGTGGGTATAAGTGTATCCAACAGGGTTGTGGATATACATTTTACCGCATGTAAAATAATGTTAAATAACTCTGTTAAAAAATATAATGATTGCCAGTTTTTTTCAATTAATTACATTAAAAAAGACAAGCAACCAGTTTAAAATTTTTTCTCCAACATTTTCGGATTTGGGGGGGATATATCCCCCATATCACCCCCCTAGGTTCGCCCCTGGTAAATACATATTGAATTCTTGAAGATCGATTATCAATCCCAGAAGATTGCTAAGCAAAGCATGTCTGAAAAATTAGGATGAACTACGAATTATAAGATTATATCGAGAAATAATTGTAACAGTGCACATTTTTATACTAGTTAATTAAATTATAACTAAGATCAATGTAATTGTTATAAGTGAATTACGTAATTGTTGATCCTAACCAGTTTTTTTGGTACTTTGAAATAACAAACAGTTCAAACAGTTTACACAGACACCTTATTGAAGTGGTTAAACAGCTGGCAGTATTATTTGTTAAACAAATTACTATTTGTTAAAATTGTCATTAAGACAACAAAAATGCCCACACAATAATTCGCATTATTCGAAAATCTAAACCCGTATATTGTGGTACACGAGAAACACTTTCGCTTAGAACGAAAAAAAAAATAATTTTTAACACCTACAGTAACTTCAGTAAATTTAATAACAGCCAGTGAACGAAAAAGAATTAAAATTTGCATTACAATGTAATGTTTAAATATACTGCGAAATTCAGGAGAATTTTGCTAAGTTTAATGTATAAAATAATTATAATAATAATAATAATTATTATAAAATAATAATAATATTCAATTCCGCGAATGTGGGGCTAGAGCTGGCCCCAAGAAAATATGTATAATGAAAATCGAAAACAAACATGAGCCTCTTTACAAAACAAAATATAGGCCTATAGTTTGTACAAAATTTCATATTTGGTTTAGTATGCAGTCTGAATCATTAAGGTAGATTAAGGTTTTTTTTTACTGAAAAACAAAAAGAGTGAGCAATATCTTAGCTAGGCAAAAATATTTTTTGACTGTATGTTGACCATTGTAACGTGCGAGGCAGAAATACGGGCTCTCAGGAAATAAAGAATATGCAGATTGATAATAATGCAAAGAGAAAAGGAAAGTTTAATGTTGGCTGTCCACTTAATGGTTTGGACACCGATCAAAGGTAGTTGAAGACAACATAATTGGTTTAAAACAGGGACTCTGCTGGTCACGTGGCCAGAACTGAAGACATCACGCTGTAATCGCTGTTTCACTGTATGACTGCCACTGGTGTATTCCGTTCTCAGTAACGGGGTATCTAAACTGATTCCTCGGGAGATCGGGGGGCCTCAGAGGGCGGGTACGCCTGTCGAGCATGGGCGGTGTGCCTGGACTATGGTTGATGTTGGACTCGAGTTGGTTTGTGGTTTCGGCCTTGTGGCATTGCTGCGGGACCCTCACAAGGATTGTTACCCACGGGGATGTTATGGGCTGTTAAATCGTAGATAGCTGATAATCTGAACCCCACGGAGGGAATAGAACTGCGTTCTCATATTCGCAGTGGTACAGAGATGGCCGGCTCTAGTAGAAGGCCGGAATATTAAACGTGGCAACGTTGCGTCTGAGGTCTATAAGCATAGTGTAATAAAATAGCTAAAGTGAACATGTTATAGTTTGATTTAATTTCATAGCATTACTAAAATCGTGAGTAGACCTATTTATAGCTAAATCTAAATTATAGGTCTGTGCGCACTTAGTACTATACGTTTAAGTTGAAGAAATTAGTAAATTAGTGTTATTAATTAATTTTATTCGAATTATTGTATTCGTATCATATGAATGAGTTAATTACTATACTTCTCAAATAATATAACAGTATTTTACACAACAAACTTTTAATTTGCAAAAAATGAGGAATTATAAAACTGCTGTTAACCGGTAATTAAAAATGACGCGATTTGATTATTGAAATACATAAATTAAGAGATCATTATTCCACCGTGGTCCATTCGGGCTCAAATATCAGCTGCTTCTAGTGTTGCCACGTTTAATATTTCGGCCTTCTACTAGAGCCGGCCATAGCTGTGCACAATTTGGGCTCTCAAGAGACCAGGCTTCCCCAACAGGTGATGTCTCTTCTCTTGGGACGCAAATGACGGAACGCGGAAACAGGCTATAAGAGTCTCACTCTGAGTCCGACCTTTCCAACATACTGGAAAACAAGTCGAGAAGCTAACATAAGTTTAAGAAATCGCGATAAACGGTAGCCATGAACGGTTTAACCATTCATGCTGTAGCCTACTGTTATAAACGTAAAACGAACGTCAGTCTTTTATTAATAAACCGCCACCAACAGTTTAGTAAGAAGTTATCTGCGACAGACAGACCGATAGCGTGCCCGCGAGCGCTTTCACACACACACACACAGTCGACGTTCGCCGCTGGACGGACATTTACGAGATAGATTCGTTCCGGCAGTAAATATACAATCTACCGGTACCGCTGCGGCAGACCCGCGACCGCGGTTACCACATAAATCCGTTCCGTACACAGCTAGCTAGCTAGCTACACACGTATAAAACATTAAGTAATGATTCCTGTAAATCACCGTTTTCAAACGTTTTTATTAAGCACGAGTAAAAATAACAAATACGCATTAATTAATATGTATTCTTCTTATATGGTAACTTGATCGCGGCGATCTCAATTATGCCAATACTTCCGATGCGACGTTCCCCGGTATTAAACTGTTTCTTACTCATAATATTTTTAATACAAAAAACTCATAAAATAATAGAGACACAGATTACATGAAAAGCAACCATGATTAGACGTGTTACTGTGAATCAGAAATGTTACTGTGATCATGTAGGTCTATCTTATCCAATAACCAACATGTTTAATAAAAAAAACTAATTATTGTTTGTAGTAATATACTTATTAAACAATTATTATAAATAATTTTCTCCTTCTATGGCATCACAGTTCCAAGTCGAACCTTAGCCTCCATTATCATCCGCCTCCATTTTTCCCTGTCCTTGGCGATCGATGTCCATCGTTTTTAATTTTAATTTAATTTTTCAATAAATAATTTTAATTGTCTATAATTATAAATTAATTGTAAATAATTTTAACTGTTAATTTAATTTAATTTTTTTAATTTTAATTTTAATTGTCCCGTGTGGAGTTGGAAGTCTCCCCAGGTGGCGGATAGGGGAATGCTCACCAGATATGGTGGGTACCGGGGAAATAAAATATCCGGTGCGGACCAGAACTAGCAGCTACTGCCTTGTGTACTTGGTGGATACTGGTTTATCAAAGGGTAAAGGAAGTAAACCTTGATTTAAAAATTCCCTGGTCCTCCAGGTTGGAGGTTAACGCAATGGGCCATCTCCCATTCATTGGAAAAAAGAAAGTGTTAAAGAACCAAATAGACTGCAGTCGGATGGGTTCTATAAAGGTAAACGAAGACGAGAATTGAATCACTTCTGTAATCTTTGGTTCCGGAAAATGTGTAAACATTGTACAGCCGGAATAATGATAATAATTTTAATTGTTTATTATTAAAATATAAACAAAGACCTATATACCTTGTACGGATATTAATATTGGTACGCGTTTTAAAGGTAGTAGTATTTACTATCGAAAGAGAGAGAAACAGAGTGTAAATACAGTGGAGTAGTAACTTTCAGCAGCTACTGTACTTCGAATTTTACTATATTGTTTGAATTCAAAACGGACGTAGCTTCCATTAGCTTTGAGAAAGCTGTAGATAGGGTCGATAGAAATTTGCTGTGGCAAGTATTAGAAGAACAGAGTTGTACACAACAACTTATAACAACTACACAAGGCTTAAAACAAAAATTTCAAATAACATATCACATAGCAATCTGTCACAAAAAATGCCAGAAAGCAGTTTAAAATAATTGTAGTCTTTGTATTTTCCATTTTGTTTGTACTCTTATGGATCATTTTATAAAACAGTACGCCTAGCTAGTTCCACTTTTGAACGCAACTGAAATACGGACCCTCGGTAAAAAGGAAGAAATAAAATCAAGGCATAGAAGTGAAATTTTTAAAAAAGTACACAAGGATATTCCTTCAGATCGGAAAAGAAATGAAGACATTATGAAAGAATAAAAGACCGTATCTTAGCAGAAGACGTTTAGACCGTGTGCCAGGTAACAGCCTCGAGATACGCTATAGCCTACTTGTAAGTCGATTGGAAATTAGTAGGCTGAGTTGTAGATGGGCTCCGAAACTGGAGATGAGTTCTGGCTCTGGAGTGAAGATGATGATAACGATTAAATAGAGTAGGAAAGCAGTGACATTGAAAGTACAGTAAACTCCTGATTATCAGCGGAATTGGGTGGCGCGTTCGCCGCTGATAACCGAATTCTGCGGATAATCCGCAATATATAAAAAAAGGAAGATTGTAATGATAATGCATTATTTAAATTAACTGTTTATTTAAAGTAAATCAGTACAATGAAACCCCATTGAGGCGCTCATCAAAGGACCTCGTGAAAACCGCGTATTAAGGGAGATATTACAAAGTAGCAATATACTGTATACATACTGAAACTGTTTAACTAATAATCACATTTTCTACGCAGTTTAATACTAATTCACATGAACTGACTGTTCGCCAGAAGACGTTGTACTGATAACTTGTCACCTCGTATCATCGGTGTATCATGTACATTGAGTAGGCTATTTCTGAAGGTTACTACCTGCATACTAGTTTGGAACGATATTTTTGTGGAACTGATATAACAGTGACTGAAAAGTTGAAATACCTGTTCCAATTCAACGATAACTGAAAACTGAAAAGTCGAAATACCCGTTCCGATTACTCGCGGCCTCGCGGGACCCCCCCCCCTACACAACTAACAAATAAACAAGTAAACGAGTACTACGAGTACAAAACCACTTTTTGGTGCTGAATACTTCATTCTGCGCGTGTGCCGATTGCCATACAAGTACGAAACTAAACAAAACAGCGGGGTTCACTATCTCTATGCCAAAGAGACGAAGCTGTTTTTAAAAAAAGAAATAAATTCATACTGATGTTACATTTTTTCTCATGTGTTATGCAGATATCTAATACAAATTAGAATAACAAATTATATATTATACTAGTCACCAACTTGGTAAATTTTGAAAAAGCGAATTATATTGTGTTATAACCTACAGAGTGGCTGATAGGCCATATAGTATTTTTTGTTAATGTCATTTCGGAGATGATTTTAACTTTACTGCACATCTCGCGTAAATTTTTTTGACATTCTTTGTTGTGCTATTACGTGCAGTCTGAATTTCATTCCCTGATTTTCTCAACTGATTTGTCTAACCAAAATGGAATCATAATTTAATATTAAATCTACGTCAGTTTGTTTATTCCTAGTGAAAACTTAAATTAGTATTCCCAAAGGGAGATAGGCCTATAAATTATCTTGTTTCTTATTTTCTTTTAAACAGTACAGCTTAATAAAGTCACAGTGTAAACTAACACTGTTAATACTTTTAGTTTCGATTTATTTCTTATAACAAATTATATAATACAGGTATATGTATAATATGTATATAATAACAGGTATTTGTACGTGTTACTTTTTTGGAACGGTTCAGTTCGTACCTGTTGTTTTCAAATACTAGTTTAGCACACGTCTACTGCATACCTACAAAGGTCTCGCACGTTTTCATGCGCAGCAGGGATTAGATTACCGCAAACGTACGAATTGACACGTTCCGCCCCTTGGGATTTACATAACCTACACGATTTCAAAACAATATTGTTTAGTTTAGTTAATAAAGTTGTGTATTAAGGTTAGTGAAACACAAAGCATTATTATTCAGCTGAACTTTATTTCTCCTTATGAAAAAAATATCCGCAGGTTGCCGCGGATAATCGGGAGTTCAATGTATTAAAAATAGTGACTTACGAGCGGCGGCCCTGGGAACATTCAAGGCGGCTAACCCGCGACGCAAACTATCAGACTCGTCTGACCAATCGCGTACGGATTCACACGGTAAACGCGAACTCACGGCCCTCTTCTTCTTCTTCTCACTTATGCTAATGGCATAATATGATATCACCGGTATGCAGCCAGTGGTGTCCATACCGTTACGTGTACTAGTAACATTATGTCACTGACGTTTAGCATTTCTTTCCATATTTTGTAGGAACATAACGACGCAACGGTTCATTACCGGTGGAGAACTTACATACTCTAGCAACAACTCGTGTATGTGTGTGTGTGTGTGTGTGTGTGTGTGTGTGTGTGTGTGTGTGTGTGTGTGTGTGTGTGTGTGTGTGTGTGTGTGTGTGTGTGTGTGTGTGTGTGGTAATTAAGACTGTACATAAAAAATAATTACCTCGCACAGGCAGTAAGTAAATAGTACATTGTGGCGAGCGAGCGACGATGACTAGATAGCTGTCCAGGTGGTCTTGCACGGAATCGACAACAGCTCAGCTGCAAAATGTTTCACACAAAGCAGAAGCAGAAGAAGAAACAAAACCCTGTTCCGTCCGAAGTTATTAAACATGACGGCGATTTAGAATTGAATCAGCGGTTCGTTTCCTGAGTAATTACCATCGTATGTCAGAAGTAAATAGATTTCTATAGTTGTAGTGACAGATTCCGCATTTCACAAAGAATTTGAAAATAAATAAATAAAATATTGTGTTTTTTTTGTTGATAATATATCGATTTAATTTTAAATTAACGTGGATCTTCCTAGAATGACTTAGATGCATGCAGATGCTTGGAGTCCAACTCAGTTTGGAATCGAGGGCAAAGTTACAGCAGCTCTTAAAAAAATGGTCGTAAGAAATGTCATTTCGTTTTTCGTCTTCACATATCTTCATTTCTTTACAGAGACGTATAACTCTTTTTGCTTTATGTGTATTATCTTCCTAATTTATCATAAGGTATAATGTTTCAGGACACACACAGAGAGAGAGAGAGAGAGAGAGAGAGAGAGAGAGAGAGAGAGAGAGAGAGAGAGAGAGAGAGAGAGAGAGAGAGAGAGGTCTATTATAAACTGAGTAATGACTATACAAGTCAAGCCGGAGGAACGAACATTCATTATTCCGACGAAGACATAAAGATGGCATTGCGTACCACGTCGGTCTCAGGTTCGCTGTCTATACACGGATAGATAGAGCTGTGTGTTTGTGTGCGCCTGTTTCTTTGTTAAATATTATTAATTATCCGACTGTTGGCCTCACTGTTTATTGCCAACATTTTATATACACATAACCTACGTACGGTATATACTTATTAAGTATAAGAAGATTAACAATGGAGAAAGGCCACAGCCTGGATTATATACGGTATAAAAATGCCATAGACTTGAATCGCCGCATACACACAAGAGACAGAATTATGTCCGACCTGTGTGTGTGTGTGTGTATCATAAATCATTTTAAACAATAGACATTCAATCAAACGTTGACAAACGAAATAATTAAGCAAATTAGAATGTTTATTAAGAGATCTACAGAGAGCGTTTGTTTATTATTATTATTATTAATGCTTCAGAAAACGTTATTAATTAATGTCACCTATTATAATTACGGCACGAATTAATTTGTTTTTTTTTTCTATTTTTGTGTTTCAACTAACCTTAAATGCAGAACGTCCGATAATCATCGTCGGCATCAGCATTAGTCCCATGGCCTGTTCTCTGTCACTGACAGAACGAGTAGTCGAATTGGTGCATTTGCTTGACTGTCTAGATCTTCATTAACACAAGACAGTCGTGGCCAGAGTTGTTAATCTGAAAGTTGCCACAGTTTCTTTCCTGCATTTTCCTTGATATTTTATCATTCGCAAATATTTTAGAATTTTTTTCAATTTTCCATGTTCTGCTGTTTCTTTGCTACACATTTCATGAAGTTGGGACTGTACAAGTTTCCTGACAGAGTTCATTTCCCAAGGCTTTTCCTCCACATGGACTTTGGTGCCCTTCTTGGCCAGGTTATCACCAATTTCATTTCCATTGACCCCTACATGGGCTGGAATCCACTAGAGCATGACAGTATTCTTGACAGATTTGAGATGTTTTAGAATTTGTCAGATGCTCTGTATTTTTGCTGACTGTGGTTGTTTTTTTCTCAAGATACCACTTGAATGGCAACCTGGTAGTTAACCATAACGACTGCTTTTTGTAAGGTATTGGGATGGTAGGTTAGTTGTTTAGTTGTCTGGTTATGGTACCTACAACTGGCACCACAGCCAGAAAACGTCAGCTTGCACGGACACCTAAGTCCACTTTCACGTGCCAATCCCCTCTTCTTGGGTGGGAGACTCGATGAAGTATCTGCGCGTTCGGCTAGACCGCCGAATCTACTTCAACGACCACGTGACCGATATCCTAAACAAGCCAAGCTCTTCCCCATGCTTTCCCTTGTCCGCACCAAACTCATAATGTACACGCTGTTCGTTCGAACAGTGCTCAGGTACGCGGCGCCTACTTGGTGATGTCTCCTGTCGGCAACAACTTCTTCTTCTATGGCGTTACAGTCCGGAGTCGAACCTTAGCCTCCGGACTAATCATCCGCCTCCATTTTTCCTGTCCTTGACGATCGATGTCCATCATTTTATTTTAAGCAAAGTATCACTACTGCGCAATCCAGCGGGGCTTGGGTCTTCCGACAGGCCTTCTACCCTTGATTTGACTAAACAGTATCTTCCTAGGTATTCGGTTGCCTTCCATCCTAATGATGTGTCCTGCCCATTGCAATCTATGCAGTTGGATGGTGGTGACCAGATCATTGTCTTTATATAGTCGGTCACCAACAGGCTTCCAAAATAGCACCCTCCGTTTCCTCTCGGAGACCTCGTGTTATGTCAGAAATGACGCTCTCCTTCCAGTTCGTACCCTTGAGGTTTTTGTTCGGTTCCTGGCGACTACTTTAATCGCAAAGGCCGGCGAATCCTCAGCCCAGCACCTCCGTCAACTGGACAGTGCGTACAATACAACCCCCCCCCGCCCCCAGTACAAGTCAGACGCCCTCGAACTTTGCTAGACGATCCCCCATAAGTTTCCCAAGAACCCTACAGACCCGTCCGACACCATCCTGAGTTTCCTTGTATCCCGCCTGGCGCAAACCAGTCAGACAGACGTTTCCTACTCACGACAGTTAGCACCTGCTTTGCCGCATCGAGTGGACTAAAACCCCAGGCTTGGGAAACCGCGAGGTGTGCAAGTAAGTGCGGAACTATGTTCTACTTTTGTGCACTTAGTTAATTTCTTAATAAGCCTTTCGATTACTTCCGAGGAAGAAAATTTCAGCCTCGTGTGCAGCCAACTTCGCACGCTGTTAAGTTGAACAGAAACGTTTTCGTCAAAAACACATATCTCTTGGAACCATGTGAGGACAGTACGGCGGGCGTACCTTGGCCAAGAACACATTGAAGGGTTGTTTCCTTGGCCGTATGAGTTCCAGTGCGTTGTCCTGAATCGCAATTACTCGTCTTCAGACTTTATGAAGATTTTTAGATTTGATTATGATCTTCAGTAAACACAGCCGCAATTACAGATGTTATCGCTAGTCATCGTTTCACTTTCGAGTGTGTAATGAACTTTTTGAGTCGTTTGCCCAACCGCTTAGATATTGTAATTTTCGTTTGGAGTAGAAGGCCTACCTTTCCATATACAAAATCCTGCAACTTTCAAAGATTCACTCGTACATATTACCACTGAAAATAAATCTTTGCTGATTTCACTATTATGTTTAAGAAACATATTGTTACAACGGTCTCCGGAAAACAAAATACAAGACACCGTTGAAATCACCAAAAACCAGCTTTAATTATCACGATTAACAGTTTGTAATCAACAAGTTATTCAACAAGATTATACTCGTACAATAATTCAAATTAAATTTATCCACACGCAATAATAATGTCAACTAATAGAGTCCCGCACAATAATCACAGTAACATTGAATAAATACATCGAACCTCCATAACAGTAATAATACATCGAACCTCACTTGAATAAATCGCCACTTAAACGCACCGAGTAATCGCCTGAAGTAAACTGACTGTCTCTGGATACTTATATTTATACCCCGCTGAAATGGCAGAACAATCTGTCACTTTCTGGATGATGTGTCGAGCAAACTGAGTATTACAGACGCTCTAGAAGCCATCCACTAGAAACTGTGCAAACTGTCTGGCCTTGAACACAGTGCGCCGACCGGTAAGGTCTGGATCAGCCTCGATTGTTGACGCATGATAAGTGTCACGTAATTGTCTTTCATCTCAAAGTAGCAGCAATGTGTACGCACATACATACATCGCAACTGGGCTCTGCTGGGACAGCCGATATACTTGTAGAACGTTCCGTATTACGTAACAATGTCAATACTTTGGTACTGACAGATAGGCTACTTTTCTTCTGAGTATTGAAGAATGTATTTCTTCTTTGGTGCAGTCAAACAACGGACCACTAATTTTAAGCGGACGTTTGAACGCACAACGAAACAATTTTGCCAATGAACAAACGCTATGGAGTTACGATTTACAACAAAGCAGTCAGTGTTTCCCTTTACCTGATCTGGAGGAAAAGAAAAATTGCCCTTTAATTTTTGACTTTCCCTTTGTGACGTCATGCGGACACGGGACCGTGTCGTGGCAAACACCTGGAGATGGTGACAATGATAAATGTAAAGAACATCGAGCAGCTCTGTTTTAATCAATAATGTAACATTTGCATAACACACGTGGCGCAGAGTAACAACACACATGCGCGCACACGGGCGCGTGCTCGGTACATAATTGGTCACCCCGGGTGGCATATCAATTTATACACACTCGCTGAAATATAACAACAATAGAATTGTGTATGTGTATGTGTATGTGTATTGTGTTAAGTATATTATTACGTTTATGGCGAAGTGATGATTGGATAAATATAATAAAAGACCGTCTTCAGTCTTACCGTAATTAATTATATCCGTCTGTTAGTGATGGTTGTTGCCTGTTGTCGATAGTAAAAGTAATACACAATTACAATTCATTTATAACACAGATCGTATCTGATATCACTTCACAGGTTTATGAATGATGAACCGGATGGTCGTGGTCGTGGTCGTGGTCGCAACCCCTGCAACACCGTCTGTAACCGAAGGAAGAATGACGCCGGGTTTGTTTGGTTTGACAAAAGTACTACACCGGTTGTATATAGTAATAATAATTAGATATATTATTGTCAAGAAAGTATGTATGTTAATCTGATAGCCAGAGCAAACAGTTATGTACAAATTACACCTGTCACTTTTATGTAACGATACGCGGGGTGACTTTTTTGTCAACACCTGAAGCTTAGCAAACAAATTTATCCTTAACTTACACTTTTAGACACTTTCATAAAAAACTTGCACATATAGACATGAGATACAAAGTTCAGAGACGCAGCGAGTACAAACTTAGTAGTCAAACAAGAGACTCGGGTCTACAGATTGTACGAGTAAATACAACTGTTTAAGTTATGTAACGCAGAGATGAAAGAGAGCTTTTAAGAAATTCAATCTTTTAGAATATTCGCCAACTTAATAGAGACGGAATGAAGCATTTCCGCATAATTAACTTAAGAGGCCAGTGTGAGAAATTCTCGGCCTCGACCATAGGCGGCAGCACGATCGCGAATGTTTTCCTTTTTTTGGTACTACATCTATTGTTAGCATGCGCGTACAATTTCTGGTCACTCTACCAAGTAATTTGTATTATACAGCCGTGTGAAACAGAAGTGCTGTCCGTATTCCTTAAAACTGAGTATAGTGTGGTCATACAGTTCTTTGTGAAAGAAGGTCTAACACCAAGGGAAATTTATTCAAGGTTCGTTAAAGTGTATGGGGTTCTCCTTGTCCTTCATTTTCAACAGTTAAGAAACGGGCTGCCGAGTTCAAATGTGGTTGTACCAGCCTCGAAGGACGTCCAAAAACGGCAACAACACCGGAAACAGTCGAAAAAGTGCACGTTATGGTTTTGCGCGATCGAATTAAAGTGCACGAAATTGCTGAGACGACAGGCATTTCGAAAGAACACGTTGGACATAGTTTACATTGGAAATTCAACTTTGTGCTAGGTGGGTCCCGCGCTTGCTCACAGCACATCAAAAACGCATGCGCGTGAAAAATCTTAACAGTGCTTGCAGCGTTTTAATATGAACAAAGCAGATTTTGTGCATCGGTTTATTACGATATCGGTTTATTACGATGATGAAACTTGGATCCACCATACAGACCAGAGTCCAAACAACTAAGCTAAGAATCAAAGCAGTGGACAGAAGCTGGTTGTTCAGCGCCAATGAAGGCAAAGTCAATTCCATCAGTAGGAAAAGTCATGGCGTCAGTTTTTTTTGGATACTAAAGGTGTTTTATTTTACATCGATTACCTTGAAAAGGGCGCAACAATAACCGGGCAATGTTATTCCAATTTTTTATCGAATCTAGAATAAAAAATTCATGAAAAAAGATCTGGTTTGCAGAAGAAAAAAATAATTTTTTACCAGGACAATGCACCTGCCCACAAAAGTGTTTTGTCAATGGAAAAACTAAGAGATCTCCGCTACGAATTGTTGGAACATCTTCCCTATTCCCCAGATTTGGCTCCTTCAGACTTCCATCTTTTCCCAAAACTCAAACTCTTTCTCGCTGGTCAGCGTTTCTTATCTGATCAAGAGGCGATTTCACCTGGAGAGGGGTATTTTTCAGACCTTACAGAAAACCACTTCAGGGACTGGAGAGTGGCACTGTAACATCGCTGGAATAAATGTGTTAAGCTGAAAGGAAATTATGTTGAAAAATAAATTAGTTTTTTCATTGTTGGCCGAGAACTTTTCAGACCGCCCTCGTATGAGTTCAGAGAGGCAGCGAGTACAAACCTAGAAGTCAGACGAGAGACTCGGGTCTACAGATTGTACGAGTAAATACAACCGTTTAAGTAATGTAACGCAGAGTTAAAACAAAAGTAATATAAGCCTTTAAGAAATTCAATCTTTTAGAAAATTCGCCAACTTAATAGAGACGGATTGAAGCATTTCCGCACAATTAACTTATACAAGGAATCACAAGTAGCACGATAAGTGTGATTGCACGCAATGGTGTTCGATTGGGTGCTGGATACTGCTCGCGCATGCTGGAGAGAGAGAGAGAGAGAGAGAGAGAGAGAGAGAGAGAGAGAGAGAGAGGCAAGTTCAGAGAAACAATATAGTTAGCAGAGGGAGTGGGGAAAAGTCAAGACAACGATAAACTCTACTACGAAAGGTAAAGAAAGATAGTCTGACAAGGACGGAAGACGGAATGAAACTGAGAAAGGTAGGAGGTACACAACTGCATGCTAAAACATAGAGAGCGATTTAATAATGAAGTAGAAAGCAAATCTGTGAAAACCAAAAGTGGATAGAGTATGTACGGAAGGCAGAGAACGGAACTGAAGAGAGTCGCCGAAAGGGAAAAGAGAGAGAGGGCAGTAAGAAGATGGGCAGTACGTTGATAGACAATCCACTTCATTCCAATTAAATGTTCCATTATTCTATTAAAGCAATTTGTCGGTGAGTGGCAAGCTACCTTGACCGCAGTGGTGTTTAACAGCGTCTGTCCCCCGTCCGTTTCCAAACAAGCCTCTGTGCGAATATTACTGCGCGCGCGCGCGCGCGCGCGTGACATGTTATTGACATAACGCGTTTTACAACGTATAATTAATAATTGTCTACAATGTCAACGGGGAACCGGTCTCGCTCGCCAGAAAGTGAATGAAGCGAGAAAAGGAATCGATCCTTCGGCAGGCACGTAGGTCAACGATCAAACTTCTTAATGTCCAAGGCCGTGGTCTTCTCTCAACACGTGGTGAAGATATTTAAACAGCATTTCGACTGCATTGTATTTTCTGCGCAAACAACATAGAAAATCACGTAAATAATATAGAAAGAGTGATGTTGCAGGTGAAGTAATATGGAAAGACGTTCGTTATAGGTACAAACCAGGAAGAAACTGTAGTTGGACACCAAAATCTTAATCAAAAGATATGGAAGTTTGTTACCTAGCATCAATATACAGTACACTAGATTTCTAAGCGAAAAATTACATTTCTATGAAACAAACTTAACTAAGGCATTAACTTGTTTAAGACTGTATCATTCCCAATAATGTATTACTACAGTTCGTCGTCGTCGTCATCATCATCACTGTCACCGTCACCATGTCGTCTCACAGTGAACTGACACTTTATGTTAACTGACAATTGTAACACAGTAAAATCTGCATTATTGCTGACCTATAAAATACTGAATACTTAAAACATTATAAAATAATTAAGAATAATAACAATCATTGAACTGGTACGGCCACCCTATGGTTGTAGAATGAAATCCTCTGATTTAAGCTGAAAGAAGAAAAATAAGAAAACGTGACGAAGAAAAAAGAAAGCGAAGAAGAAGCAACAGAAGAAAATAATGTTCATATTGATGATGATTAATAACAAAAAACAAAAGAATAAGAAAGACTGTTGTTACGACGACAAGGCTTAAAGGACGAAGGCACTAAGCAAATGCTGCATACTGCATCAAGGTGCAGGTCGTCTGGGGCAGAAGTGGAACCGCCTCACAGTCTTAGGCGAACCCGATGACTGCTTGTTCCTTGAGTTTGACAATCTTGCGAGCTTCTTTGAGGTTTGGAACCTCGTCTGAGGGAAGGCTGTTGTTTTGCAGGCGGAACCATTCGTAACAGCGTTGTGAGGGACATACGCGTACGTTACATCCAAACACTTGTGTTACAACAATGTGTACTGTTTGCTAATTGTGTTTCTGTACCGCATTATACCTCTTAACTTCCGTTGTAGGTTAACATTGCATAACGCGTTTTAAGTGGGACATTCAGCACATGCACTACATAACAATACTTTTCTTGGTCGGCAACCACGTTTCGTTGTCACGAACACCAAACCTTTCGTCCACATTCTGTGTAGTGCCGTCCTCAGTGGTCAAGCTTTGCGTCATTTTATGTAATGTGGTAAAGCTTTATTTATATAAAGGTTCGCTACTGACGATGCTACATCACAGAATGAGCGAAACGTTTGATGTTGACAACGATACCAACAAAATGTGTTGTTATTGAAAGTTGGCGACTACGAAAGTGTACGAGTACAAACGTGTAATACGCACTTCATGCGACAACATTTCGATCACAGAATGTACGTAATTGTCTTCAGGTGACGGTAAGCTTCTTAAGGGGAGTCGGTAGCCCGTATACTGGCAATGTTGTTCACATTTGCCGACACCTGACGAGACAGAATCTTGAAATTTTTGTAAGCGTTTTATGTGTATGTTTTACGTCTACTGAAGCAGAACTATTTAATTTCCATGCCCGCAAGATTTATATTTATTTTAATGTTATAACCTTTTTAAAGAAAATAAATGTTTATTAATAAACACGGTGAAAATCCGTGTTTATGAAAAGGAAATTAATAAACATTTATTTTCACCGCAGCCAAAGTCTGGCGCTTCAGTAGGTAAAGACGAGTGTGTTACATCAGTCCTGTTTTCAGTCTGCTACGTAACATGGTTTCTGCTACTGTATGCACCTAACTGTTGAAAAATGTGGTATTGCAAAAAAAATGCGTGGCAACTAAAAAAAGCTCAAATTCATGACCAAAGATTTTCACGTACAAAAACAAAACATGTATAGAACCATTTTGTTGACTTCAGAGTTGCCAGCATGAAATACAAAGTATCCCCTTTTACACAGTGAAGGCCACACCATTTTACGTTAAACCGTTTATAAAATATGTACTACTGTACTGAAAGGAATCGTGTACAAAATTGTAACGATTTTCCTGTGTGCAGACATACTTTAGATCAGTGGTTCCCAAACTTTTCAGTCCGCGGACCCCCCAAAATAATTTAAAAATTCACGAACCCCGTCTGAGTTCTGAAATAAAACAAACAGTAAATATGATAGAAACTCTTAGCCTATATTTTATTAAAATGTATTAAAATAAAAATTATCTTAACTTGCAAAATTTTAATATTAATGATATCAAACATAGTTTTATGTGAACAATGAAGCTGCTTTTGAACAATTAGTTCTACAACATTGGGTCTGATGTCTGATAATTTCAATATTAAGCCACTCTCGACGTCAACTTTATTTCTTAACTTTTACGTCAAGTACGTGAGCAGGAAGAATGCGGTTACACACAAATAAGTAGAGCCAAACACAATTAAAGGCTTCAAAGCTTTTTTTGCGAGTTCAAGATAGTCAGTCAGTACATATAACCTGAAGTCAGCTAGCTGTAATTGCAAATACTGTAATTTTAATGAACTGTCAGTTGAAAGTTCTGTCAATGCAGTGCAAGAGAGAGGTCTAGTCATTTCGGCTGACAAAACTACACGACATGATTTAAAGACATTATTAAAGCCATTAGTTTTAAATTACTTTTACAATTACAATTAGTTTGAACCAAACAAAAAAATACTGGAATCTTCTACTAATTGTTTTAAGATTCTAAAATTTAGGTTTCAGAGCATAAAAAATCGGAGTAAATGACGGTATAGGCTATTCTAAAGTGTGTGCGGACCCCACTTTGGGAAGCACTGCTTTAGATTCTTCATCAAATGTGTTTCCGGGTTTATTTGTAGGCTATAATAAACTATATACCGTTTTATTAAGAAAAATCGAAAGTTTAATAACACAAACGTTTTGAAAAAAGTGAAAGTCTTTAATTTTTTGCCTTCAGACTCACCTTAAAGTGTAAAAACATGGAGTAAGTACAGTCAGTTAAGTAAACTTCCAGGAAAACTTCGACGTGTAGGCTATTTATGTATTCCAACAACGGAAACGTGTACAGTACACACTTTATAGCGACGTTTAATCAGTAAACGACTTCCCCAGTTTATGGAAATGTGACAAATGAAACAAACAGAAGTGTCTCGAGGTTCGGTTGTCTCTGATGCAGAGCCTTCAGTCTGGCTTAGCGGTTTACCTTCTGCTGTAGGCCTATGTCAATAGGTGTGGGCGTCTATTGTTGGATGCCCCCCCCCCACCACCAGTAACCAAGATTCACGTCGGAAGAAGACTATGACAGTTTACAACGTATCATCATCTTCATTTACACCACCACCACGAGCCGTTGTTACTTTACACTGATTCAATAATTCTTCTCAGCATGTTTCGTTCAAATATTTTTGTTCATGCCTAGGTTTCACTTGCACTAGTTACAACTGGTCTAATCATACATTTGTTTATATTTAATTTTAAGATTTGTCCAGTGGTTCCGACTTCAACTCCGCGCGTATCCCAACTACATTTGTCGCATATCCACTTCGTGTTTTGTACCCCTCCCCACCCAACACCCACACACCCACATTGTTTATTAACCTGTCGCTAAACATATGCTACTGTTTACGACATTCTGCCAGACTGGCATTCCAAGGTAGAAACAGGCAATTAATTTAAATCGTAGGTCATTAATATATTAATAAGTCTTTCTTTGCAGATTATCAAATTCTTACTTATGAAAACTAAGATAACCTACAGACAGCTCTTCAACAATTAGATCTAGTGTGCACGAACTATAATATGATTATTTGAAAGCAAAAGCCAAAAGTTATGGCGTTGAAAAGGAGTACACCCGGTAAGAACAAAAACAGGCCATGAACAATAATAATTAGAATGAGGATATATTATAAGGCATGATTTATCTAAATCATAATATACACGGTAGGCACTGAACGACAAAATACAACAATACAGACAGCAGTAGAGATTTTAATTAGAAAGGATGAACGACCAACTAGGCAGGGGCGGATTAGAAGCGCGTGGTGCCCCCCCCCCCGATTCAAAATTTAACCTTTTATCCATTATTAACACAGATAAATGGCATACATAAGTTTCGAAAGTTAACAATTATTTTGTTAAATTTTCAGATATCAACAATATTTAGCTAAATATTTATTACAACGAGCATAGTAGTAGGCCTACTTAAGCTTAGAAAATACTAATCGATCCATTTTTTCTTGATTTTCCTTTATCGAAGTCTTGAATAATTTCTTCTAAATCGAGCGATTCAAGTATCTCGCTTTCAATAGTCACACTTACTAACGAATATAATCTCTTATCTCCCATAGTTGAACTCAACACATCTTTAATGCGTTTTAATGGAGAAAATGATCTTTCAGATTCGCAGTTAGCTATTGGAATCGTTAAAAGCAGACATAAGCAATGTATATATTCGGAAATACATCAATCGTTTTACAATCAATAATCCAGTTTAATACTTTGAGCGGGTAAACTGTAGTATCATGGAGTCTGTCATGTTCATTCGAACGATTTGATAAAAAAACTCTTTCTTGCAATTTTACTCGTGGCACAAAGTGGTTCAATTCTATTAGAAGATCGTTATTCAGATCGTTCGAGTAAACTTCTACAAGAGCTTTCGCTTGTCTTTCCAACTCGACACTTTCCGCGGTTAATAACTACGTAAGAAAACCAAACAATTGCGTACTGTGATCATAAGCTTTGCTTCGCTTAGTCAATTCAGCCGGATGGTGTCCCTGGTGCTGCAGCATACCCAGATGACATACCATGGAGGCAGAAGGAGTATAGGACGACCACGCAGAAGTCGGAGCGGGCGGCCGTCTAATCCTTGAAGTGCAGAAAATGACGACGACGGCGTCGGACACACTGACAATAAGTTAGGTAGGACACAAGATTTCGGAAATAAGGTATCCGGATCTGTGAACGGTTTGTCGACGTATTTACACAGTCATGATGCTCCGTCAATAAATCACGTGAAACAATTTCACTCGTATACGTACACACATGATATAATGTATTTATAGACTACCATTGTCTAGCTACTACAGTAGCAGTAGTAGGCGCGCGCGTAGGCTTTGTGTCTATTGAGAAAAAGGCGGTCTACTGTTGCTACACATATAAGGTAGAGAAGCTGCGGTGCATATAATTAACAATGAGATTTGTTCACGGCGTTTTCTCAGAACTTTCGTCTCGGCGCAGAGGCAGAGGACAGATTGATGTATGTACGTACGTGTGTTCGTGCGCGCGCGTGCCGGCACTAGGTGTATACGGCTGAATACAAATTAAACGCACTACTACTCAATAAGCGCACTTACAACCCGTCCACCGATTAGTACATTAGTTTTATTCAGCGCTGTTGCAGTTGCAGTATTCTTTGCATCGCTTAGCTAACACAGTCCACCACCTCTATATAAACTTGAAGTGGAATCCGTGGTACTTCTCTTTTTCTCTTCAATTCAAGAAATAGAGAACTAGCCTGTCCGTCCCACTGGTTGATCTATCCGCGTTTCTCTTTTCCTTTCGGTTATAATTTTAGTATTTGGCCATATCTTCTTCTTCTTCTTCTCTTCAAGGATTAGATTATATAAACCTGTTCCGGCACCCATCTCATCCTCGGACGACCCACGTCTCTTCTACCACTGGTTTTATAGTTCAGTGCCGCTTTTGGCAATCGATCCTCTGTCTTCCTTTGCAGACGATCCCACCATTATCTTCTGTAAATTGAAATAATTTCATTTACGTCCTTTACTTCCAGTTTTGCTCTGATATCCCCATTCCTTATTCTGTCTTGCAATGTATAATTTCAAGTATTTCGAAGAAACTGTATTACAGCAGTATGGATCTTGCCGCATTGTCATGACCACGCCTCATTGGCATATGTCAATGTGGGTATTGCAATTTTCTTAAAAAATTTAATCCCTGTCCTGTGTCTTGTTTCATTTCTAAGATTTCTATGAATCGTATCACATAGGCCTATATTCCTAAATGTATTTATCTTCTCTCTTATATCATATTCAGATCCATAGTTTACTGCACAGCCGAGATATTTGAAACGGCTCACTTGTTCTAAAGTGCTGTTGTTTGTAACTATCTTAGTCCACACTGGATATTTAACTTTATTTACCTTTGGCCATGTGTTGACAATATTTTTTGGGTAAAAAAAGCTAACAGTTGGAAAAGAAACATACCGTATATTTGCTGTTGGCCAAGACGTATGATAATGTACTGGCAAGCATTGAATGAGTCTAACAAAAGTCATAATTTAGTTAAATATTCTGTAGGCCTACGATAAATTTATAGAGAAGCCACAGCCACAGTGAAAACACGTACGGATAGAGATTCGTCCTCAGGATTTTACACTACTCAATTTAAAATGTATTACCCCCACACATTGTGGGTAAGAGGGGGTATACAGAAGTCGTCGAGTTCCATTATTGTTATTTCCTATCTGATTATGAGCTGTGAAGCTTGAAAGCGCTAATCGGAATAATGTTTCTATAGTGGTGTGCAACAGTGTTAATTCTGTTTGAGATATTAAACAGTGTAGGAGACATGCTACAGCCTTGGCGCACTCCCTGATTAATGTAAATCCTCTCCTATACACTACTATCCTTTATACACAATAGTATACGCTCTTTATAAAGTCTACAAGATGTTTCTTATAACACCTCTTACATATCATGTATCTCAGAATGGCTCTGTTAACTCTATCAAGAGAACATAAGTAATATATTAATAAATATTTAAAATTTAACGAAGTGATCAAACAATAAAGATCACATTTAAACACAAATAAAATGCACTATACTAGGTAACTGGCACACGTTTTCTCCTGTCCTCTGCAGACTCTGACAGTGTTAAATGTGTTTAGTACGAATCTTTCAAACGTCTCGTTAGTAAGTACATGTCCTTAAATATTTGCAATAAATCGGTCTATCTATACAGACATTGTGCCAGAGGAGAAATCTCTTATTTTCATAAAGTGGGCCTTGCAGGCCGTCAAAAAGTACATTTCAAAAAGTCGCAAAACAAAACGCAAGTCGGTGTTGTTCTCACAGCCTTCGGTCAACAACGATATATATTCACGAATAAAATATATTTCGTAAATTTGAATTTGACAAAAAATAATGACGGGAGGAGGTTTGCAAACCGGATCCGGACGACTCCTGGGAGAATACCGTAGCCCTACAACATGAACCTGTTCTGTTATGATGGTATTTGCTTTCTCTTTTTGTTTAGCAGAGCACTTAAATGGCAGTCTGTTGAAATGGCCAAGGTGAAACGCAAGTTACGTTTTAATTTACGGCTTCAGAATTGATTACACTATGTCATACCGGAGAGCGCTCGCACATACAGAGTAATTAATTGTTGAGGGCTGAGGTATGCGACCAGAATGATGCCCGGCTGACTGAGACGAAGCCAGCGGGGAGTCGGCCGGCTCATTGAATGTGCGCTGCTTTTTGCCGTCAGCATACTTCCGTTGTGCACAAATATTTTAGAAATGGTTTCGTTTCAGAAAAAAAAATACATTCACTCTAATACATACATACGTGCGTGCGCGCGTGCATGCGCGAAACGAGAGACAGCAAGTAGAACCAGTTGGATACGGCTGGATTCCAATTTGGGATCCCTTAAACGTCTCACGCCACACGGTCCACAAAAGTAAACCGCGGAATCAAGAAGGTATAGCCCGAAGTCTTGCTTCAGGCTTCGGAACGGAAGATAGACTAATCTCTCGTTTCCGACTGACGCAATAAAGTAATAAATAGGCCTATAAGCAAAGGATACACCCAACCCCCCCATAACCGGTCCCAAGGTCAACAATTCAGAAAGGAGGACTGGGAAAGGGGTGCTCGCTCATGTCGAATACTGAGAAACGTCCAGTATCTGAATAACAGACACAAAGCCACCAAATACAGGGACCCTTCAGCCAAGGTATGGTAACCGTATGGTAACAATACACTTTCTTGTTTTCCTTGTCTAGTCTTGTTTAGGTAATTTAAATGGCGAACAATATCAACCAAGTAGGCTAACTTGTCATTTAACTGAGCAGCAAAGTCTGGGTTTTTATGCTAAACATACTTAATCGCTCTTTTCTCAGCTCATAAAATCTCTCCAGCACTTTATGTTTTGACAACCAATGGATTTCAGTATGAAGAAGCAAAGTATCATGACAAGATCCCGCTTCATGCACATTTGTTTGAGGAGTCTTGTCTTAAGAGGCCTTGTCTTAATGAAATTTACCATCTTAATGACTGATTCTAAAACACTTTTCAGTTCTGTTGGAATAGTCATCACCACCAGAGCCTAACGATGTATGAAGCAGTGTGTTGAACCTACACTGAGGAAATGTTTCAGTATTGAAACAAATCCTTTTAATCTTCCAGTCATTGTGGATGCACTGTCTGTACAAACAGAAAGACAATTTTTCCAGGACAGCCCATTTTATTCCAAGGTACTGACTGAATGTGGAATTATACACATCTAATCTGGTTGATTTTGAAGGCAATGCAGTACATGAAAGGAATTGTTCAATAATTGACTCTGATCAACAAATCTGATGTAACTCAGTAATTGACATTTCTGACTTAAATCAGTTGATTCGCCGACATCTAGTGATAATACTCAAGCAGCACTTAGTTTTTCATGTACATGGAACTCAATATATGAAGACATGTCATCAATCTGCCATGAAATAGTATTGTTTTACAATGGAACCAAGGACATTTCCTTTTCTGCATCATCACCTAACATCAATTTCACTATTTCCTTGCAGGTAGGTAAATTACATCCTCAGCGATAGTTTCGCTACTATGTTTTTTGCTACTATTTCGGCAACTTTATAAATGGCCACTTATGATTTTTCAGAAATAGTTGCTCTATGTACCATACCTTTGCTTGCTTTGGTTCCAATAACTACAATCGGCTAACATATTTCTTATCTTTTCCAGATAAGTGACTATGTTTTGTATTCACATGCCTTTTCAATTCACTACGGACCACACATTTTTATAACAGAAGAGTGTTTTGGCCCATTGGTAGGGGGTTGTGTAACAGGCCAGTAACCTGGCCGCAATCAGTTACGCTCTAGTGTTTTCGACTAATGTTGACGCGTATTATGGATTATTCTGGAACACTTGTGCTATCTGTTTGAACAACGACAGCTGCCACTTAGTTTCAGTTTAAGTGGCGATTTATTCAAGTAAGTTTCGAAGTATTGTGGCGAAGTGTTATTGTTTTATAATTGTGCGGGACTCTTATTAGTTGACATGTTTATTGCGTATGGACAAATTTTGCTCGGATTATTGTACAAGTTGATTATAAACTGTTAATTGTGATAATTACAACTGGTTACTAGTGATCTCATTGTTGTCTTGTATTTTGTTTTCCACTGTACCATACGACGATCTGGGAGTGTCGTAACAGTATTAACAAAACAAGATACGGTACACAGGAGCGTAGCCGGGACTTCCTTCTGCGGGGGGAGGTTCTGGCAGTCTGTGGTAGCCATACATAAACGATGATCTATGTCTATCTAACTTGCAAACAGTCTGTTATGAGCAGAGACTTCCGTGATTGGCCTCGGACACACAATGCAGACAAACGGCAGGCGTTGAAAGTTGTTATTTCGCGAGAACCCGTTTCCCTGGCTCGTGTTTACGACCACTGGTCACTTAACCATTTTCACAGCAACAACCACAACATTACTGTCAACGTATATATTTATTATTTAGACGGCACGACACTCATTTCTTTCGCAGGTATACGGAATTTCTGTATTTTGACTCATTCGTAGGAAATACGAGTAGTTATTGTTAATTCAAAATAGTTATTCGGTTTAAATATTTGGGATGTTGGATAGCAGAAGATAATGAAGTAATAAATGAAATAAGGGAAAGGATACAGGCCCCAAATAGAGGATATGCTTCTTTGACAACTATATTCAAGACAAGGGATATCCACCGTCAGTCCAAGGCCACATTATATAAAGTTATGATTAGGCCGGTGATAACACATGGCAGCGAGACTTGGACTCTGAACAAGCGAGTCGCTAGCATACTCAAATACCTTTGAATGGAGAACTTTGAGGAGAATATATGGACCGATCCAAGTCAATGGGATATGGAGAATGCGTCACAATGAGGAACTACACAAGCTATATAAAGACAATGATCTGACTGCATAGATTGCAATGGGCAGGACACATCATTAGGATGGAAGGTACTGTTTAGTAGAAGGCCTGTCGCTGGATTGACGAGCGGCGAGGGATGCTGATACTTTACTTAAAATAAAACGATGGACATCGATCGCCAAGGACAGGAAAAAATGGAGGATGATGATTATTGAAGCTAAGGTTCGACTCCGAACTGTAACGCCATAGAAGAAGAAGAAGATTGTTAATTCAAGAAACTTACATTATCGACTACCAAGGGATGTATACTAGGGTAGACTGAGTTACAAATGAGACTATACTGCAGGAACTGAGTGTCCAACAGTGAAAAGGTGCAAAACTCGTGTCGAAAGAATTGCAAAGCTGGCTTTGAACTGTATCAGCCATAACGTACAATAACACCTACGCCAAATTTTGACTCAATTTTTGGGCCTTGTGTTTTAAAAATTTTGGCATTTTCAAAAACAAAAAACAAAAACAAAATATAGTCAGATTTTCGTAAAAACGTACAATTTAATTTGATACCTCACATGTGAGTTTTTGCAATTTTTTCACAATTTTTTACCCTTTCCAGTTTTGCCTTCAGTCCCCCTATTTTTGGGGTATCAATCTCAAAGACAATAGAGGTTTGTAGGGTAAAAGTATGGACAAGAATTATAAGTTTTACGAAAATCGGTTGATGCGTTCACAAGTTACCGAGAGAGACATCCCAAACAGGTATACCAATAGACAAGGCAGCCCGACAAACGCCAAAACGGTAGAGTTAAAACTGAGAACTCGTTGGCTCGTTCAGCTAATGAATTTAAAACAAACAGGATTAACTGGACCTTTCGTTTTCATATTGACGTAAGACAGCTTAAGATCGATTTTCTATTGTAGTGTATTCATTGTTCATAGCCGAAAGGTACCATACATATGATTTGCAATAAAGTTTTAATTACTCACATTCTTAAATTCGATCGATTTCGGTCATAGACCATCGTCAGGTCACAATATCGTAAAACAGCCACTATTTACAAAAACGAATTCGCAGACATTGATTAATGAACGTGAAACGTACGTTGGTGTCCAAAGTTTCTCGAGAATTTAAGAATTAAAATTTAAAACTTGGGCAAATCATATGTATGGTACCTTTAGGTTATATACACTACAATAGAAAATTGAGATTGTAGGTACCATTAGTAAACAATAAGTGTGTGTATATTATAAATACACCACATTATCATTAGCTTAAGATCGATTGTTATTTTCAGCCACATTTCAACTACACTGGGCGGGGGGTGACTATAACTACAAGTGCTCAGTGGTTGTGATGAACTTGCCAGCAACAATATTCTGCGAGCCGTCAGAACTATCGTACACTGCAGGAACAAAGAGAATAAGACAACGGAAAAAAGAATGTGATGACAATAAGAAATGAACGAAACAGTAGTAACTGCAATAGAAGAACAAAAGACTCTAGGGTGTTTCCAGCATGTACTGAGAGTGCAGTCAGCTGTACAAGACGACGCGACGGTCTGAACAAAACAGGTAGAAAAGGAATATATCAAGCACTTTTGTGTTACGCGTGGGTATACGCTGTACTGGCCCGGATAAAAATAATACAAGAAAACAATAATAAAAAGAGAAAAAATTAACTGTTATAAGACAAAAGGAAAACATTAAGTCATTTTATGTAATAATAACAAAGGAGGTACGGTATATTATACGTGGTGACGGCATTACCATACATTACCATGTGGTGCGGGGCGTGTATTAGCAAACAATGAGCGCGGCCGTATTGCGTGTATTGGTCCGTATTGCCATAAGTGGTAACGTATTATTGTTTTTGTATTAATAAACATGCGTCTGTGCGATGGTTCGTATTCTCCCTCGACGCTCCCCCGGTGACACTGTTAAACTCTCGCGACGGTAGCAGGGACTGTATGTTCAATACAGCAGTGTTACCGAAATGCGGGATATATCTAAGCCAAAACTGAGCACGAGGGAAAAAGGGATATATAGTTTGAAATCGCTTTATTGGCGAGATATTTAGAGTTATGCCTGTTGAACGCTACCGATGTATCATATTAGTAAAATCCAGCGGAGTGAACAGAAACAAAGTACATGCAAAGTATGCAACCAACGCTGTTATACGCATGAGTATCTGATGATGATAATGTAAATTATAATATATTCTTATGACGGTGACACCGATCGTCGTGTTCAGCGGAAACAGAATAACTGACACCAATGAAGTCGCTAATTACAAACTTTAATTATTAGTCACAAACAACAATTTGAAATCAGCGAAGGCACTCTTATACAATAATAAGGGTTCAATTTTTCCAACAGTAAATGTCACCTTACTATAGTTTTGCACTAATTAAAACAATAACCAGGCAGCTCAGTAGACCAGTGGGTAGGCACCTGGCTACTAATCTAGAGGTCCTGGGTTCGATTTCCGTAATACCAAGGTGCGTTTTTCAGCCCCCAGGTCGACTCAGCCTGTTGAAAATGAGTACCTGGGATAACATCCTGGCTACAATAATTGGGCGGCTGAAGCGTAGTGCTGGCCACACTGCCTTCCTTGTATGCCTCGCATAAGGCAGCCTACCCTGCGTGACTCCTAAGCTGCTTCGGCGGTACACATGGGAGCCATTATTATCTTATTAAAACAATAACCACTTCTCAACAAGCCGCGACAATCGCCAGCTGTAACTGCCCGGGCCGCTCCGATGTAGAGTAGTCGAGTAAACTTTGGAAGCGGCACAGACAGTTTAGAAGAATCCAGAACGCTGCCGGGCAGAATGATCTCCAAACGAGTGGAACAGCCTCGCGTGCCCCGACATGCTACTCAGCCATGTGGTACTATTTAATTCCTCGCGTAACAATATGTACATATAACATTCACATATTGATGTTTACAAGGTATTTGCACAAGAGAATTAACATAAGAAGGTTCACAAGTTGTGTTGTGAGGGAGACATAACATACATAACACCCTACTACAAATTCAGTCTCTGTGAAGTGTTCAGTTCCTTGTTAATAAATGATTAACAGAAGCATTTTGTAGAATTGATGGAAAGTAATTAAAACGTGTACAGTTTATCTACCTCGTTCATATGTAACTCTGAAGAAACATAAAGTCGGTTATAATAATTCACGTAGTAATTAATCGTTTTTGCTACATTTAAATACTGTAGTATTTATTGCATGATTCACAGATTTCTTGCTTAACTTAATATTTTATTTAATATTATAAAAAATTTTAATATTTACATTTAACTCTGAAGAAGCTTTTTAAAAGTGAAAACCGGTTCAGGTTGTAAGGTAAAACTTTATGTTTTTACTCATAAAAAACTTTGTGTTCCGAGTCGTTAGTGAAATAGTTTTATTTAGTTAAATATTTAAATGTGGTTACCAGGCATTCAACATACGTTTTCAGTAATCTTACCTTATTCTTGTTACAGTGTAAGTTTTAAAAAGCAGTGTTTTAAAATACTAACATTGGCTAGTAGTAAAAGGTGAGGGAAATCGAGGGATTGTTTTATGTTTATTCGAGGGATATTTCAGAACAGATGTGCTGTAGCACTGTAAAGCAGCGTCGTCTACTGGACAGCAAAGTGAGTTGCCGTACTTCCCATAAAACACGGAGAGGCTCACATTCTCACTCCGGTGCCTCCTGATGACTAGGGTTTCGCAATGGCAAAAGCAACTGAACATTACAGTCGTCCTGACTGGATTATTCGTTTCTGCTAGTAGTATGGGACCGTGACTTTGAGTCAACTTAGAAAGGCAACTGGCAGTCTACTAGTAGCTCTTTGCATGGTCGTATTGTCACTCACAGATGTACGGGATTGTCGTGTGTTTATCCAATAAACTATTTGGTGAGCTGCTTCAACGAGGCACTTGCACAGCGAGCCGAGGTGAGGCGACTCCTTCACCAGTTGCTGGTGCGGATGCTGAGGATTACTAGGCGCAGTCTGTTCGCATGCACTGGATGCAGCAGGGACTGGAATCTGTGGTCTATAGGTTTGCAGCCAACTCGTCACGCTACCACGCCGCTAATCAGGCCCACCGCATTGGTGAGAGAGTCGGTATCATCATGGTGCCGAGAGGCCATGACTGCCAAACTAAGTCAAAACACGAGTAATGTGAAAACGGTTATCTTCTTTTATTATTTTGATTTGTGGAAATTAGAGAAAAAAAACAACGACTAATTCACTGTTTTTTCTGACTTCGGAACCCGCCTTTGATTCTGGACTTTAACAGATGTCACAAACTTACAGGAAAGCAAGAATAATACACAGTTCAGAACCTGGTAGACCTCTCATTGTTTCTGTGTTGATATGAACGTTTGTTGTTGATACGAAGTACAAAATAAGCTACGTTCTGTTATAAGCTACACAATAAGTGGTTATGTTATGCGTATTTTGTTTTCATGAATGTAACTGAGATTAAATAACTCCTTAGTTTTCGTCACAATACTATTGATCGTTGAAATTTTATTACTATTAATGTTCATTGAAGTAGCAATTTTATTTATTTAAACCTGTGCTCATATCGTTATTCATTTAGTAAATTTGTTATTAAAACTAGGAAAACGCCATAACACACACACACACTTTTTGCTACAGTCTATTTCTTGATGTATATAATATATTTAATATTTATAATAACTTTACCTCAAGATGTTTTTCCTTATTTGGAACATGTTTCGGGACACTCGGTGTTCCCATCCTCAGCCTTCTTAATTTTGAATCTTGTGGAGTACAAAGATTTTGGTTAAAATACGAAAAACCAACAGGAAACCATAACAACAACCAACGTTTGTGGAACACAAGTACTCCACAAGATTCAAAATTAAGAAGGCTGAGGGTGGGAACACTAAGGGTCCAGAAACATGTTCCAAACAAGGAAAAACATTTTGAGGTAAAGGTATTATAAATATGCTATTAATTATTATATATATTTTTTATAATGACTTTACCTCAAGATGTTTTCTCCTTATTTGGAACATGTTTCGGGAAGCCTTGTGTTCCCATCATCAGCCTTCCTAATTTTGAGCCTTGTGAGGTATCTGTGTGTTGGCTGGTTGTTGCTTTGGTTTCCTGTTGGTCTCTGGTGCTTTAAATTGGTATTATTGAGTGTGATTGTGGTGTATATATTAGTATTTTGTGTATTTTCTATGTTGAGTGCTTTGAAAATTGTGTCATGTTTTGTATTGATTTGTATTTGTTCAGGTATTATTATTATTATTATTATTATTATAATATATACAAAATATATATTCAAACATGTTTTGCTACAGTCTATTTCTTGATGCATATAACAATATATTTAATATTTATAACGACTTTACTTCAAGATGTTTAACCTCAAGTGTTTGAATTAATAATACTGTAGCGTGACAGATAAGCACATAAAAATGAATGGCGAATTGATCATTAAAGTAATATAATAAAATGTTTAAATCCGAAGGAACCAAAATAATAAAGAATTAATTCAGAGCAATCGTGCAGTACAATCATTGATTAAAAGTTTAAGTTCGTATAAAAGAAATGTTACTAGTGATGAGTCATCAAAACCAGTTTAATAACTCAAGGTGAAAAAATATAACCCAGGAAGGTAAGGAGTAGATAAGGAAGCAACCCAGAACATTACTAAATCCACAACGAAGGTAAGGAATAAATAAAAAAGAAACCCAGAACAAGGCAAGATCCACCATAAAAGGTGATGCATTTAAAGAAACAAGAAGAGTAGATGAAGAAGTAACCCCAAAAAACCCGATGACATCCAGAAGAAGATGAAGAAAATACAATTCTAAGAAGCCAGAAGAAAAGAAGACATCAAGAAACAAGAAGAAGACAGCATCCACAAGAAGAAGGAATGCTCTTGTAAAAAAACACCCATATCCCAAAATAAATAAAAACAATAATAATAAAAAGTATAACAAAGTATTCATGAGAAAAACCACATGTACAATAGAAATAAGACTAAAAGTGGATAGAGTAAGAGTTGCAAGTGGACCAAGGTGAAACAATAATATAATACCCAAAGAACAAATCTTCATTGTAACCCACAAATAGATTTCTTGATTTTAGCAAGACTAAATAACCATTTAGAAATAAAATCAAGGAGTGTAAAGTGAACCAGTGCTAGTTTGTGTATTATAAAATATCGGTATGGAGAACCATACATGACTTCCATATTCTAAGATTTATATTTAAAATCATTTTCAGCCAAACAGCCAGGGAAGGAATTTTAACAAAAAAATACTTCTTTGTTGCCAATAACGTAGTACACATATAAAAAAAAATTATCCCCTCCCCCTTCAACTATAATTTTGATTTATAGAAAATTACCCCCAGCCCGTTCAACTAGCCTCTTCATTTATAGATATTTCATCTACGTTTCTACAGTGGATTATTAAGATCTTATCAGGATACTTTATCAAAATTAAGTACTTTACTCATGTTACAACAAAAAATGTTTCAGGTAAACTGCCCTTTCCCCGTAACCGATTTTCACCAAAATCAACAGACATTGAGTTCTCTATAGCTCAGGCACATATGTAAAAAGTTATTTGATTCTGTTTGAATTTACGGCAGTTATGGTTCGTCATATAAAAATATCGGTATGGAGAACCATACATGACTTCCATATTCTAAGATTTATATTTAAAATCATTTTCGAAATGAAATATTACCATAGAAACTACTTCTTTCTACTTACTGCTTCAGCCTTAACCACAGTACTGTGGTCACTAACGTATACCACCTCACGTTATCGCACTCGATTTTCACTGATGATGGAAGTCGATGGCATTGCCGAAATGTCTGGTTTTGTAGAAAACATTGGACTACGGCCAAATATCCCGGGAAGGAATTTTAACAAAAACTACTTCTTTGTTGCCGATAACGTTGTACACATATATATCAGTGGTGAAGTTACATGGAGGCAATTGAGGCAATGCCTACCCTAACAAATTCTGTAGAATAAAAATTATAAATACGTATGAACTACATAACGTAAAGATTATACATTGTACCTGTGACTGTCAAATTTATTAAACCGAAACGTGCTTTATTGAGCGACCGCTAGATGGTGACAGGTGAGATTCGGCATAGTTCGTTTAAATCGAATGAGGCAACCTGAACTTGCCTCAGCGTTTTTTGTATACATCGTATGTAAGCAATGTAGTGGTGTGATAGGGAAGTGTAGGGAGGGGGGATTGTCCCGCGCTGTACACATAGAGCGTTGAGGCATGCCTCACTTCTGTGGTCCAAACAGTTAAGTTAAAGCGCCTGTGTTGTTACTAAGTGTTTATTTTATGCGGTTATTAAAAGTGTCACTGTTATTCCGCTGAACTAACAGATGATCAAGATTGTTATTTGAATTATTTGTAACATTAAACATATATACAGAAACTAACCAAGTTTAAAAATTTGAAGTTCAATCAGTTGTATTATTGTGTATGACTAATACAAGGATTGTTCAATAGACACACGTATAGAGCTGTAAAGCATTTTTTATTCAACGATTTTAAAAGAAGTCTCCAATAACATTAAGACATGAGTTCCACTGTTGCGCTAACCTGTAGATTCCCTGCTAGTAAAATTCTTACGGCTGTTTGTGGAACCATTCGGTTACAGCAAACTCTACCTCAGCGTCCGATTTGACCCACCGTCCTTTTAGTGATTCCTTAAAAAAAATTTAAGATAAGATTTTTGCCTACCCATTCATTAACTACTAGCTTCGCCAGTAAGCAAATTGATGTCCATTTTTTCGGCTTGCACGCGTTATGTTGGTGTGGGTTTCGGCACTTTCCATTTAAAAAGCGTGCAAACGTAAGAAAATAAACATGAGTGAGGCCAGAAATAACGTGAATTGTGTGTTTGTGTCTTACCTGCCTTTTTATTGCCGTATTAAATGAAAAATATTATATTACATTAAAATTAAAAAATTTTAATTTTATTGCCTGGCAACAAAATTATTTTATTTTTAACAATTACCATTGTTTCAAAAAGGTTAAATAAATTTGCAAGTACTTTACTCTTGTTAAAACGTAAAAGGTTGCAGGTAAACTACCCCTTCCCCTTAACCGATCTTCACAAAAATCGAAAGTCCTTGAGACCTCTACAATTCAGGGATGTATGCAAAAAATTATTTGATTCTGTTTGAATTTGCGGCTGTTATCGTTTGCCATAGAAAATACGCTTGATAAAAAAACGGTGCAGGTAAACTACCCCTTCCCCTTAACCGATCTTCACCAAAAACAATAGGTCTTGAGTACTCTACAAATCAGGGCTGTATGCAAAACATTATTTGATTCTGTTTGAATTTGCGGCTGTTATCGTTTGCCATAGGAAATACCCTTGTTAAAACATAAAACGTTACAGGTAAACTACCCCTTTCCCTCAACCGATCTTCACCAAAAACAATAGGTCTTGAGAAATCTACAATTTAGGGCTGTATGCAAATAATCGTTTGATTCTGTTTGAATTTGCGGCTGTTATCGTTTGCCATCGGAAATACCCTTGTTAAAACATAAAACGTTACAGGTAAACTACCCCTTTCCCTTAACCGATCTTCACCAAAATCAACAGATCTTGAGATTACCATTGTTTCAAAAAGGTTAAAAAAATTTGCAAGTACTTTACTCTTGTTAAAACGTAAAAGGTTGCAGGTAAACTACCCCTTCCCCTTAACCGATCTTCACCAAAAACAATAGGTCTTGAAAACTCTACAATTCAGGGCTGTATACGAAACATTATTTAAGTCTGTTTGAATTTGCGGCTGTTATCGTTTGCCAAAAAAAAAAATTTCCCTTGATAAAAAAACCGTTGCAGGTAAACTACCCCTTCCCCTCAACCGATCTTCACCAAAAACAATAGGTCGCGAGTACTCTACAAATCAGGACTGTATGCAAAAAATTATTTGATTCTGTTCGAATTTGCGGCAGTTATCGTTTGCCATAGAAAATACGCTTGATAAAAAACGTTACAGGTAAACTACCCCTTCCCCTCAACCGATCTTCACCAAAAACAACAGGTCTTGAGTACCCTACAAATCAGGGCTGTATGCAGAAAATTATTTTATTCTGTTTGAATTTGCGGCTGTTATCGTTTGCCATAGAAAATACCCTTGTTAAAAAAACGTTGTAGGTAAACTACCCCTTTCCCTTAACCGATCTTCACCAAAAACAATGGGTCTTGAGAACTCTACAATTTAGTGCTGTATGCAAATAATCTTTTGATTCTGTTTGAATTTGCGGCTGTTATCGTTTGCCATAGGAAATACCCTTGTTAAAACATAAAACGTTACAAGTAAACTACCCCTTTCCCTTAACCGATCTTCACCAAAAACAAACGGTCTTGAGAACTCTACAATTCAGGGCTGTATACGGAACATTATTTGATTCTGTTTCAATTTGCGGCTATCGTTTGCCAAAAAAAAAATTTCCCTTGATAAAAAAAACCGTTGCAGGTAAACTACCCCTTTCCCTCAACCGATCTTCACCAAAAACAATAGGTTGCGATTACTCTACAAATCAGGGCTGTATGCAAAAAATTATTTGATTCTGTTTGAATTTGCGGCAGTTATCGTTTGCCATAGAAAATACGCTTGATAAAAAACGTTGCAGGTAAACTACCCCTTCCCCTCAACCGATCTTCACCAAAAACAATAGGTCTTGAGTACTCTACAAATCAGGGCAGTATGCAGAAAATTCTTATATTCTGTTTGAATTTGCGGCTGTTATCGTTTGCCAAAAAAATACCCTTGTTAAAAAAACGTTGTAGGTAAACTACCCCTTTCCCTTAACCGATCTTCACCAAAAACAATAGGTCTTGAGAACTCTACAATTTCGGGCTGTATGCAAATAATCTTTTGATTCTGTTTGAATTTGCGGCCGTTATCGTTTGCCATAGGAAATACCCTTGTTAAAACATAAAACGTTACAAGTAAACTACCCCTTTCCCTTAACCGATCTTCACCAAAAACAAAAGGTCTTGAGAACTCTATAATTAAGGGCTGTATACGAAACATTATTTGATTATGTTTGAATTTGCGGCTGTTATCGTTTGCAAAAAAAAAAATTTCCCTTGATAAAAAAAAACCGTTGCAGGTAAACTACCCCTTTCCTTCAACCGATCTTCACCAAAAACAATTGGTCGCGAGTCCTCTACAAATCAGGGCTGTATGCAAAAAATTATTTGATTCTGTTTGAATTTGCGGCAGTTATCGTTTGCCATAGAAAAAAAATCTACAGACACACAGACAGACACACAGACACACACACAAACACACACACACAGACACTTTTCGGAAAACGACTTTTTTTCATGTTTTGAGTGTAGTAGAATCAGAATCTGCAATAATCTCGAACACGATTTTTTTTGCCATCACCATACTTCCATTCCTTAAGGAAATATGGAAGTAAATATCGGTATGGAAAACCATACATGACTTCCATATTCTAAGATTTATATTTAAAATCATTTTCACCCAAACAGCCAGGCTGTGTCTTACCTGCCTTTTTATTGCTGTATTAAATGAAAAATATTATATTACATTAAAATGAAAAAATTATAATTTTATTGCCTGGCAACAAAATTATTTTATTTTTAACAATTACCATTGTTTCAAAAAGTTTAAATAAATTTTCAAGTACTTTACTCTTGTTAAAACGTAAAAGGTTGCAGGTAAACTAGCCCTTCCCCTTAACCGATCTTCACCAAAATCGAAAGTCCTTGAGACCTCTACAATTTAGGGACGTATGCAAAAAATTATTTGATTCTGTTTGAATTTGCGGCTGTTATCGTTTGCCATAGAAAATACGCTTGAAAAAAAAACGTTGCAGGTAAACTACCCCTTCCCCTTAACCGATCTTCACCAAAAACAATAGGTCTTGAGTACTCTACAAATCAGGGTGTATGCAAAACATTATTTGATCTGTTTGAATTTGCGGCTGTTATCGTTTGCCATAGAAAATACCCTTTTTAAAAAAACGTTGCAGGTAAACTACCCCTTTCCCTCAACCGATCTTCACCAAAAACAATAGGTCTTGAGAACTCTACAATTTAGGGCTGTATGCAAATAATTTTTTGATTCTGTTTGAATTGGCGGCTGTTATCGTTTGCCATAGGAAATACCCTTGTTAAAACATAAAACGTTACAGGTAAACTACCCCTTTCCCTTAACCGATCTTCACCAAAAACAATAGGTCTTGAGTACTCTACAAATCAGGGCAGTATGCAAAACATTATTTGATTCTGTTTGAATTTGCGGCTGTTATCGTTTGCCATAGAAAATACCCTTGTTAAAAAAACGTTGCAGGTAAACTACCCCTTTCCCTCAACCGAACTTCACCAAAAACAATAGGTCTTGAGAACTCTACAATTTAGGGCTGTATGCAAATAATATTTTGATTCTGTTTGAATTTGCGGCTGTTATCGTTTGCCATAGGAAATACCCTTGTTAAAACATAAAACGTTACAGGTAAACTACCCCTTTCCCTTAACCGATCTTCACCAAAATCAACAGATCTTGAGAACTCTACAATTCAGGGCTGTATGCGAAACATTATTTGATTCTGTTTGAATTTGCGGCTGTTATCGTTTGCCAAACAAACAAAATTACCCTTGCTAAAAAAAAACCGTTGCAGGTAAACTACCCCTTTCCCTCAACCGATCTTCACCAAAAACAATAGGTCGCGAGTACTCTGCAAATCAGGGCTGCATGCAAAAAATTATTTGATTCTGTTTGAATTTGCGGCAGTTATCGTTTGCCATAGAAAAAAAATCTACAGACAGACAGACAGACAGACAGACAGACAGACAGACAGACAGACAGACAGACACACAGACACTTTTCGGAAAACGACTTTTTTTCATGTTTTGAGTGTAGTAGAATCAGAATCTGCAATAATCTCGAACACGATTTTTTTTGCCATCACCATACTTCCATTCCTTAAGGAATATGGAAGTAAAATTACCCATGTTAAAACATAAAACATGAGATTTATAAAACATATCTAAGATTTATATTTAAAATCATTTTTGAAATAAAATATTTTCATAGAACCTACTAACGCTGGGGAAATCTGAGGAGCCAATCAGAGTTGGGCCTACCTGTCACTCTGCTGAATTTGGTGGAAAGCCCTGTCACTGTCGTCAAGTCCCCACCTCAATGAAGAACCCATTGTTTTATAAAAATATATTTAAATTTTGAAAACTGAAAATTCTTTTCTTGTAAATATTTATATTTTATAATCAAAATGACTTTATTTTTGTTACCTGGCAACAAAATTATTTTATTTTCAACAATTACCATTGTTTCAAAAAGTTTAAATAAATTTTCAAGTACTTTACTCTTGTTAAAGCGTAAAAGGTTGCAGGTAAACTACCCCTTCCCCTTAACCGATCTTCACCAAAATCGAAAGTCCTTGATACCTCTACAATTCAGGGACGTTTGCAAAAAATTATTTGATTCTGTTGGAATTTGCGGCAGTTATCGTTTGCCATAGAAAAAAAAAACGTTGCAGGTAAACTACCCCTTCCCCTTAACCGATCTTCACCAAAAACAATAGGTCTTGAGTACTCTACAAATCAGGGCTGCATGCAGAAAATTATTTGATTCTGTTTGAACTTGCGGCTGTTATCGTTTGCCATAGAAAATACCCTTGTTAAAAAAACGTTGTAGGTAAACTACCCCTTTCCCTTAACCGATCTTCACCAAAAACAATAGGTCTTGAGAACTCTACAATTTAGGGCCGTATGCAAATAATCTTTTGATTCTGTTTGAATTTGCGGCTGTTATCGTTTGCCATAGGAAATACCCTTGTTAAAACATAAAACGTTACAGGTAAATTACCCCTTTCCCTTAACCGATCTTCACCAAAACAATAGGTCTTGAGAACTCTACAATTCAGGGCTGTATGCGAAAAATTATTTGATTCTGTTTGAATTTGCGGCTGTTATCGTTTGCCAAAAAAAAAATTTCCCTTGATAAAAAAAAACCGTTGCAGGTAAACTACCCCTTTCCCTCAACCGATCTTCACCAAAAACAATAGGTCGCGAGTACTCTACAAATCAGGGCAGTATGCAAAAAATTATTTGATTCTGTTTGAATTTGCGGCAGTTATCGTTTGCCATAGAAAAAAAATCTACAGACAGACACACAGACAGACAGACACACAGACACACACACAGACACTTTTCGGAAAACGACTTTTTTTCATGTTTTGAGTGTAGTAGAATCAGAATCTGCAATAATCTCGAACACGATTTTTTTTGCCATCACCATACTTCCATTCCTTAAGGAATATGGAAGTAAATATCGGTATGGAGAACCATACATGACTTCCATATTCTAAGATTTATATTTAAAATCATTTTCAGCCAAACAGCCAGGCTGTGTCTTACCTGCCTTTTTATTGCTGTATTAAATGAAAAATATTATATTACATTAAAATGAAAAAATTATAATTTTATTGCCTGGCAACAAAATTATTTTATTTTTAACAATTACCATTGTTTCAAAAAGTTTAAATAAATTTTCAAGTACTTTACTCTTGTTAAAACGTAAAAGGTTGCAGGTAAACTACCCCTTCCCCTTAACCGATCTTCACCAAAATCGAAAGTCATTGAGACCTCTACAATTCAGGGACGTATGCAAAAAATTATTTGATTCTGTTTGAATTTGCGGCTGTTATCGTTTGCCATAGCAAATACGCTTGATAAAAAAACGTTGCAGGTAAACTACCCCTTCCCCTTAACCGATCTTCACCAAAAACAACAGGTCTTGAGTACTCTACAAATCAGGGCTGTATGCACAACATTATTTGATTCTGTTTGAATTTGCGGCTGTTATCGTTTGCCATAGAAAATACCCTTGTTAAAAAAACGTTGCAGGTAAACTACCCCTTTCCCTCAACCGATCTTCACCAAAAACAATAGGTCTTGAGAACTCTACAATTTAGGGCTGTATGCAAATAATCTTTTGATTCTGTTTGAATTTGCGGCTGTTATCGTTTGCCATAGGAAATACCCTTGTTAAAACATAAAACGTTACAGGTAAACTACCCCTTTCCCTTAACCGATCTTCACCAAAAACAATAGGTCTTGAGTACTCTACAAATCAGGGCTGTATGCAAAACATTATTTGATTCTGTTTGAATTTGCGGCTGTTATCGTTTGCCATAGAATATACCCTTGTTAAGAAAACGTTGCAGGTAAACTACCCCTATCCCTCAACCGAACTTCACCAAAAACAACAGGTCTTGAGAACTCTACAATTTAGGGCTGTATGCAAATAATCTTTTGATTCTGTTTGAATTTGCGGCTGTTATCGTTTGCCATAGGAAATACCCTTGTTAAAACATAAAACGTTACAGGTAAACTACCCCTTTCCCTTAACCGATCTTCACCAAAATCAACAGATCTTGAGAACTCTAGAATTCAGGGCTGTATGCGAAACATTATTTGATTCTGTTTGAATTTGCGGCTGTTATCGTTTGCCAAACAAACAAAATTACCCTTGCTAAAAAAAAACCGTTGCAGGTAAACTACCCCTTTCCCTCAACCGATCTTCACCAAAAACAATAGGTCGCGAGTACTCTGCAAATCAGGGCTGCATGCAAAAAATTATTTGATTCTGTTTGCATTTGCGGCAGTTATCGTTTGCCATAGAAAAAAAATCTACAGACAGACAGACACACAGACAGACAGACAGACACACAGACACTTTTCGGAAAACGACTTTTTTTCATGTTTTGAGTGTAGTAGAATCAGAATCTGCAATAATCTCGAATACGATTTTTTTTGCCATCACCATACTTCCATTCCTTAAGGAATATGGAAGTAAAAATGAACCTTATGTTTCATTATTGGCTTTCACAAACTATGTAAATGATGAAAAAATACAACTTTTGAGGGACTTATTATTTGTACAAGAGGGAATAATACATGGTGTTAATATAGAGCTGTCAATCTGTTTAAAATGACATTTATTTAAATGATGAATAAAAACAGAATCAGACACAGGATAAAAAGTAAAGTGACAGGGTACAATTACCCAAAACCATATTAAAATATCGGTATGGAGAACCATACATGACTTCCATATTCTAAGATTTATATTTAAAATCATTTTCAGCCAAACAGCCAGGCTGTGTCTTACTTGCCTTTTTATTGCTGTATTAAATGAAAAATATTATATTACATTAAAATGAAAAAATTATAATTTTATTGCCTGGCAACAAAATTATTTTATTTTTAACAATTACCATTGTTTCAAAAAGTTTAAAAAAATTTTCAAGTACTTTACTCTTGTTAAAACGTAAAAGGTTGCAGGTAAACTACCCCTTCCCCTTAACCGATCTCCACCAAAATCGAAAGTCATCGAGACCTCTACAATTCAGGGACGTATGCAAAAAATTGTTTGATTCTGTTTGAATTTGCGGCTGTTATCGTTTTCCATAGAAAATACGCTTGATAAAAAAACGTTGCAGGTAAACTACCCCTTCCCCTTAACCGATCTTCACCAAAAACAATAGGTCTTGAGTACTCTACAAATCAGGGCTGTATGCAAAACATTATTTGATTCTGTTTGAATTTGCGGCTGTTATCGTTTGCCATAGAAAATACCCTTGTTAAAAAAACGTTGCAGGTAAACTACCCCTTTCCCTCAACCGATCTTCACCAAAAACAATAGGTCGCGAGTACTCTGCAAATCAGGGCTGTATGCAAAAAATTATTTGATTCTGTTTGAATTTGCGGCAGTTTTCGTTTGCCATAGAAAAAAAATCTACAGACAGACACACAGACAGACAGACAGACAGACACACAGACACACAGACACTTTTCGGAAAACGACTTTTTTTCATGTTTTGAGTGTAGTAGAATCAGAATCTGCAATAATCTCGAACACGATTTTTTTTGCCATCACCATACTTCCATTCCTTAAGGAATATGGAAGTAAAACAGTTAAAAACTGAATAATTAAACTTAGTATAAGGAACAGAGAATAAGAATGTAGAAAATAAGGTTTTGTTTATATAGAATAAGATATTTTAAAAATGTATTAGGAATAAGAACATTTATACAGTTTAGAAACACTAACATCCTTTAATTGTAAAAATATTTATTACATGTATTCACGTTAATAAGTAAATAAGATGTTAGCAGGGAAAAAACATTCTTTTTTAAATAATATTTGTTATGTATTAGTATTAAGCTTTAAGTATAAAAAAAATGTCTAATTAGTTGAAGACAACTATTATTTAGAATTATTTCTTGTATGTTAATAGTATTGAAACAGATACTAATTGTTATTTTGTTTAATAGAAAAAATGTTTAATTTATATTGCAATGTTAAAAAGTCAGAGAGGGTATAACTCAATGTGTATTGTTTATATAAAAATTTGTATGGAAAAATTGTTAGGAATCTAGGCAAAATGATAAAAACTAAACATCATCAAAACTGAGAAACTAAGTACTTAAATACATTTAAACGGAAGGGATTTAGATAAGGTAAACCAGAAACAAAGCCATATAATTAGAAATATAACTTAGAAAGATTTTGTAAAATTATAGCCAGGATTATTAATAAAAATGGAAATGACAGAACTCAAAAATTTGGAGTGGGGAGTCATATATTCCAACATAATATTTTAAAACTTAACCAATTCATATAATTGCAAGAAATTAAGGGAATATAAACCTTTTATTACAATATGAGATTTAATAATCATAAATATAACTTGATAATGGCAGAATTTGGATAATAACAGGAAGCTGGACTTTAAAATTTACAATATACAAAATGAAGGTAAAATTACCAATTTTAGATCAAAAACTTAATAAAACGGCATTATTCGATATCAAAATACGCCGAATGAACTGAAGGATAAAATTAAGTAACAACTAGCTAATAAATTTGAATAATAACCAAAGTATAAGCAGTTATATAATGTAACTTTATTACATGCACAGGATGCAAAATAAAATTCGAACAATGTAAGGAATAATATTGCTTTGGCTAAGGTTTTAGTCGGAGGTGAAGGAAGTAAAAGAGTTAATTATTGAACGTTGTACGGGACACTTGACACGAGCATTTAAAACGTATTAACCTAGTTTCGAATACCGTAATGGCGAGTAATAGTATAATCCGAGAGTGAAAATCGCGAGTGGCGGCGAAAAACATTTTACAACCTCAACACAGTGACATAAACACCTACCAACACCGAACAAACATTGTATAGCACAAAACTACAGTGAAATAACATTTTAAACTCAATAAAACAGTAATATAACTTAACCATCAAAAGTGCCTGATCGACAAAAGTGAACCAGACTTATAAATACACTAATTTTCGATATACAACACTGAAACTTAACCAAAGACACTAAACCAACATCAGAAGGAAGATTTGCAGACACCAGGACGTAAATTCGACAGGAAAACATCTTTATTGGGACACCAAAAAACTGCGAGGTGACGATCTACAACTTCGACGGCGGCCATTGCTGTTTCATCAACGCTCGACTGAACACAGCCATCTACTGTTTGTCTGCGAGACGGTTCGCAACCTATTTATTTATTTTTACTCTTTCAATTGAATATATGTACTTTTAGTTTTAAAAATTTATCTTGTAATGCTATACTTTTTAATCTCTGCCCTATTTCTCTGACTTTTCCCATAAATAGCTGTTCAAAGAACCTTTGTACTTTATATAAAAATCTGTAATAACATATCGATACCCTGAGAATCGATTTAAAAATCGACAAGAGTCCGAATAATCAATTGTTAATAAAATAATTAATACCTTTCAATTAAAACAGTTCTTTTTCATTTCTAAATATAACTGTTTAACAATATATTAATTTAAACATAATTTGCTACAAGAATTTCACCACCAGAAGGAAGATAACCTCCAAACTAAAAGTAAACAAAGATCGATTGCAATTGGATACAATCCTATAAGTGGTTGGAGTTTATTCATAAATACACAAAAGGCTATAAAACTTTCGAATTAAGTAATAACCATTTCGGAACGTCTTGAAACTCAATTAATTAATTGTTTTTAATTAATTGATCAATAAAAAAAAATTTTTAATTAAAAAAAATTTTTTTTAACAAAATTTTATTTCTTACACGAACACATATTTATATATTTTTTGTAACACGGGGTTCGTTACAATACCATACAAGGTAAATAAGCCTATAGTGAAAATAGTGACCAGAACAATACACACACACGCGCGCGCGCTCGAAGATATTAACAAAACTGACACATCCGTTAGTCAGGTAGGGGGGGAGGGTCTGATCCATAATAAAATTTTATTAACTGTGAAGGTGCCATCGAGAAACTTACAAATCTCGTAATATCTTCACAGAATCAAACTAACGGTCTTCTTTCACGGGTAGTTTTATATTGTTCAGTTTACTGTCAACCCTAAATAGAAACATTGGAACAATAACGGGGTAGGGAATGTAGCAGAATACTAAACACGAAGTGGACACTGTGTTTTACAGTGCCATACACACAGCGATAATTCTACGGCGGATCGAGGAAGCACTGGAGACACTCCCTGGTGACGGATTAACCCGGCCCGAATGAGTAATGGCGATTCCACCGTCATAAACACTATTAAATGAAAGCCTTACATACGGCACATCCATCTGTCCCTTCTCTTTCTCGGTGTCCGCCGCTCATTTTATACGTAATAATTCTTGTCTCGTTAACGGTCGCCATTAGAGACAGCAACGGATATTTACGGTCAGCAGCGGATTCGATTCCCCCATTCAACGTGTCCGATTATCACTTATCAAAATATGACTGTGACTATTAACGAACGCGATATTCAGATCAGATACGCGGTACGCTTATCTGTTTAACATCAAATCTTGTAGTTACACTGATGCTGACTGTGTCGATACAAAATTGACAGAATAATATTTGGCCACTTGAGGAAACTACGAAGATTACCAGATGAAAACATTTTATAAAGTTAATTTATATTATTAGTAACAATAAGTAAAACTTTTAGCACAAGAATTAATTTTTATATTGCGTGTGTGTGGATGTATGAAGTACCATCACCTTAGACGTGTTTCTACATTTGCTGACTTCAGAGTTCCTCTCATAAATCTGATTGGCCCGCACATATGGTTGTGTTTTTTATATTATTAATTTGTATATCTGATAACGATAGATTATGCTATCGACACAGTGTTATATTAAGAAAATAATAATAAAAAATAAATTCTTGTACCGAAAAATTTTATTTATTACTAGCAGGTACCCGCGGCTTCGCACGCGAATATTTGTATATGATTGTTGTGGTAACTGTCGAGTTAGTAGTTTGTAGCCCAGTCTGAGGATCGACTAATTTTATAACATGAATAATTTATAAATCTATTAATGAATGGGTTATTTATTATATATGTAAATTTAATACTTTCTCAAATGTATCTAGCCCTTAAGTTGGACGCTATTTATAACTTTCATTTTATATGCGTATTGATTGCACAATAAATTAATTATTAAATATATAAAATTATCAATCTCTGACATGTATGAGTATAATTTAATCTTAATGATGATTCTAACTATCTATGCTCATCAACACATACGTGATATCATTTATTTAATTGAACATAAGAAACTCTCAAATCTATTTGCATTCTTTCAAACTTTAAGTTAATATTTGGGTTGCATTGGTAATAATGAACGCATGTTTCTGGTTAACTAAAATACTAGTTTAATTATCATTTATGACATATTATAATAGTACATAGGTTACGTCGCTGTACCTGAAATACATACATATTTATAATAAACAAAGATATATCTTAATATATGCTGAAACAAAGGAAAACATACATACATATATAAATCAAATGATGTTACAATTCAATATTCTACTTATTTAATGCGTTCATTAAATCCCAAATAAGCTTTTGTTTATACGTTCATTAAATACTTTATTCAGATTTACTCATTACTTTTCTTAATAAATTTCTCAGGTGTGAATTCTTTGAAAGAAACCAGGTCAGTAGAAGTTACAAATTAGAAGTAATTATAATAGTGGTTACTTGGTTAGTGAATATCCATTAGTTGTTGATGAAGTCTCGTTCTGGTGATGGAGATGGCTCGTAGATACATTCCGTAGTAAGTTGTTTTATCACTGCCACTTATCACTTTATTCTTCCGACCGCTCGCGTAGGTGTTCGTATATGTGTGGGTAATTGAAGTTCAGTGTTCAATCAATGTTCTATCTTACTGTGTTTGCTGTGTGTTCGTTTTAAAGTCAATATACATGTCTAGTTTCATTTGTCGCTGCTTCCACAAACGATCCTATAATTGATTAGTTTGTTTAATGTTTCGTGTTCATTATGTTGTTGATACACAATACTAAGTTCCAATAATTTGTATATCGTTTAGTGATGCTGTCTGTTAGTGTAACGGTCAGATTGTTCACTTGGAGTAAATTTCACTAAGTCTGTTACTGCGCACACCGGTAACGTTCACTACCGCGATATGAATGTATTATTAAGTTTTAAGTTCCTTGTTATTTATCTAACTTCCGAAAGATTTGAGTAAACAATGGAAAGTTTATGATATACCGTCTCTCGCACTTGTAGTTAAACTACTTGATAATTGAAATGTAAACTGTCTGAAAATTCTAACTGTAAAAACTTTAGTATAACTATTCAAAATTTAAGTGTTGACTGTCTAAAAATTGAGTATGACTGCCTCTCCGCCTTCCTGGACAGCTAGTTTTATTAATTCGTCCCTACTCAAAATTTTGTCTCTGGCGCGCTTCACGCCCACTTCTTTTCGAGATTGGTCAGTTTTTGATTTTCTCGGAAAATACTGTCCCACTCTGTCAAAATCCTACGTCATAGTTCTTCCGATAGGTTCTTCGTCTCAGTTGCTATGGAAACATCCCTCACCAACAAATTTCTCGCTGGCTGAAGGTCTCTGATAGGTCCTTAGGTCTTCCTGCTCTCTGGCTTGACGATCGTTGACCCGCTTCGAAGAAACTACGGCTATAAACAGCTTGTCTATCAGCCTATTGTCTGAGTAAACTCTGCGTTTCTATAGATTCCCATTATCTGTACTTACAGTCTTCCTGGCGTATTGTTCTATGCTCTAACCCCTTTTTTCTGGCTATTACTAATTTCGAACATCTGCTGGTCGTTGAAGTCACCCCAACTTTCCCTTCGTAAATTCTTGTCTGTCAATTAGACGATACCTCCAGCTGTGTAACATGACTTTAGTTTTTGTCAGCCTATCTTCCAGTATTGTTACTTAAGGTGCAGCGTATCCGTTTCATTGTAGTATGGAGCATCACTTGTTTTTGTCGCTTATCGTCTACTGACGTAACACGGCCACATCTGCTACAATTCTTGGTACGGGTGTGAATGTCCTCACTTACGTTGTTACAGCTGCGGAGAGCAATAATTCTGGACGAAACTTTCCCTGTCATCTTACGCCACCAAATTCTATAGTTGGATTGCACTTAATGCGTTTCTATTGTCAAGTCAGCAACGCTTCACTGACACCTTCTCATTACTCCTTATTTATTGCTCCACCATAAGTCGTTGACACTTGCCTCGTGTGAACGTACTCTGCCGAGGTGAAAATTTGAAAATTTTAAAATTTTCTGCTCGTTACAGTATCCTCAATTTCGATTTGACGATGTGACCTCTGGGAACAACTCAAATCTAAATTCTGCGCCCTGTACGTCGCCTCGCCGTGTCCATCTTCTTCAGGGGAAGGTATACACAATAACCTACTTTCAAAAGCTTATATGACCAGTGGTACACCCCCTTTTGGTTTTAATTGGTTCTCTGAATTTATTGCCAGCTATTTGGGATAGCTGAACGCATTTCACATTGTCGAATTGACATATAAATACCTTATCTTTATAATTATAAGATAAATCATAAATTCCATAAGCAATTAAATAATTTCATCAATTGAATAAAATTTTACCTTCTAAAATATCATATTCACAAGATATTATCAAACAGTTAAGCGGTTCAATGTAACCTTTACATGATATCAACGAAAATCTCCTATACATATACACCTTTGTGCATTACTAATGACCTTACCAATAAAATCTTTTAAACTGTTATTTTAAAATTAGATTGTTAATTGACACAATCGCTATGTTAATTGTGATTATCTTAATAATTTACATACACGTATTACATTTAGTTTCAATGATTTATCTACTTCATGATAACATCATCTATAATCCTAACCTACTAATTACATACACTCATATTAACAAAGTTCATCCGCTATCTAGTTCGTTGAATATTATCACTTATCTGATTTTAAGTGTCCATTTCTCACTTTGTATTTTAACTTATTACCATATCAATCAAATAATAGCAATTAAATGTCCTTTGCATTCACTGCAATATTTTTCTAAAACGTCACACTAAATGTTAATTTATCTTATTATCTAACATCTAATTAGTGCTTAATAGACTAAATACATTTTTGATGTTATGTTTCAACAATTAAAGTACATAACTTTCTTGGATAAGCCAGCTTGAATGATATCATCGCGTCAATTACCCTAATGCAGTTGATTCATCAGCATCGGCTAGCTTCTTACGACATCTTCTTCAATTTCTTCCACTTCCTTCATCTTCAATTCTCTGGTTCATAGTATTTTTTCAATTGTCTGGCATTAAATTTTCCACGGAGTTTCTTGTCATCATCGCAATCAACGAGTAGATAAGTAGCTTCTCCGAGAATTTGATGCACTTTATATGGTCCGCAGTACAGTTCGCAAAATTTTTCAATTCTTTTCTGGACCGCGTCCGATTGATGATATGTTCTGATTAACACTTTCTCACCAATGTTGAATCTTGTAATGGTTTTAGTCTCATTACATAATTTTGCTTGTTTTTCTCTCTTCTCCTTCATTTTGATAAATATTTGGTTATGATCTACCCCTTTAACTAGGAGCATATCCTTGTTGATGTATTTTTCCCACGCTCTGGGAGGTTTTCTTCCGAGCTGAGCTTCGTACGGTGTTACTTCTATCGTCTCGTGGTACGTTTCGTTAATACAACTCTCGACGATTGGTACGTAACGCGACCACTTTGTATGTTGATCACCAACAAAGATCCTAAATAAGTTCCCAAGCTGTCTGTTGATTCTTTCAGCCAGATTCGCACAAGGGTTCCTTATTGCGGTAAATCGTGGTTGGATATTTAGTTCAGTTAATCCATCTAACCATTTTTTAGATGAAAATTGCGTTCCGTTGTCTGTGATAATCACTCTAGGAGACCCTAGTTCTTCACGATATTGGTGTACTCTCCTCAGTGTAGCGACGGTCGTTGCCCTTCGAAGTGTGAAAAGTCGTACGTATTTGGTAAAGTTGTCAACCATAATAAATAGATACCTCATCCCGCCAGACGAAGCAGGTAACGGTCCGTAATAGTCCGCGCTCACAAGGTCACCCTTGCGTAACGGTATTATGGCTTTTGTTCCTCCGAACGAATTTCTGTTGCCGGAATCCTTTTTTTTTTTTTTTTGACAAGTGTCGCAAGTCCGTACATAATTTTTCACCCTCTTTAACATTCCGTCCATGGTAAAGTACTCCTGCAATAATTTGATACATCTCTTCGCACCGGGATGCCCATACATACGGTGTATTTCAGCAATTATTTCGCCAGACACACTGTTCGGTACGTATAGTTTCCACTCTCCTTTGCGTAATCTGTACAATTTCTCATCGACGAATCTATAAAATTTATTTAATTTCTTATCTATACAATTTTCCCTAATCTTATCAATAATATACTTAAGCTTATGGTCTTGAATTTGGTGCCTTCCAATATCCATTAGGATCTTGCTTACCTTCTTATCCATTTTGATTGTCAGGTGGTTAATTAAATATTCGGAAATATTGTCACTAATTACTTCTGGTGTGGCATCTTCTGGATTTCTGCTCAGAAGATCGGCAATAATATTGTCCTTACCTCTACAATGGACAATGTCAAATTTGTACTCCTGAATACTTAAGATCCAGCGTGTAATACGCGAGTTGTTTAAATGACATTTATTCATAAAAGTCAGTGCTTTATTATCAGTAATGATGGTTAACGGTTGTCCTAGTATGTATATACGGAACCGCTCAAGACATCTTACAATACATAAAAGCTCCTTCTCCGTAGTGTAATAATTTATTTCCGCACCCTTGAATGTCCTGCTGGTAAAAGCTATTACTCCAATTCTTCCTTCTTCATCCAATTGATATAGTTGTCCGCCATATGCAAAGTTGCTGGCGTCACATTGCATATAATATCTTTGGTTTATTCGGGGAAACTTTAAGATGACTGTTTCTACGAATAACCTTTTAACCTGCTGAAAACACTCATTTAATTCCTGTGTCCAGGTGAATTTCTGTCCTTTCCGTACCAACTCCAGTAATGGTTTAGTAGTTTCAGCGTATTTGTCTGTAAAACGATTATAGAAATTTGTCAACCCCAGGAAACCTTTTAATTGTTTTTGGTTCCGAGGTGCAGGGAACTTCATAATGGCATCTATCTTCTCGTCCGTTGCTCGTATTCCTTGCGTTGTTAGTTGATAACCGAGGTACGCGATTTCTTGTCTGAAGAACTGCGACTTCTCCAAATTGATGGTTAAATTTGCCCTTCTTAAATTAGATAATAATAAGTCTAAATGTAACAAATGCGTTTCTAAATCTTCTGAATAACACAGGCAATCGTCGACATAAATAATGGTATTTTCTTTTACTTCTTCGTCCAATACTGTGTCCAATCCCCTGGTCAGTGCAGCAGAACTGGTACTCAGGCCGAATGGTGTAACTGTAAAACGATAACACTTGCCGTCGTACATAAAAGCGGTGAAGTTCCGGCATTCCGACTTCAGTGGTACTTGCCAGAAACTGCTAGTTAGATCTACGGTAGATAAGTACTTCATCTCTCCACATCTCGCCAAAATGTCGTTTATTGGAGGGGCACCCTCGTAGTCCGGGATAGTCACACTGTTCACCTTCCTCGCATCCAAACACAATCGTACGCTACCATCCTTCTTGATTACCGTAACTAGTGGGTTGATATATGCACTGTTGCATCTCTCAATGACCCCATACCGTAACATTTTCCGAATCTCCTCATCTACCTTCCCTTTATAGGCTAATGGGACAGGCCATCCTCTCTGGAAGTACGGTGTCTGGTCGGTGACTCGGAACTCGTGGACATACCCATCGATTCTTCCGGGGCATTCTCTGAATAAACTACAATTTCTTATTAGAATCTCCCTTAATCTTTCCAACGTTCCTCTATCTCCGCATTCTATACTTTCTATCTTCTTGTTAATGTTTCTGATGATCTCTTCTTCTTCTTCTACGTCCACCACTTCTATATGCATCATAGGCACCGTGTACGTCGCTTCGTTATCCTCTCTTCTTATCTCGACGATTCTTCTTCCCATGTCAATGAGACACCCTGTTTCTTGAAGAAAATTGGTTCCTAATATGCATGGTTTTATCAAATCTGGTATTATTAGGAAAACACATTCATATTTAATTTCTTCAATATAGATATCACATAATATTTGTTTTCTGATTAGCTTTGATTTATTACCAACTGCGCTAACTACTAATGTGTTAGACATCGGTAATATTTCATAAGGTGTAATGTCATGTTTGTTTTGGTGAAACCACGACTCAGATAACCCAGCTATTACAGATCCAGTATCGATTAACGCTTGTACACTAACATTATTATTGAACTTGATATTTATCTCTGGACACCTGATTATTCGTTGAGAAATTTCTTCATCATCATTACACAATAAATCGCTTCGTAAGTCCGGTAGGATAATATTCGTCTGGTAGTCATTTGTTTTGACGGCTATCTTTGTTAATGGGTGGAGGGATTTTTTTTTCTTCTTCTTGTTGACGATTTCTTTTAGGTTGAGTGCCCGATGCACCAGCTGTCGTGTTTGTAAACTCTATTGTGTTGACAGCGCGCCGGTCTGCGTTACGGGGCTGGTTATTTATGGCGGGTCTGTCACCCCATGTTTTCTTCTGTATACCTCCCCCTTTGTTCAAGCCGCTTTCACTTTCCTTATACGCATTTCTGCCATCGTTTGCCGCTGCATAGTTCGCTTCTCTATTAATTCTTGGTTGAATCTGTGAATACTCGATGATCAGAGATTCGAAGTTTGGTATCGTCACAATTCCTCTTGTAACCACCGCAAGCTGGATGTCCCGCCCAAAGTGACGAGATATCTTACGTATTAACTGATAATCAGACAAAGTAGGTGTTAACTGCTTACTTTCCAATAAAATCCGTTTAATATATTGAATAGCAGTAACTGGTCCGCGCCAATCAAATCTGCCAAACTCCAAATGGTCCCGGATACTGTCCTGTCGTTCCTGGCCCCAATATTTTAGAGAGAACGCTTCCTTGAATTCTGCGAAGTTTGATATCTGGTCACGTATCACTCGCCACCAAATTCCTGCGTCTAACTCCAGATGTTTGCCAATCCACTTGATATTGTCAGCGGGATAATATAACTCTTGAACTTCGGACAATTCTTTGAGGAATTCCATAGGGAATCTGTCTGTGCCATTATATTTGAGATCATTGTGGTTAGGTCCGTTAATTCGATTTAACATTCCACAATCACCTTCCATCAATTGTCGCTGTAATCTTTCTTGGTTTTCTCTTACCTTATTTAAATGTCCCTTTAATTCTTCGATCCTAGTTGTCTTTTCTTTCGTAGTCTCGTCCAACTTCTGTTCTGTTGAACGTTGTCTACCGTCTACGTCTTCTAATTTTTGTATAATATTACTATTTGTTCCTTCTTGCTCTTGTTGTCTCTGCAGTATGGTATTGTGCATCTCGGCCTTGAGTTCTTCGTGCTTCTTATTGTAATCCTTAACGTGAACATCGAACTTGTGATTAATCTTTTTAACGGTCGTCTGGGTAGAGTGTACCGCCGCCATCCATTCTTGACGATCATTATCTTGTTTTTCTTGTATTTCTACGTAATTCTTGTCGGCTTCTTCTCTTAAGTCTCTCACGATATCATCTTGCCTTTTCTGTAATTCATCGACCTTTCTTTCCCAAGTCTGCTGACAGTCACGTATCTCGGACCTTATTTGTGTCATCTCTTCCTTATGCTGGTCGAGCTTTTCATTAATTAATCTATTACCTTCCTTTTGTTCTTCCTTCTGCTGGTCGAATTTTTCACTTATTAATCGAATACTTTCTTCTCTAATTAATTTAATATTTTCTTCTTGTTTTCTGTTACTTTCTTCGCTAATTAATTTAATATTTTCTTCTAGTTTCATGCTTCGTTCTTCTTGTTTCTTTTCTTGTTGACGCATGAACTCCATTAACATTTGTAGAGTCCTATCTTCTGGTTTCGATGTCTGTCCTCGCGCCCTATCTTCTGGACTCTCTATCACGCTACTTGGTTCACTGGGTGTAGTATTGTCCTCGGTATTTACTACGCCTAATTGGTTATTAATATCAAATTCTACACTGTCTGAATTGCTCGCCATTTTAGCCCTACTGCGCGTAATCATTCAAACTGACTTACACTAATAACACTTATCTTACTTCTACTTCTATGACACTACTTTTTTTTACTACTTCTACTGCCTGTTCTTTACCTAAGCCGTACGTGTTAACAATCTGTGTTAATACGTATCATGCCGTGCGAATGGGCGCCATTTTATAACATTCTTAATGTAAATGGGTTATAAATCTATTATGCCCCACGTTGGGCGCCATTTTATAACATGAATAATTTATAAATCTATTAATGAATGGGTTATTTATTATATATGTAAATTTAATACTTTCTCAAATGTATCTAGCCCTTAAGTTGGACGCTATTTATAACTTTCATTTTATATGCGTATTGATTGCACAATAAATTAATTATTAAATATATAAAATTATCAATCTCTGACATGTATGTGTATAATTTAATCTTAATGATGATTCTAACTATCTATGCTCATCAACACATACGTGATATCATTTATTTAATTGAACATAAGAAACTCTCAAATCTATTTGCATTCTTTCAAACTTTAAGTTAATATTTGGGTTGCATTGGTAATAATGAACGCATGTTTCTGGTTAACTAAAATACTAGTTTAATTATCATTTATGACATATTATAATAGTACATAGGTTACGTCGCTGTACCTGAAATACATACATATTTATAATAAACAAAGATATATCTTAATATATGCTGAAACAAAGGAAAACATACATACATATATAAATCAAATGATGTTACAATTCAATATTCTACTTATTTAATGCGTTCATTAAATCCCAAATAAGCTTTTGTTTATACGTTCATTAAATACTTTATTCAGATTTACTCATTACTTTTCTTAATAAATTTCTCAGGTGTGAATTCTTTGAAAGAAACCAGGTCAGTAGAAGTTACAAATTAGAAGTAATTATAATAGTGGTTACTTGGTTAGTGAATATCCATTAGTTGTTGATGAAGTCTCGTTCTGGTGATGGAGATGGCTCGTAGATACATTCCGTAGTAAGTTGTTTTATCACTGCCACTTATCACTTTATTCTTCCGACCGCTCGCGTAGGTGTTCGTATATGTGTGGGTAATTGAAGTTCAGTGTTCAATCAATGTTCTATCTTACTGTGTTTGCTGTGTGTTCGTTTTAAAGTCAATATACATGTCTAGTTTCATTTGTCGCTGCTTCCACAAACGATCCTATAATTGATTAGTTTGTTTAATGTTTCGTGTTCATTATGTTGTTGATACACAATACTAAGTTCCAATAATTTGTATATCGTTTAGTGATGCTGTCTGTTAGTGTAACGGTCAGATTGTTCACTTGGAGTAAATTTCACTAAGTCTGTTACTGCGCACACCGGTAACGTTCACTACCGCGATATGAATGTATTATTAAGTTTTAAGTTCCTTGTTATTTATCTAACTTCCGAAAGATTTGAGTAAACAATGGAAAGTTTATGATATACCGTCTCTCGCACTTGTAGTTAAACTACTTGATAATTGAAATGTAAACTGTCTGAAAATTCTAACTGTAAAAACTTTAGTATAACTATTCAAAATTTAAGTGTTGACTGTCTAAAAATTGAGTATGACTGCCTCTCCGCCTTCCTGGACAGCTAGTTTTATTAATTCGTCCCTACTCAAAATTTTGTCTCTGGCGCGCTTCACGCCCACTTCTTTTCGAGATTGGTCAGTTTTTGATTTTCTCGGAAAATACTGTCCCACTCTGTCAAAATCCTACGTCATAGTTCTTCCGATAGGTTCTTCGTCTCAGTTGCTATGGAAACATCCCTCACCAACAAATTTCTCGCTGGCTGAAGGTCTCTGATAGGTCCTTAGGTCTCCCTGCTCTCTGGCTTGACGATCGTTGACCCGCTTCGAAGAAACTACGGCTATAAACAGCTTGTCTATCAGCCTATTGTCTGAGTAAACTCTGCGTTTCTATAGATTCCCATTATCTGTACTTACAGTCTTCCTGGCGTATTGTTCTATGCTCTAACCCCTTTTTTCTGGCTATTACTAATTTCGAACATCTGCTGGTCGTTGAAGTCACCCCAACTTTCCCTTCGTAAATTCTTGTCTGTCAATTAGACGATACCTCCAGCTGTGTAACATGACTTTAGTTTTTGTCAGCCTATCTTCCAGTATTGTTACTTAAGGTGCAGCGTATCCGTTTCATTGTAGTATGGAGCATCACTTGTTTTTGTCGCTTATCGTCTACTGACGTAACACGGCCACATCTGCTACAATTCTTGGTACGGGTGTGAATGTCCTCACTTACGTTGTTACAGCTGCGGAGAGCAATAATTCTGGACGAAACTTTCCCTGTCATCTTACGCCACCAAATTCTATAGTTGGATTGCACTTAATGCGTTTCTATTGTCAAGTCAGCAACGCTTCACTGACACCTTCTCATTACTCCTTATTTATTGCTCCACCATAAGTCGTTGACACTTGCCTCGTGTGAACGTACTCTGCCGAGGTGAAAATTTGAAAATTTTAAAATTTTCTGCTCGTTACAGTATCCTCAATTTCGATTTGACGATGTGACCTCTGGGAACAACTCAAATCTAAATTCTGCGCCCTGTACGTCGCCTCGCCGTGTCCATCTTCTTCAGGGGAAGGTATACACAATAACCTACTTTCAAAAGCTTATATGACCAGTGGTACACCCCCTTTTGGTTTTAATTGGTTCTCTGAATTTATTGCCAGCTATTTGGGATAGCTGAACGCATTTCACATTGTCGAATTGACATATAAATACCTTATCTTTATAATTATCAGATAAATCATAAATTCCATAAGCAATTAAATAATTTCATCAATTGAATAAAATTTTACCTTCTAAAATATCATATTCACAAGATATTATCAAACAGTTAAGCGGTTCAATGTAACCTTTACATGATATCAACGAAAATCTCCTATACATATACACCTTTGTGCATTACTAATGACCTTACCAATAAAATCTTTTAAACTGTTATTTTAAAATTAGATTGTTAATTGACACAATCGCTATGTTAATTGTGATTATCTTAATAATTTACATACACGTATTACATTTAGTTTCAATGATTTATCTACTTCATGATAACATCATCTATAATCCTAACCTACTAATTACATACACTCATATTAATAAAGTTCATCCGCTATCTAGTTCGTTGAATATTATCACTTATCTGATTTTAAGTGTCCATTTCTCACTTTGTATTTTAACTTATTACCATATCAATCAAATAATAGCAATTAAATGTCCTTTGCATTCACTGCAATATTTTTCTAAAACGTCACACTAAATGTTAATTTATCTTATTATCTAACATCTAATTAGTGCTTAATAGACTAAATACATTTTTGATGTTATGTTTCAACAATTAAAGTACATAACTTTCTTGGATAAGCCAGCTTGAATGATATCATCGCGTCAATTACCCTAATGCAGTTGATTCATCAGCATCGGCTAGCTTCTTACGACATCTTCTTCAATTTCTTCCACTTCCTTCATCTTCAATTCTCTGGTTCATAGTATTTTTTCAATTGTCTGGCATTAAATTTTCCACGGAGTTTCTTGTCATCATCGCAATCAACGAGTAGATAAGTAGCTTCTCCGAGAATTTGATGCACTTTATATGGTCCGCAGTACAGTTCGCAAAATTTTTCAATTCTTTTCTGGACCGCGTCCGATTGATGATATGTTCTGATTAACACTTTCTCACCAATGTTGAATCTTGTAATGGTTTTAGTCTCATTACATAATTTTGCTTGTTTTTCTCTCTTCTCCTTCATTTTGATAAATATTTGGTTATGATCTACCCCTTTAACTAGGAGCATATCCTTGTTGATGTATTTTTCCCACGCTCTGGGAGGTTTTCTTCCGAGCTGAGCTTCGTACGGTGTTACTTCTATCGTCTCGTGGTACGTTTCGTTAATACAACTCTCGACGATTGGTACGTAACGCGACCACTTTGTATGTTGATCACCAACAAAGATCCTAAATAAGTTCCCAAGCTGTCTGTTGATTCTTTCAGCCAGATTCGCACAAGGGTTCCTTATTGCGGTAAATCGTGGTTGGATATTTAGTTCAGTTAATCCATCTAACCATTTTTTAGATGAAAATTGCGTTCCGTTGTCTGTGATAATCACTCTAGGAGACCCTAGTTCTTCACGATATTGGTGTACTCTCCTCAGTGTAGCGACGGTCGTTGCCCTTCGAAGTGTGAAAAGTCGTACGTATTTGGTAAAGTTGTCAACCATAATAAATAGATACCTCATCCCGCCAGACGAAGCAGGTAACGGTCCGTAATAGTCCGCGCTCACAAGGTCACCCTTGCGTAACGGTATTATGGCTTTTGTTCCTCCGAACGAATTTCTGTTGCCGGAATCCTTTTTTTTTTTTTTTTTTTTTGACAAGTGTCGCAAGTCCGTACATAATTTTTCACCCTCTTTAACATTCCGTCCATGGTAAAGTACTCCTGCAATAATTTGATACATCTCTTCGCACCGGGATGCCCATACATACGGTGTATTTCAGCAATTATTTCGCCAGACACACTGTTCGGTACGTATAGTTTCCACTCTCCTTTGCGTAATCTGTACAATTTCTCATCGACGAATCTATAAAATTTATTTAATTTCTTATCTATACAATTTTCCCTAATCTTATCAATAATATACTTAAGCTTATGGTCTTGAATTTGGTGCCTTCCAATATCCATTAGGATCTTGCTTACCTTCTTATCCATTTTGATTGTCAGGTGGTTAATTAAATATTCGGAAATATTGTCACTAATTACTTCTGGTGTGGCATCTTCTGGATTTCTGCTCAGAAGATCGGCAATAATATTGTCCTTACCTCTACAATGGACAATGTCAAATTTGTACTCCTGAATACTTAAGATCCAGCGTGTAATACGCGAGTTGTTTAAATGACATTTATTCATAAAAGTCAGTGCTTTATTATCAGTAATGATGGTTAACGGTTGTCCTAGTATGTATATACGGAACCGCTCAAGACATCTTACAATACATAAAAGCTCCTTCTCCGTAGTGTAATAATTTATTTCCGCACCCTTGAATGTCCTGCTGGTAAAAGCTATTACTCCAATTCTTCCTTCTTCATCCAATTGATATAGTTGTCCGCCATATGCAAAGTTGCTGGCGTCACATTGCATATAATATCTTTGGTTTATTCGGGGAAACTTTAAGATGACTGTTTCTACGAATAACCTTTTAACCTGCTGAAAACACTCATTTAATTCCTGTGTCCAGGTGAATTTCTGTCCTTTCCGTACCAACTCCAGTAATGGTTTAGTAGTTTCAGCGTATTTGTCTGTAAAACGATTATAGAAATTTGTCAACCCCAGGAAACCTTTTAATTGTTTTTGGTTCCGAGGTGCAGGGAACTTCATAATGGCATCTATCTTCTCGTCCGTTGCTCGTATTCCTTGCGTTGTTAGTTGATAACCCAGGTACGCGATTTCTTGTCTGAAGAACTGCGACTTCTCCAAATTGATGGTTAAATTTGCCCTTCTTAAATTAGATAATAATAAGTCTAAATGTAACAAATGCGTTTCTAAATCTTCTGAATAACACAGGCAATCGTCGACATAAATAATGGTATTTTCTTTTACTTCTTCGTCCAATACTGTGTCCAATCCCCTGGTCAGTGCAGCAGAACTGGTACTCAGGCCGAATGGTGTAACTGTAAAACGATAACACTTGCCGTCGTACATAAAAGCGGTGAAGTTCCGGCATTCCGACTTCAGTGGTACTTGCCAGAAACTGCTAGTTAGATCTACGGTAGATAAGTACTTCATCTCTCCACATCTCGCCAAAATGTCGTTTATTGGAGGGGCACCCTCGTAGTCCGGGATAGTCACACTGTTCACCTTCCTCGCATCCAAACACAATCGTACGCTACCATCCTTCTTGATTACCGTAACTAGTGGGTTGATATATGCACTGTTGCATCTCTCAATGACCCCATACCGTAACATTTTCCGAATCTCCTCATCTACCTTCCCTTTATAGGCTAATGGGACAGGCCATCCTCTCTGGAAGTACGGTGTCTGGTCGGTGACTCGGAACTCGTGGACATACCCATCGATTCTTCCGGGGCATTCTCTGAATAAACTACAATTTCTTATTAGAATCTCCCTTAATCTTTCCAACGTTCCTCTATCTCCGCATTCTATACTTTCTATCTTCTTGTTAATGTTTCTGATGATCTCTTCTTCTTCTTCTACGTCCACCACTTCTATATGCATCATAGGCACCGTGTACGTCGCTTCGTTATCCTCTCTTCTTATCTCGACGATTCTTCTTCCCATGTCAATGAGACACCCTGTTTCTTGAAGAAAATTGGTTCCTAATATGCATGGTTTTATCAAATCTGGTATTATTAGGAAAACACATTCATATTTAATTTCTTCAATATAGATATCACATAATATTTGTTTTCTGATTAGCTTTGATTTATTACCAACTGCGCTAACTATTAATGTGTTAGACATCGGTAATATTTCATAAGGTGTAATGTCATGTTTGTTTTGGTGAAACCACGACTCAGATAACCCAGCTATTACAGATCCAGTATCGATTAACGCTTGTACACTAACATTATTATTGAACTTGATATTTATCTCTGGACACCTGATTATTCGTTGAGAAATTTCTTCATCATCATTACACAATAAATCGCTTCGTAAGTCCGGTAGGATAATATTCGTCTGGTAGTCATTTGTTTTGACGGCTATCTTTGTTAATGGGTGGAGGGATTTTTTTTTTCTTCTTCTTGTTGACGATTTCTTTTAGGTTGAGTGCCCGATGCACCAGCTGTCGTGTTTGTAAACTCTATTGTGTTGACAGCGCGCCGGTCTGCGTTACGGGGCTGGTTATTTATGGCGGGTCTGTCACCCCATGTTTTCTTCTGTATACCTCCCCCTTTGTTCAAGCCTCTTTCACTTTCCTTATACGCATTTCTGCCCTCGTTTGCCGCTGCATAGTTCGCTTCTCTATTAATTCTTGGTTGAATCTGTGAATACTCGATGATCAGATATTCGAAGTTTGGTATCGTCACAATTCCTCTTGTAACCACCGCAAGCTGGATGTCCCGCCCAAAGTGACGAGATATCTTACGTATTAACTGATAATCAGACAAAGTAGGTGTTAACTGCTTACTTTCCAATAAAATCCGTTTAATATATTGAATAGCAGTAACTGGTCCGCGCCAATCAAATCTGCCAAACTCCAAATGGTCCCGGATACTGTCCTGTCGTTCCTGGCCCCAATATTTTAGAGAGAACGCTTCCTTGAATTCTGCGAAGTTTGATATCTGGTCACGTATCACTCGCCACCAAATTCCTGCGTCTAACTCCAGATGTTTGCCAATCCACTTGATATTGTCAGCGGGATAATATAACTCTTGAACTTCGGACAATTCTTTGAGGAATTCCATAGGGAATCTGTCTGTGCCATTATATTTGAGATCATTGTGGTTAGGTCCGTTAATTCGATTTAACATTCCACAATCACCTTCCATCAATTGTCGCTGTAACCTTTCTTGGTTTTCTCTTACCTTATTTAAATGTCCCTTTAATTCTTCGATCCTAGTTGTCTTTTCTTTCGTAGTCTCGTCCAACTTCTGTTCTGTTGAACGTTGTCTACCGTCTACGTCTTCTAATTTTTGTATAATATTACTATTTGTTCCTTCTTGCTCTTGTTGTCTCTGCAGTATGGTATTGTGCATCTCGGCCTTGAGTTCTTCGTGCTTCTTATTGTAATCCTTAACGTGAACATCGAACTTGTGATTAATCTTTTTAACGGTCGTCTGGGTAGAGTGTACCGCCGCCATCCATTCTTGACGATCATTATCTTGTTTTTCTTGTATTTCTACGTAATTCTTGTCGGCTTCTTCTCTTAAGTCTCTCACGATATCATCTTGCCTTTTCTGTAATTCATCGACCTTTCTTTCCCAAGTCTGCTGACAGTCACGTATCTCGGACCTTATTTGTGTCATCTCTTCCTTATGCTGGTCGAGCTTTTCATTAATTAATCTATTACCTTCCTTTTGTTCTTCCTTCTGCTGGTCGAATTTTTCACTTATTAATCGAATACTTTCTTCTCTAATTAATTTAATATTTTCTTCTTGTTTTCTGTTACTTTCTTCGCTAATTAATTTAATATTTTCTTCTAGTTTCATGCTTCGTTCTTCTTGTTTCTTTTCTTGTTGACGCATGAACTCCATTAACATTTGTAGAGTCCCATCTTCTGGTTTCGATGTCTGTCCTCGCGCCCTATCTTCTGGACTCTCTATCACGCTACTTGGTTCACTAGGTGTAGTATTGTCCTCGGTATTTACTACGCCTAATTGGTTATTAATATCAAATTCTACACTGTCTGAATTGCTCGCCATTTTAGCCCTACTGCGCGTAATCATTCAAACTGACTTACACTAATAACACTTATCTTACTTCTACTTCTATGACACTACTTTTTTTTACTACTTCTACTGCCTGTTCTTTACCTAAGCCGTACGTGTTAACAATCTGTGTTAATACGTATCATGCCGTGCGAATGGGCGCCATTTTATAACATTCTTAATGTAAATGGGTTATAAATCTATTATGCCCCACGTTGGGCGCCATTTTATAACATGAACAATTTATAAATCTATTAATGAATGGGTTATTTATTATATATGTAAATTTAATACTTTCTCAAATGTATCTAGCCCTTAAGTTGGACGCTATTTATAACTTTCATTTTATATGCGTATTGATTGCACAATAAATTAATTATTAAATATATAAAATTATCAATCTCTGACATGTATGTGTATAATTTAATCTTAATGATGATTCTAACTATCTATGCTCATCAACACATACGTGATATCATTTATTTAATTGAACATAAGAAACTCTCAAATCTATTTGCATTCTTTCAAACTTTAAGTTAATATTTGGGTTGCATTGGTAATAATGAACGCATGTTTCTGGTTAACTAAAATACTAGTTTAATTATCATTTATGACATATTATAATAGTACATAGGTTACGTCGCTGTACCTGAAATACATACATATTTATAATAAACAAAGATATATCTTAATATATGCTGAAACAAAGGAAAACATACATACATATATAAATCAAATGATGTTACAATTCAATATTCTACTTATTTAATGCGTTCATTAAATCCCAAATAAGCTTTTGTTTATACGTTCATTAAATACTTTATTCAGATTTACTCATTACTTTTCTTAATAAATTTCTCAGGTGTGAATTCTTTGAAAGAAACCAGGTCAGTAGAAGTTACAAATTAGAAGTAATTATAATAGTGGTTACTTGGTTAGTGAATATCCATTAGTTGTTGATGAAGTCTCGTTCTGGTGATGGAGATGGCTCGTAGATACATTCCGTAGTAAGTTGTTTTATCACTGCCACTTATCACTTTATTCTTCCGACCGCTCGCGTAGGTGTTCGTATATGTGTGGGTAATTGAAGTTCAGTGTTCAATCAATGTTCTATCTTACTGTGTTTGCTGTGTGTTCGTTTTAAAGTCAATATACATGTCTAGTTTCATTTGTCGCTGCTTCCACAAACGATCCTATAATTGATTAGTTTGTTTAATGTTTCGTGTTCATTATGTTGTTGATACACAATACTAAGTTCCAATAATTTGTATATCGTTTAGTGATGCTGTCTGTTAGTGTAACGGTCAGATTGTTCACTTGGAGTAAATTTCACTAAGTCTGTTACTGCGCACACCGGTAACGTTCACTACCGCGATATGAATGTATTATTAAGTTTTAAGTTCCTTGTTATTTATCTAACTTCCGAAAGATTTGAGTAAACAATGGAAAGTTTATGATATACCGTCTCTCGCACTTGTAGTTAAACTACTTGATAATTGAAATGTAAACTGTCTGAAAATTCTAACTGTAAAAACTTTAGTATAACTATTCAAAATTTAAGTGTTGACTGTCTAAAAATTGAGTATGACTGCCTCTCCGCCTTCCTGGACAGCTAGTTTTATTAATTCGTCCCTACTCAAAATTTTGTCTCTGGCGCGCTTCACGCCCACTTCTTTTCGAGATTGGTCAGTTTTTGATTTTCTCGGAAAATACTGTCCCACTCTGTCAAAATCCTACGTCATAGTTCTTCCGATAGGTTCTTCGTCTCAGTTGCTATGGAAACATCCCTCACCAACAAATTTCTCGCTGGCTGAAGGTCTCTGATAGGTCCTTAGGTCTCCCTGCTCTCTGGCTTGACGATCGTTGACCCGCTTCGAAGAAACTACGGCTATAAACAGCTTGTCTATCAGCCTATTGTCTGAGTAAACTCTGCGTTTCTATAGATTCCCATTATCTGTACTTACAGTCTTCCTGGCGTATTGTTCTATGCTCTAACCCCTTTTTTCTGGCTATTACTAATTTCGAACATCTGCTGGTCGTTGAAGTCACCCCAACTTTCCCTTCGTAAATTCTTGTCTGTCAATTAGACGATACCTCCAGCTGTGTAACATGACTTTAGTTTTTGTCAGCCTATCTTCCAGTATTGTTACTTAAGGTGCAGCGTATCCGTTTCATTGTAGTATGGAGCATCACTTGTTTTTGTCGCTTATCGTCTACTGACGTAACACGGCCACATCTGCTACAATTCTTGGTACGGGTGTGAATGTCCTCACTTACGTTGTTACAGCTGCGGAGAGCAATAATTCTGGACGAAACTTTCCCTGTCATCTTACGCCACCAAATTCTATAGTTGGATTGCACTTAATGCGTTTCTATTGTCAAGTCAGCAACGCTTCACTGACACCTTCTCATTACTCCTTATTTATTGCTCCACCATAAGTCGTTGACACTTGCCTCGTGTGAACGTACTCTGCCGAGGTGAAAATTTGAAAATTTTAAAATTTTCTGCTCGTTACAATTTTAATGTAAAATGATAACCATCTTCTCCTCTGCAAAACATTAAAGGGTACTGTAAAGCATCATAAGCTCGATGTGTTTCTGCAATTCGATGTAGCGTATGATCCCTCGCACGGATTGTTATATCGAGTTTATCGCATTCCTGGTTAACTAAAACTACTGCCACCCCATTAGTTGTCGGTGCATTGTAACGACCCCTGTGCTCTTCATTATTTTCTGTTCGATCAGCATGAATCACAATATTGTACTGATTATTATTCACAGATGTTACAAATTCAAACGCACTTTTCAGTTCACTAACATATGGGTTGATTGCGTGAAGTAAATTTTGAAGTTCTGTTACTAATGGCTTATCCAAGTTACGAATATGATCCATTCTTGTTTCAGATTACTGTAAATAATCAGCTATGAAATACACCTGTAGAAATTTTGGTACTTCGTTTTGTGTGGGGAGTAATGATCCCATGAGGTGACATACTTGCCCTTGAATTTCGAAAGTAGGCATGAAGCTCCCTTCGACTATTTCATTGGCTCCGAATGATGTAAATTGAAAAGCTGAATTGTACGATCTTAAGGCATAAAAAAAATTTTTTCGATAAAAGATGTTCTCCATTTAATAATGATTTTAACGGTTCTGGAGGAGGAAGTATGGGATCTAATGGCATTTTTCCTGCAGAGCAACATAATCCATGTGATTCATTTTTCCACTTTAAAGCTTTGCAATGAGGGCAAACCATACTCGGTAACCCGATATCTGTTTCATTCGCGTAGTTAATAACTGGATTACAATTGAAATCACTATTTAATTTTGCATTCCATCGTAAAGTAGGACCTCGTGATCTGAGAGTCGCTTGCCTGAGTCTTTGTGCCGCTAATCTATTTTCATGAATCGTAGGACTTTCAACCCGTGAGACTTCTTCTAATCCAGATCTTTCTGAAGAGTTTCCAGGAGCTGATTGCATTTCGACTCCTTCGACGTCATTTTCAGATGCTCTAAGACGCCTCTTTCTTTCCGCAGCATCAGTAGATCTTCCTAAACATGATCGTCTTTTTGGCATTGCAAAGCTAAAAAAAGGGAAATGTATTTATTTGGTCTATACTAATAAATCTCTAGGGGGCAATTAATAATTTATACAATACAATACATATTGCACATATTACTTACCGATGACGTAAAATTAACGAAAAAAGGCACTGATACTACATCACTGACGCTAATCTCATAATTCTCGATGAAGTAGGTTAAGTATAATTCTCGACAATTAATTATTCCTACTGCACATAGGCCTACTGAATATTCAAATGTCGAAGAGTATGGTTTGTCAGAATCAACGTGTACTATATAATCAATGTTACAATATAATCAAACAATGAATTATTGTATTGTTTATATGAATTCCATATACTGATAAGATTTCCATATACCTACTAAAATGTAAATATTCAAATGGACTACCTGATATCAATATACTTATGTATACACTATTTGTATTATTCTATACGAATAAAGATTTCATCTAATTGTGTTACTGCATGTTTGTAAATATCTACTAAATTATCAAATTTTGACTTTACGTATCGAGGAAACATGAATGATGGATCTATTGCTTCGCACCTTTTTGGATATTCATAACTTACAATATAAGAATATTATTAATATAGATGTACCATTAGCAATTTACCAACTCGACAGTTACCACAACAATCATATACAAATATTCGCGATCGAAGCCGCGGGTTTAAAAAAATCAGTTTTTTGCAATAACTTTGGTTCTTTTTAACCTATTGTTATCAAATAAAGTGGAAAACCTTCCGTTGGGTACCTGCTATCAGCCTGCAAAGTTTCATTGAAATCGGTTTAGTAGATTCTGAGATTACTGGGGACAAACGTAGACCCCCCTAGAGATTTATTATATAGATTAATAATAATATACAAAATATATACAAGAAAAATTGAGAAAATATGAATATAAAATTAATTTATTAACTCAGTAACAACAAAACAATTTTTATTTCCTTGAAAGTAGTCCCCTTGGGTAGCTACACACTTTGGCGATTTCGTTCCCATTGACTGTAAAGTTACAACTACAGTTGACTAGAAACCTTCAACTGTCAATGACTTTAGCTCGTTTATCACAGTTGTTTGGATGTTCTTCATCCCCATAGTTGGTTTCTTCTGATTTCTTAAAACAGGAAATAATCATATGGGACTAAAATCTGAGGAGTACTAGAGGTGGGGAACCACAAGTTTGTGTCACAGAAAGTGTGACGTGGCATCTAGAGTTATGGCTCTATCGAGAGTCAAAAATCTTGAATGAAGTTTTTTATCGAACATTCAGTTGACTTCTGGTGCCCCAAAGTTAAAATATTTTCATAGTAAACACTACATTCGGATTTGGTTTAAAATTCCCTTTAATCTGACATCTGGCTGGATTTTTACTACTCTTTCCCATTTATGATCCCTTTTTGGGGGAGTCTGGTGCCTCAAAATTTTAAAATGTCTAAAACTGCACACTATATTCAGATTTTGGTTAAAAAAACCCTTTAATTCGATACCCCACATGCATTTTGCGATTTTTTTTCACAATGTCGATCCCCTCAAAAGTTTGCCTTCTACCTCCTCCCACTTTTGGGACGATCAATGCCAAAACAACAGGAGTATGTATGGCTACGTATGCTAAGATTGTAACCAATCGGTTGATGCATTCAAACGTTATCGTCAGACATACTCCAAATAGACAGACAGACAGACAGACAGACACACACACAAATGCCAAACGGTACAGACTCGCGACACTCGTTCACTATTGTACTGTTTTTATATCATCGATATGGCTGAGTCGTACGGCGGAAAGAGTTCCTCTTCCTATGGCGTAGCTCAAGTCGGGCCCTGGCCTCCACCAATCTCCGCCTCCAATCTACTCTATCCATTGCAGCCCTCCTCCAGTTTCTTATCCCCATGTCCCCGCGTCCTCTGCAACGCCATCTTCCCACCTCTTCTTCGGTCTGCCTCTAGGTCTCGTTCCCTCCCATGTACCCAGCAGAGCCCTTTTGGGGTTCCTGCCATCCTCCATTCTCATAAAACGTCCGGCCCAACGAAATCCTTGGATTCTTATAAATTTTGAGACTGGTATCTCTTTATATATTTGATACAATTCATTGTTGTATCTCAGTCTCCATGAGCCATTTTCTTGTATTAGGCCTATAATGCGTCTGAGGTGTCTACTATGTCGGCTGTTTTCTGTGTCCATGCCTCACACCTGTAGCATAACACTGGTCTGATGACAGTCCTATATATTTTCATTTTTGTTTCCCTGTGCACATCCCCAGACCTAAATGATGGTAGCAATGCGAAGTATGCCTTGTTAGCCATGGTGGTCCGTCTTTGGATCTGCGGCTCCTCTGATCCAGCGGAAAGAGTTACAGAATTAAAATGGGAATATCATAAATAAAACTGTGAGTAAGATCCATGTTTTGCAATTTATAAAGTGCACATGCACATACGCTAGGCGTACGTAATTTGACTGAACATTCAGTTTTCTTCGAATATTATTATTACTATCATAATTATCATTATCAGCATCACGGATTAAGCCAAGGTTGCTTCGTTCCGGTTCCAAGTAGACATACATATGGATCATTCCATCTTTTCCTGAGGTGTCCCACACTTCTTGCGACTAATTGCTTGGGTGTGAGGCAGCCAACTATTAGGCTGAAGTGCTCCCACCAATTTAGTCGACATTCAGTAACCCTGTCTAATGTAGCTCGTAACATGAGATTCTTGTCGTGTATCGATCGATATTCCTTATATGATATTGAAGAGCGCACATCTTGCCAAAGCCTGAGGAATCTCGCTTCACTACTTGCTTGTTGAATACCCGCAATGGCTTTGCCTTTTCTCGAAGTCCAGCTCTGAGAACCATAAAGTGTGTGTGTGTGTGTGTGTGTGTGTGTGTGTGTGTGTGTGTGTGTGTGTGTGTGTGTGTGTGAAGTACCATGACCTTCCAGAACCTTATACGAGTTTCTATATTTGCAGACTCCAGATTTCCTCTCACACCTCCGATTGCCCCGCACATATGATTGTATTATTTACATTATAGTATTGTAACGTAATACGGAACATTTTCGTACATTCGATAGTGTCGTTTTACAAGCCCAGCCGCTGCGTGTTTCTTCTAAGGCCGCGTTGAAGTATCCTCTAGAATTTTCGAGTGCTTGTTAAGGAGCACAAATAGCCGACACCTGCTGCTTCGTTTTCAGTTTACTTCAGGCGATTACTCAGTCCATTTCAAGTGGCTATTAGTGAAAAGTGATTATTTTGTGGGACTCTATTAGTTGACATTATTATTGCGTGTGGACAAATTTACTTGAATGATTGTTGTACTTGTATAATCTTGTTGAATAACTTGTTGGTTACAAACTGTTAATTGTGATAACCAAAACTGCTGATTAGTGACATAATTGGTTCCCACTGTACCAGTGAGACCGTCGTAACATACTGCATTACCAACTTTACTGTTTACAGATGACAAATTAATTTCTTGGATTTCGTTGTCCATGACGTGTCCGTTACTTAACTAAATATCACTATAATATTGACGACTCGGAACACTAAGTTTTTTATAAGTAAAAACGTAAAGTTTTACCTTACAGCCTCTACAGAATCTACCTTCGCAAACCACCTCATTGAAGCAAACCACACATATAAAAACATCGACAATAACATGAACATACTACACGTACACACGAAAGGCCGAAAACTAGACACTCTAGAACAATTAGAAATATACAAACACACAAAAACAAATAAAAACGACATCCTAAACGAACAGACACAATTCAAATCGCACGCATTATTCGAACACATCTCACCACACACACACAGCTTCAATCTTTCGAAACACTATCTCGTCGCCAACAACAAGACGAGCAGCGCTACTAACGACAGCCTCTGATGAAGCCTTCTATAGGTGAAAGCCGGTTTAGGCTGTAAGGTAAAACTTTACGTTTTTACTTATAAAAAACTTAGTGTTCCGAGTCGTCAATATTATAGTGATATTTACAAATTAATTATTAATTCCTTTAAAATTAAATAAAATTAAGACCAATAGTGATAGGATTGCCTTGACAGGCAGGCAGTATTATGCAAGTTGGACGTAAGATGAACAAGTGGATAAAGATGTGGATGGACGAGAGGGAGGGGAGGGACAGAGAAAGAGAGTTGAGCGTGAAACCGGGACACAGCGAACAAGAGAAAGACCCCGTGTAGCAGATGTTAAAGAGATTCCAGAATTAATGCACGCACATAAATAAATGAGGTTAATGTAAACCCCTGGAGAGTCGCCGCGTGTTTACCTAATGTACATAAAACTGCCGTACATGGTGATTCCTCACCCGCTCGACCGGCCATATGCCCTTCTTTCACAAAATACATTAACCCTCCCGCCTCCCCTCTTCACCTAGTACTACTGTAGTAGTGGTAGTATAATACACGGAGACAGACCCGTGACGGTTGACTGCAATAAAGCGGCGCTTTGAACGTTGTCGACAGAGGTCACAGGTTAGATACAATGTTTATGTTTTAACCTCGCAGCACACACACACACACAGACAGTATACGTATATCGGTAATGTCTGCTGCATTTTTTTTTGTTTTTTGCTGTTTTTCGCAGAAGACTTGGTCAATATATTGCTGTCGTCGTAGTATCAGCTGAGAAATATGTTTTCACAATACTGTGGAGCTTATCTCGACTTTCACACTAAGTGATGTGAAATTTAGGAAGCACGAAAACGAGTCGATGCCATCCAGCTCCATTCTTTCTTCTGACACATGTTTTATATTGGTTTGGTACTGTACCTTTGTCAGTTCCTGCAGTCCTTTTCGATATCTCGATTATGCGTTTGTTTGACTTCGATCTTTAGTGAATATCGCACATAATTTTATGTTGGTAAAAGAATTATACAAATTTTAATTTCGTATGTTGCAAAACAGTTGGCTGGCGATTGCACTTGGTGTTCTTAGTATTTTTTTTTTAATGAAAAATGATTGTAGCAGTTGCGTACCTGTGATGCCAAAAGTTGATGTTAGATGAACATGAGAACTGAAATTACACATGGAAAGCGATACGTGTGTAATGTAAAACTCGTTTTTTTTTGCGGAAACTACGAAAACCCCAACTCAAAAGTAAGGCGGGGTGGCCCAAGGGTTTGGTTTGGTTACTATACATGTCTCCTTTTTTTTGGCAGAACTCGGTTCTCAGTAGTATTCGTTTTCTCAGTAGTACTCGTTCTGTGAATAGATCACTGAAAAACCACCGAACTCGAAAGTAAGGCACGGTGATCTACTATACATGTCACTTTTTTGTGGTTGAACTCGTTTTTTCGGTAATATTCGTTTTCCAACAAGTACTCGTTTTGTGACTAACCAAAGAGAAACGTCCATTATGTACAATATGTTGAGCGTATGTTGTCATTCCTTAATACATTGCTTTTTGTGTTTTCCATTAACCATAAATATTTGTATTTTTCGTTTTACATTTGCTGTTACATTTGTTAATTTGTCACATCGAAAACGTTAGGTTCTTTATTTTAAGTATTACTGTGTTACAAGCATTGTATTCAACGTTATGTTTTCCTCAACCAAATCTTTTATTTTTATAAATCATAACCATGGCTTTTATTTATTTCAGCACTAAACCAAAAACCAATTATCACCTAACCTCACAAATGAAAACAACATGTATTTTCGCTTTGCATTAAGAAATAGGACAATTTACAATTAGTACATTTCTTCTTTTCCACATCGTAATATATCGATACAATTGCATATTAAAAACATCGAAAATATACTCCAGGAACGGTTAAAGGTACAGTTCCATTGTTTTTTGGCAACTGTCCCAATATCTGTCCCCGCACTACATTTTCGACGATTTGAATATGCGATTATATCGATATGCTACTATGTGAAGAAGAAGAAGCGTACTAAATTGTAAATTGTTATATTTCTTAATGTAAAGCGAAAATACGCATTTTTTCCGTTTGTGAAGTTAAGGTAATAATGATTTTTGGTTTCTAGCTTCCTGTTTAAAGAAATAAAAGCCATGGTTATGAAAAATATGACGTTTAATGTGTCTACACAATCCTTGAAAGAGAGAAATATTAAAAACAAAGAACATAACGTGTTTTTAACAAAAACAACATAAGAAAATGGAAAATACAATTATTTCTGAATAGTAAGATTAAAACAAAAACAAAACAACGTATTAACAAATAAAAACAAGATCTGTTTTTCATTAGGCGGTCAATATTCTTTTGTGTTATTCAATAAAATCTCGAAAACTTACCTGGAAGCAAATTTTGTGCGAAACAAAAGCCGAGTATTAGTGGAAAACGAGTATTGCCACAAAAAGGGAGACATGTAGGCCTATTGTAATAGACAAGGGCCCAAGTGCCGCCCCGCCTTACCTCGAGTTGGTTTTTTTTGTGGATTTCACAAAGTGACTATTACTTTAAAGGCATATTGGTTTCCATGTGTAATTTTAGTTTGGATGTTAACCTATCAACGCCAACATTTGGAGTCACACGCACACATCGTTTATATTATTGGTAGAAACATTTTTCGTAAAAAATATGGCAATGAAACAGGATTGCAGTCGTCAACAAACTATTTTGTAACACAGAGGCGTAGTTAGGAGGGCCAAGGGGGCAGCCGCCCCTGGCGGCACAGCCAGGAAGGCGGCAAAATGAACACAGACTTGAAAAAATTGTTTTCTATTTATAAAACTACAAACAACTTGTTTCTCTGATATGACTATTCCTTTCATAAAAGAAGCATAACCAGCCAGCTTGTCCGTTGTCATAAACCTCGCGTGATAAACAGTATTAGTCTATTTAGGTATACTCAAGCATCGTAATTACGGTTCATTATGGTAAGGTAAATCGCACTTTGATGTGTTTTCTCTAACTAACAAATCTCTATTTTGCTTTTGTTGGACTTTATTTCAACAAAAAAAAAACTATCAAGAAGCCATTTCAATAGTGACAATGGGTTTTCGTCGTGGTGAAAGAGAAATTCAGGATCATGAAAATAGTCCTGCTCATCGGTCTGCGTTTTCGGAATGGAAGGAATTGGAACGTTCTTTAAACAAAGGGGGACTTATTGATGATCTATTTCAGGAACAAATGAGTAAAACAGCTAAGACAAGGAAAGAAATCTTCGAACGGGTCATTGCCACAATTCAAACTCTTGCATAACAAAATCTGGCACTGAGAGGACATCGAGAGTCAATTACTAACGATCCAAGTTCTGGAAACTTTCTGGCTTTGCTAAAATAATTAGCTAAATTTGACCCTGCCATGAGATCTCTTTTGGATTCAGTCTCTCGTAAATCTGGGTGTATATTGTATCTTTCGCCAACCATTTAAAATGAAATAATAAGCCCGTTAGGAGAAAGAGGGCGCAAAAATATATTATTGCTGCATGTAAGAAGGCGAAGCACTTTAGTATTATATTTGACACAACACCAGATGCTGCACATGTAGAACAAATGTCTCAGATTATAAGATTTTTTGAAATTAAACGCAATTCTGTTGATATCAAGGAAGACTTCATAGATTTTATTCCTTTAGTAGTGAAAACAGCGGAGGGGATCACAGAAGCTATTACAAGTAAGCTTGAGAGAGATGGATTGAATCTTAGCGATTGCAGAGGTCAGTCTTATGACAATTAAGCAACAATGGCTGGTATCCATTCAGGAGTTCAGAAGAGAATATTAGATTTTTAATCCACTAGCTGTTTGTTCCCTGTGACAACCATTCACTTAACTTGGTTGGCGTTCATGCAACTCATGTTAATGTTCAGGCAGTGACATTTTCTGGGACAGTAGAACGTCCATTCACCTTCTTTTCCTGTCCTACTCATAGATGGTGTGTTCTTAAAGACTTCGTAACTATTAGGTACTCTAAAAGCACATTGTGATACAATGTGGAGTTAAAAAGCAGATGCGGTGAAAACAATATCCACTCAGCTGGATGAAGTGATCGCTGCACTGGAGAAACTGAAGGATACACCGACTGAAACACTTGATACAAGGGAAGGAGCAGCATTAATAATTAATGCGATGGAAAACTTTAATTTTGTGACTTTACTCTTTTTCTGGACAGTTATTCTTTCTTCAATGGACAAAATACAGAAAATCGTGCAGACCAAAGGAATAAGCCTTATTAAAGCATAGACACTTCTGGAGACGGTAACGGACAAATTAAACGTTTGGAGGACTGAGCTGTGTGACAATGTCATTACTAAGGCAGAGCAGGTATGGAGCCTAATGAATGTGGTGTCAGTACCACAAAAAGGATAAGAAGGAAGCGCACGATGCCAGGGGGGTATGCAGATGATTCTGCGTTACCCGTTCGGCAAGAAATGGGACGTTCTCTAATAGAAGTTTTGGACAGACTGTCGGTTAAAATTTCAAACCGTTTCTCTAACATTAAAGAGTTAGAAAAACGCTTTGGGTCCTCTGTAAATTTGAGGCGTACGTAAATGATGGGGATACACATTTCAAGGAACAGCTTTCCTAAATCAATATTAAGTGCACAGTGTTTGCAAAACTCTATCCACATGACCCAAACAGTCTAGGATTGCTCAGTGACTTGAAAGACGCCATACTTTTATTAAAAAGGGCAAAAGTTGGCGGGGAAGGAATGGACTTTACACCTCAAGGCCTGCCACAATACATTTCGTTAATGGGATAAAAAGCCTACAAAACACTAGTAACAGCTTTAAAAATTTTTCTTACTTTACCAGTGTCTGTGGCTTCTTGTAAAACATCGTTTAGTACCTACAACCAACAATATCTTAAGGAAGGGTATCAAATCTAGCGATAATTTCAATTGAAAACGGCATTGCTTCGTCTTTAGATTATAGTGATTTAATAACCGATTTTTGCACCAATTAATACCATGAAAGTTACATTTTAAAATGTCTCGTTTTAAATATTTATTAAATAGTACAAATAAATATTACGTGTTTATTAATATAAGACGGTAAAATTAAACTATAATGGTAAGTTATTAATTTTATTATTTTTAATGTAGTTCTTTGTTTAACTTTATGTTGCTTTAGGATATTGTTTTGACGATACGCTTTAGACCTACAAGGATGTTTGCATGTTTATTAGAACATTTATATGTTAACAATTTTTTATTTTACTAAATTTGTTATAGTCTACATTTGTTACTAATAAATGTATACAAACTGAATACCGGTAATAACGTAGCAATTTCCCAATTTTGACTTGCGACTCCCAATATTCTTAAGACGTTTGCTAGGCGTGCTTTCATACAAAAATCTACACATTTATATTTATTAAGTACTTTGTTCACTGGATGGGCCTTAATTTTTGCTCTTTTGTCCCCCACGAACTTCTTGCCCCGGGCGCCAAAAAGCCTAGCTACGCCACTGTTATAACATACACAAATTAATTTTTAAGATTTCTATTTACTAACTAAAAGTATATGCGATATTCACCACATATCGATGCCAATAATCGCATAACTGAAATATCAAAAATGAGTTCGGGTACGGATGGATATTGGGACAGTACCGTCTTTTGCAGTTTGGGAATTAGGAAATCTTATTGTTATTCTGCTTCTTCTTCAGTGATACCGCTTTCTTGACATACCTTGTGTATCTCTCTTCCTTGACATATAATTTTTCATAAAATAAAAATTAAAACTAAACAAAATTGAAAATTAATAAGTTTTATTAAAACATTAAAAAAAAAAATCGGAGTGTTGTGGGACAGACGCCAGAAGTGAGAACTTCAGTGTCGAGTGAACTGTGATTCAACGTGTAAACCGTTGCACGTATGTACTTGGAGTAAGAGAGCTTTTCTATCGAGAACTGAATGAAATAATAGTGAACGGGTAATTAAACGAGACGAGGGCATAGTAGTGTGTGTATACGAATCCGTATTTACAGTGAACATAACTAAAAGTATATGCGATATTCACCACATATCGATGCCAATAATCGCATAACTGAAATATCAAAAATGAGTTCGGGTACGGATGGATATTGGGACAGTACCGTCTTTTGCAGTTTGGGAATTAGGAAATCTTATTGTTATTCTGCTTCTTCTTCAGTGATACCGCTTTCTTGACATACCTTGTGTATCTCTCTTCCTTGACATATAATTTTTCATAAAATAAAAATTAAAACTAAACAAAATTGAAAATTAATAAGTTTTATTAAAACATTAAAAAAAAAATCGGAGTGTTGTGGGACAGACGCCAGAAGTGAGAACTTCAGTGTCGAGTGAACTGTGATTCAACGTGTAAACCGTTGCACGTATGTACTTGGAGTAAGAGAGCTTTTCTATCGAGAACTGAATGAAATAATAGTGAACGGGTAATTAAACGAGACGAGGGCATAGTAGTGTGTGTATACGAATCCGTATTTACAGTGAACATAAATAGAACCATATCACACGTCGTATTATTTTCAGTATACATAGGCTACATATACGAACAATATGTGCCCGACAATTGTTTCAGTGTAACAATACGATTTACGCAATATTTAGTTGAAAAGTAGAACGTTATGTGCACAGTATAATAATTCAATAATTGTCAGATTCCCTGACTGTCAGCGTGTGTTTTTAACAGGATAATGTTTTTAGGCTGGGGGTCATTCCACAAAATGCGTGATGCAAAATGTGTAACGTCATCGAAAAATGTAACGCTTCAGGTGATGTTAACACTATATTTTTTCCACACTTTCGATTCCCTAAAAAAGCCTAAAAACATTATCATGCTTCGAAGTTTCGGTATCGTCGAAATTCTTTGAATGCTTAGGTGCACACACAGAGAGAGGGAGAGGAGAGGGAGGGAGAGAGAGAGAGAGAGAGAGAGAGAGAGAGAGAGAGAGAGAGAGAGAGAGAGAGAGTTTTTTTTCTTGTAGGTCACCTTAAAACCAAAGTGTATCGTGCAGCCGACCTACTACAACGGAAGAACTGAAAGCTAAGATCCGAGAAGCAGTCGCCGCAATTCCCGTTGAAATGTTATTTCGAACCATGCGCAATTTAACTACACCTACAAGATGGAATGTTCAAGAAATAAAATTACTGTATCCTTAAATTGGATGTTTTTTTATTATACCTACGGCATAAATATATTAAAAAAAAAAAATTGTATTTTCACAAGAGTATTAATTTTTTTTTCCAATTAGGATAGCTAGGCTGAGATGGGCAGGATATGTACAGAGAATGAATGAGGAGGATAGTGAAGTGCACACCAGAAGAAAAGAGACTACGTGGAGACCTAGACTACGATGAATTAATGGAATCCTAGAAGATGTGAAAGTACTTGGAGCGAAAAATTGGTGGACAGTGGCTAAGGATAGGGAAATTTGGAGGAAAATCCTGAGGGAAGCTGAGGACCACGGTGGGCTGTGGAGCTACTGATGATGACGATTTAAATTTTTTAATTTCCCGTCTTCCTGAATCACTCAGGAAGTGACAGGAAAACTATGATTTCGAGTGACACCAGTTACAAACAGTATTGTTCAAACATGCTAATTTTTGTTCTGAAAATAAGACGTCCCCCAAAGTAGTGGAGATGATGAGTAATTCCTTATGGTCTCATTCCTTGATATCCAGCCACACCTACAAGTGGTGGAGGATGGGCAAGACCTACAGGTGGCTAACGCGGCTCTGGAGACCGAGTGACAGGGGGTATGAGCTGTTCCTCCTCTACTTGTTATTGTCAAGTAGAGGTTAGGGCACCCTCTTGCCCTTGGGGTGAGAAATTGCCCCTAAAGACGGATGACCTTCCATTGGTCAACGACGTAGGATGTGGGAGGCAAGGACAAACCACCACATTAAAGATCCTTATGGATATCTCAACAGGGAAAACTGGTCTCTTTAGACTGGTAAGACATGGGAGAACACCTAACATATCCAGGGGACATATTCACTACTAAATTGCCTCAAATAAGGACTAGCCGGACGGATCAAAAGTTCCTGACCACAGCTGTGAATAGAAGGAAAGGCACAGAAGAAACACAGATATACGGCAGGAACTGAATATTATAAGTATACTCGACATAATCGCCCAGTATCGGGTGAATTGGTGGGAACATCTTTGCCGAATGGATGACTGCCGCATCCCCAAACAACTATGCAACTATAAGCCGAGGAGACGGAGAGGTGTGGGACGTCCGAGGAAGCAGTGGAGTGACCAGCTGTAATATTTGCATATTTGAGACCGGAACAAGCCATCCTTGCTTTAATCCTTGAAGAAGATGATGAAAAGAAGACAATATTCCTCTCGAAAAGCACATTCTACAAAAGAACATAAAAGCTGGGATAAGAGCGAATGGCACCTGCCGTTTGCAGTACCACACTTGTTGAATGCCACAGAGCAGTCATTACTCATACTTACTAATGCCAGTACCGGTACATGCAGTGTGGTAACTTGAAGCATGGTCAGCTGGTTATTATTGCTGCTGCTGCTGCTGTAGCTGTTATTATTATTCATTACGTTTGTCTAGTTAATGGTTTCCCATGTTTCATGTAGTTTAGACAGTAGAGTTTCTGTGCAAGTACGGTACGGGACAAAAGGAAACAAGGTGGTGACTAATTTCAAGCCATTCCCGTTTTTTGTTTTCACTCCTTTGCTCCAAATCTTAAGGACAAAAAACTGTATTATTTTCAATGGCACAAACGCTATTCAAACACAGAGTCACTGCGTGGTGAGGTGCGGCCCTTTCTCACTCACTCTGCCTCGATCTGTCTGTCTTTCTCCCCCTCTCTCGTACCATGCTTGAACCGGGTCACACGAACTGACAAACTTCCATCTGCTTCCCGTACACGCCACACGGTTCGAACTGAAAAACTTGCCAAAAACTACCCTGTCAGCGAGCACTCGAATTGAGAAACATGCGGACCATTAGTTTAAACAGAACTTGTAATGCTTCTGAACTCCTCGACAATAAAGCCAAATTAGCCGGGGTATCCTAAAGTAATAGAGGTTATTAATTAATAATTTACTGTACTTTACTTAGAGATGTCAAATTACAGAAGGTTTACTAATCATAATATTTTGATTACAACTAATTAACACATAAGGTAACAAATAATTATCAAATTTACCATAAACTGAACAAAATGTACCGGTATGTATATACTATGTCGAGAGAGAGAGAGAATACGAGTTTTGTTTCCCGGCGCTACGCACTGTCTTCCTAAAGGTAAGAGAAGTTTCTCAATTCGAGTGTGCGGACTAGTGAACTTTTCCCAACCTTTCTCGCAGTCACAAAGTACGGTTAGTTTTTTGAAACCACTACACCAGCGTATTTCTCAATTCGAGTGTGCCGCATCAGTTTGTGCAGTACTTGCGTATTGTACACGCCGATTATCTGCAAGAACTAGACTCTACATTTTCCAATAACCTAAAAGGGCCAGTTTGACGTAGTGACATTCAAAAATTTGACGTTTGACGTAGCAATTCAAAAAGAAGCCGATGTAATTGAACGTGAGTTCTCAAGTTTTAACTATCTGTCTGTCTGTCTATTTAGGGTACGTCTCAAGATAACCTTCGAAACATCAATTGGGGCGATGTGACATCACAGCTACTCGTAAGGGTGACTTCGGAACCAATGCAGCAAACTGCTGAAAAATAAAAGAATTTCGACGAAACTGAAACATCGAAGCATGATAATGTTTTTAGGCTTTTGAAACATATAATGTGCATAAACTGCAGACACACACATAAACTACGGTACATTTTTCGATGACGTTACACATTTTTCATCACGCATTTTGTGAAAAACATTATCATGTTTTCTATCTAACTATATAACAAATATTTACTATATAACAAATATGTTTACTATATAACAAACATTATCATGTTAAAAACGACAGAGACCGAAGATTTCTAGACTGTGGGGAATCGAAAGTGTGGAAAAAATATAGTGTTAACATCACCTGGAGCGTTACATTTTTCGATGACGTTACACATTTTGCATCACGCATTTTGTGGAATGAACCCCCGCCTAAAAACATTATCATGTTAAAATACAAACTTGTCAGCTCTGTAATGCCGCCTTTTCTATAATTTGATGTGCATAAAACGTGCATATCTGTGTGACTGCTAAATAATTGTATGCACACCTCCCATCTGTCCACTAAAACACGGGCGCTCCATAGTAAGTTTGGGTGATACATTTGTCACTGTCGCCATTCAGGACTATATTTACCTGTCTGAAAATGCATTTTGCTAATACTTCAACATTTTGGGCTACTGGGTTAAAAAATCTCCAGAATCTTTCATGTACATTTCCTCTCACTTCATAACGACAAACAATATCTAGCTGGCTGCGTAATACCTGATACATCTGATGTATCATCCAACATTAATGATAAAAATTGTTTAATTCCACCACATGCTTCATTACGACACGTCTCAAGGATGTAGTCTAGAAGTTCATTTTGGATTGCCTTGGAAGTTCCCATAAACACTGTTGAGTTTAGAAAGTGACTTTTGAGAGAGTCGTCTTAACTTTCCAGCAAATTCCAATTGTCCTCGAAAGAGACCAGGATTAGATGTAAGGGAAAATTTTTGAAAAATCGCTAATATCCATGAGGAGGTATCAAGTTAAAGAGAATCTGAATGGAATGTTCTGCTTTAAAAATTTCAAAATTTTAGGATATTGAAAGACATAGACGTTTTGGAAAATTTTGAATCATCCATGTCGGGTACCGGTACCGGACTAAATGAAACCTGAACACAAAAATAGGATTGTCATTTTTATTTTGAAACATTTTTAATTTTACTGGCACCAGGTCAAAATAGAACATAAATGGCAGTCAAAATTTAAAAAAATTTTAAAGTCCATGTGGTGCATGATGTAAAGAATTTTATTAAAATTCCGTTTTAAAATTATAATTTTATAATATTAAAATTTTGTTTTTATTATATTATTTTGTAATGCTTTTTTGTTTGCTGTTTATAACTTGTAGTTAGCGCGTCATATATTGGCGGTATTATGTTTATGACGTCACTGGCTTTGACGTTTTAGACTCTTATCTACGTGAAGACAACATCAGTAGCAGTCGAAATGTAATAGTATTTCTTGATGTCGAGAAGCCGTTCCGATCGTGTTTGCCATTCTCAAGAATAATTAATCATTTTCAGTCATGTTTCAAATAAATTTTCAGTCATGTTTCAAATAAATTATATATACGACATCATTACATTTATCATCATCATCTTCACGGATTAAACCAAGGATTGTTCCGGTCTCAAATAGGCAAAAGATTAGAGCTGGTCATTCCAGGGCTTTCTCGGACGTCCCACACCTCTCCGTCCCCTCGGCTTATAATTCCATAGTTGTTTGGGAAAGCGGCAGTCATCCATTCGGCAAAGATGTTCCCACCAATTCAACCGATATTGGGCAATCCTGTCGAGTATACTCATAATACAGTATTCCGTTCCTGCCGTATATCTGTGTTTCTTCTATGATCATGAGTATACCCTACCCACGTGCTTGAGAAATCTCATTTCAGCCGCTTGAATGCGAGTGGCCTGTCCTTTCGTTAAAGTCAAATTTTCAGACCCGTAAAGAAATGTGGGAAGAGCCATACCTTATAGAATTTTAGGCGTGTTCCTTTAGGCCTACTTGTTGACTTAGGGGTTCACCTGATGGTCCCGCATATAAGGTTGAACTTACGCAACTTATTCAGAACGTCGTTGCTTGCATTATAAGACACACTGTAGCCCAAATATTCAAAATTGCTGACTTGTTCCAGGACCATTTTTATTATCATTATTATTGTCATAAATATTTGACTTGTTCCACATACAACAATTTTTGCCCGTACGGAATCACTTCCACGAAAACCCATCACCTTGGTTTTACGTGTGGATATCTGCAATCCAGAGTCTTTGCAGATTCTATTTAATTACATTTTTATAACATTTATAATCTCAACGTATTCTTACGATAAAAACAACTTACAGAGGCTCGTACAAAAGTACAAAGAGCGGGCTACGGTAGTACAAGAATTACCTGGCTCTAGAACGGTGCTGAGTATTGGAGGTTCTGAGGAGACTCCTCCGTGGAGGGGGGGGGGAGAGAGAGACTTATCGTATTGACACACCATTAGTCTGGGGCGACCGCCGACAAGTAAGTACGTAGTCACATACGTTGTACAAAGAATGCGACGTCTTATGGAATTTCACGGAATCATTTCACGGCCTTCAGCGACACATTACACCGCGCGTAAGCAACAGTCTTCCCTGCCTCGTACAGATAATCTCCGATGTCATCAGCGTTCGCGAAATGTCTGTCGACTCTGAACGGGGCCTGACCTTATAACCAGCGAGAGAGAGAGAGAGACAGAGAGAGAGGGAGGGGCTAAGGTACAAAAGTTGAGCCAAACAAAATGTTGAGCCAAACAAAATTGCCGCATACCGTAGGCAGGAGAGAAGTACTCAGCGCACACGCACATAGCGTACAGTACATGTATAATCACTTATACCGGGGTCGTCATCGCCAGATGGTTTGTGCATCTCGCGTAAGCTGCTGGCTGTAATACTTTATTGTGAGAGAGAGAGAGAGAGAGAAAGGAAAGACGTTTACCACTTTTGTGTCCATGTTTGTGTCACGGACAAACCGTCACACACCCGCGCGCGCCCTCGCGTGTATTCTACAATGTTTCAGTAAATTTACACGCTATTGTTTAACAAATTTAGTAGTGTGCGTCGCACCAAGAACACGAGCACGCGCGTAGCCCATATGTGTTCTGTAGCATACAGAGAGAGAGAGAGAGAGAGAGAGAGAGAGTGAGAGAGAGAGAGAGAGAGAGAATTACAAAAACGAGAGGAGACACAACACAATGTAAGTAGGCTTCTACACTTATTACACTGTTATGTATTAAATACAAACCGCTAAACAGTGCTTTCAAACGTGCATGAGACACAAATGACATAGGCCTCTTTCGACAGTGGTACCCAACCGCGGACCACCTAGGGAAACTTTTGTGTCGCCGATGGTTACCTACGCCATCCCTGTGAGGGGCTACTTGGCTAAAACCCGTAAGCGTAAGCTTCAGTCTCTGGACTGTGGTGGGCATCTAAACCCCGCTGTCTAACTTCTAACAAGACCCTGCGTGTCCATTCCCTGAACGCCGCCACACGTGCACTTTCCAGGGAGATCTACCGCCGCTGTGCCCACTTCCAGGGCAATTCCCTAATAAGCGCCCCCGTGGTCAAAACCCATTTGTGAAAAAGTGAGTCTTGGACCCCGGCCTTGGCGAACCGTCACGCTAAATTCGTTCCTAATTAAAAAAAAACCAACGATAAAATTTTATAAGACAATTGCAGTATCCACGTTGATTTATACAAATGAGCCGAGGGTCATGACAAAAAAGGAAAGCGGCAAGATTCAGAGTGCTGAAATGCAGTCTCTTCAAAATACTACAAATTATACATTGCAAGATAGAATAAGGAATGAAGATATCACAGCAGGACGCGAAGTAAAGGACATAAATGAAATTATTTCAATTTACAGAAGACAATGATGGGATTATCTGCAAAGGATGACAGAGGATCGATTGCCGAAAGCACCAGTGAACTACAAAGCCACTGGTAGAAGAGACGTGGGTCGTCCGAGGATGAGACGGGTGCCGGAACAGGTTTATATAACCTAATGCTTGAAGAGAAGAAGAAGATTAAAAAACCACGACCACACCTAAATTAAAGGAATGTTTCGGAGCTGTACAAGATGCTCGGGACGAGGCACAACACCTATCACCTTGCAATAACCTCTTGGCATCGCGGACACTGAGTCGAAATGTAGACCTACCCACCTCCCGAGGACTCACACTACTATGGAAAAGTACTATTTATTTTGTAAACGTCGTTAATTACGAAGTTTATCTAGACGAACGAACGAAACGAGTTCTTAGTTTTAAGTCGACCGATTGACATTTGTCTGTCTGTCTATCTATATATCGTTCTATTTGTGATATACGTCTCACGATAACTTTTGAATGTATCAACCGACGTTTGTAAAACTTGGTACGTGTGTCGCATACCAAGACACATATTGTTTTTGAGATTGATCCCTCAAAAAGAAGAGGGGCAGTAGACAAGAATGTGAGGGAGTCAAAATTGTGAAAAAAAATCACAAAAATCCATGTGCATATAAAAGTAAAATAATTTTAACCAAATCCGCAATATAGTAGTCATTTTAGAAAATTTCAAAATGTTAGGTTGTCAGGGCCAAAAATTTGGTCAAAAGTTTGATTTCATCGCAAAGCTTCGTGCAGGTTATCAGATTAAAGAGAACTTAAAACCAAAATCGGAATATAGTATACTGTTCTGGAAATTTGGAAATTTAAAAATTTTACGTTACCAATGACTGAAAATGACCAAGAAGTGAACACTCTTTTGAATGAACCAGATATTGTGAAAGTTATAAAACTTGGTAGACTCAGGTGGGCTGGACATATGATCAGAATGGGGGAAAATGAAATACCCAGAAAGGTACTCACAGAACAGATCTATGGCACCGAGGAGAGTTGGTAGACCCAAACTACGCTGGGAAGACGGTGTGAACTATGATGCGCGGCATATCCTTGGGACCCGGAACTGGAGAGCAGCTGCACTTGACCGGGACAACTGGCGGAGGCTGTTAAAGTAGGCCTTGACTCAGTAATGGATTGTCGCGCCGCTGAAGAAGAAGAAGAAGAAGAAGAAGAATTACGAAAAGGGATAAAACATTTTAAAAATTGTAAAAATGAAGCCAGGTTCCATACTAAAGGGAATTTTAACCCAAATCGAAATGTTGCGTTTAGTATGGAATTTTTTTAACTTTAGGAACACCTTGGGCCGAAAGTGGAACTAAAATTTTCAAAAAATTGTAAAAGTCTAGGACCAAGATATGTGGGATTTTATTCAAAATACAAACTAAGTATCTGTAATAATTTTACAGAATTAACTTCTCTCAACACTCCTTCCAAACGTTTGTAATCTATGTTCATTTTATATATTGTTATCAGCTAGCCTATGTATATTGGTGAACAGTTTTAGACGTAAGCCTATGGAAACGTACATAACTTAAAAGCAAGGACTGAATAATTTGACATTAACATTTACAGAATATGTTAGAAATTTAACTAAAAAAAGTCTGGAGTTTGGAATTTCTAATGTTTATTGTATGCATGTCGGGCTTCACACTTGTTACTGTACAGTACTTCAAAAATAACAGAGTAGAGCGTGTTTTCGTAATTTTTCTGATAATATTGAAAAATTACCTAACCTTGAAATTTACCTGACGATAAATACGTTTCGTTCAAAACAGTGAGCGAGTTCTGCCTGTCGGAGAGCGTACTAGTACGGCCAATAATAATTAATTGAAACTATGTTTCAGATAACTAAATTAGGTTACGAAAATTAAGTTAGGTAAGTTCCAAACGATCTGTGGGACAATCAACCGTAGATTTAAAAGCATGGCGGCACGTCGAGGTACAAAATTAAAGCCTTATAAAGTAATGGAAGTCTCTGTACTCTCCTACGGTGTGGATTGCGGACGACAACCAAGAAAAAAGAAAGTAAAATACAGGCCTCGGAAATAACGTTCTTAAGAGGAGTTAAAAGGTGTTCCAAATTTGACTGTATAAAGAATGAGGCCATAAGGGAAGAATTACAAGTTTTTAATTTGAATGAAAGACAGATTGTACTTAGTGTTTATACCAAGGAAGCGTCGAACGACAGCAGAACAGACCACGACAAATAACTACGTGCATTAGGAAACAACTCTGAAATAGACATTGATCTATTGCTAGGCAGACCGAGGCTTGTCTATCGATGTGTAGATAGAGGCAGACCGAGGCCTACATCATAGAGCGGAGATGAGACAATTAGGCCTATATAATATTGTAACATCATAAATATGATTAGACGTAATTAATGTTTTAATAATGGTCACAAGCTTGTTTGACTGAGCACATCTCAGTCCGACTTCCTCGGCATTGCGTTCATTGTCAATTCCGTACGCGTACCGATTTCCGGCAATTCAATGGGTCTGTACTACTACAACGACAATAAAAATTATTCAAAAAACAATTAAAATTCTGTGCCGTCGCTGGTACTCGCATACTAATTTTGTTTTATTTTCATTTTTAATCGGTCGTTGTCGTTGTCGTTTTCAAATGGAAATGCGACAACTCCGGCGGACCGAACGCTGAAAGAATAACCGGTACTCGTCTACGGTGAGGAGGTGCGAAGACTGTCACACACACACACACACACACACACTCGTCGTCAGTGGCCGCTGTGAATAACAAACAACAACGAGTTGACAAAAACTGCGCGAATTAGCATGACAGAATGGCGGACGCGCGCACAATGTGCAGACGTATTGAGCGAAAACGGTCAGAATCTGCTTATTGTGCATTGTATTGTTTCAGCGAACAATACAGTAAATTGGGTTGGATGTCGTTTACCTCTACTAGTTAAAGGTGTCCACACTTCACGAACACACGGTTCGCAGGGCCGCCGCTAGGGTGCTTTGCGCCCGTGTGCAGTTTAACCTCTGGCGCCCTCCAGAATATACTTTTCATATCCCTAATATGCCACACTATTTAATATTATTTAATTAAAAATTGATACAAATATAAATAGTCTGTCAGACACTTTGATAATATTACGAATATAAACCGTACACAAATACGGTGTCTCAGAATTACACCGCCAGACCGAGACCAAAATAAGACAGTACTTGGAAACGTCTTAAGCATAACTAACAAATTTCTGTTACTGCTTACAAAGTGATGTTGTTTTTAATACAAACTGACAGTCCTAAAGCGCCCGTTCGTCAAAACAAAACATAAATAATTTCTTATCTTATCGGGTAAGTACTTTATAGTTTGCCAGCGTCGACACGCACATGCCTGTCTACAAAACCACAAAGAGACCGCAGCTATAACTCAGATATAAATGTCGCGCAACAATACCTATACGCTTTCTTGGCAGTCAAAACAAAGGCTGATGTCAGTACACTGCGGCAATGCTAACAAAACAAATATGAAAAACAACTCAATAAACGATTTTTAATACTTACAAGTACACCTCTAGGTATTCCAGTCGGTGATTTTCTTAGTTTTTCATCCGAGATGCATTTCGGAACAGTTGTGTTCCATCTTCAATCGGAATCATTTAGTAAACTTACATATACAAAAAATGTCCACTCAGGTGAGCGTCGTCGACACAGGTACATAAAACATAACACTTAAAAACACACAAAAAACAACACTTAAAAATTTTTAAAATAACGTTAACATTACACGAAAACAAATTCGAACGGACGATTTAAATAATCGTAAGGAGTCGGCTTTCGTGTGACGTGCAGGCAACAAATGCTGGACAGCTACGATTATTTATACAAAGGCTGATGCCAGTACAGTGCGGCAATGCTATCTAAACAAAGGCTGATGCTAGTACTCTGTGGCAATGCTATCTAAACAAAGGCTGATGCCAGTACTCTTGGCAATGAAAACAAAAGAAAGGCTGATGCCAGTACTCTGTGGCAATGCTAACAAAACAAAGGCTGATGCCAGTACACTGCGGCAATGCTATCTAAACAAAGGCTGATGCCAGTACTCTGTGGCAATGCTATCTAAACAAAGGCTGATGCCAGTACTCTGTGGCAATGCTAACAAAACAAATATCAAGAACAACTCAATAAACGTTAATGTCATATACCTAGACTTAGTCGGTGTTAATTGTTTTAATTTATTTTGCAATATCTGCTGATGAGTTTGGTAGTTTACCTCGGCCCTCTGGTATGGCCGCCTGTGTGCGGTGCACATTTCGCACATACAGTATGGTAGCGGCAGCCTTGACTGCTCTGCAAGTATATATGCTTGTCTCTTCATCTGAAGGTTTTCGACAGAAATCGATTACTACTTCTATGAGGAGCAGAATATAAGTTGATTTGAGGAATGCTTCGTAAAGTTGGACATAAGGACAGACACAATACAATACAATACATACGTACAGAAAATCTTGATTAATTTTTATGCCATGCAACCTCCGCTATGAATTAAACCGTTGATTCATCCGTTTAGAATTTAATGGGAGACAACCAGACAACCCGCGTCACGAAGGTCAGTTAAGGATAGTGATCGTTAAAATCGTTTGTTAGGACTAACGGACGACTAAAACGATGAGAGCTAACTTTACGTAAAATTACGTGCGTACGGGGCCCTTCATGAAGTTCTACAGAAAATGTATTTTTCTGTTCTTCTTTTACTCATGTTTCCATTAAATAATTCATTTTATTTTCAAATGTTGCGTATGCACGAAAATCATGATACACGAATATAGGTCAGGAAGAGAAATGATTTGTCTCTTTGAAGTAATGTAGGCATCCTCTACTCTGACAATAGTCCAAAGACGAAACAAGAAACTGATGTTGCCGGCAGCAGAAATGACGATTTGGACAATGTGTGAGTGAGTCAAATGGAAAAAATTGTCAACTTCAATACCGGAAATATCGGAATTGGTAAAAAGGGGCGGTATTGCGATCCTTAGTGAGTACGTCTGCAGAGCAATGCATTACTGCTCCCCCCCCCCCAACCAGCCTTTGGGATGTGTTGTTACATCCATCTGGATGTACTCACAATTAATTCTTGTCTTATATTGAGCTCTTTTAATGCGTTTCACCACTTTAGAAAATTTCATGTCTGACCGTTCCAACAGTCGAAGAACTCTTCCTTGGTGCTCGCCATCAGATCGGTTCGGGAACTACCATCACTTTACAACACTTTGTTGGAGTTTTTTTTTTTTTTTACGTTTATTTATGCAATCTGTTAATACATAACAATAAGTATAATTGTTTACAGAATACGTGGCATGAATACAACTAGTCCATTGACTAGTTCTCTGTATGAGTATTTAAAAGTAACATAGCCTATTATGTAAAATATATTTATAGTGTTAGAGTCTAGTTAAGTCCAGAGGAAATGTTAACTTTAGACGTTTTGTCTGAAGGCTGTTGTCCAGTAGATTTATGGCTAAAGGATCCGTGTGCTCTGCAAGCCGTTTTACATATCTGTCGCTGGACATCGCAATGGTTTCACTGACTGAGGCACGCATAACCTTGGTCTGAAACCTTTCCATTATGGCTATATTGGATTTAGATGCAGTTCCCCAAAGCTGTAAGCCGTATGTCCACACAGGCTTAAAGACAGTGTTGTACACCAACAGCTTGTTTCGCACTGACAATAACGATTTTCTGCCCAGGAGCCAATAATGCTTGCGAAACTTGGTGTCCAGTTGTTTTCTCTTCATCCAAATGTGGTTGCGCCAAGTCAGTTTTTTGTCCAAGTGGATACAGAGTCGGCTACCGGGATAGCCTTGTTATTTAATTTCACAATTGATGTTTTCCCGTCATTTTGTAAAGGTGATATGTGCAAATTTCGTTCCACTTAATTTTATTCTCCACTTCTTTGCCCATTTTTCAATCGCATGTAGCGAATTCTGTAGTAAAACGGTTGGAGTAATGGCTTTCCTCGTACATCGTATAAATGCACATCGTATAAACAACAAATCTCTGAAAGTTTTACGTGCAGCCGTTGCACGACATCTGTGCAAACTTCTCTTAAAATGTTAGTAAACCTACAGAACTTGTTACTGTTTCTGGTTATTAATGTTAAACACTTCAGAATTTGTCATTTCGAAGTAGATCGTTTCGTCGCGTTGTGTACTAAATGTTTATAATTTGTTGTCAGTAGCTGGCTGAGTCGGGTTAGCGCGTGGGTAGTCCACCAGCTGTTCTACATAAATTCTTCCTCCCGCTTTATGCTTCCGTTACGATGACGTTAAGTGTTCGCAGCCTTACAGACTTAATAGCTACGAGTATCCTGTGTATTCATCACGGCCAGCGAATCTTCCAGTTACAGGTCTTCTACGAGAATTCTTCCGGGACCCCGTTGTTTACGTAAATATGGATACGTCATACTATTTTATTGCTATTAATTTATAACCCTACATAAATACAACATTTAACGAGCAAGTTAATGAAAAGTTTCAAATAGCTGGATTGTTGTATATTATAGAACCCCCAACCCACATTCAAAGTAATATTATGAATACTGAGTAATATTATTATTGGTATTATTAAAACTATTTGTCATTAGGAGGAGTTCCTACATTTGTTTCTAAAATATCTTTCTTGAAATTTTTATTATTGTTGCTTTTGTTTCTAACTGAAGCAAATTAACACTCATCGCTACACCCTTTAAAAAAACTATTTAGGACAGACCAATAAAACGCGTATTAAAATTCTGTCGCATTCGCAAAATCGTGACCGAAACGAAGTAATTTATGTGGTTACATAAGGTCTAGGTAGAAGAAGAAGAAGAAGAAGAAGAAGAAGAAGAAGAAGACAACATTGTTTAACTTCCTTGGCGGCGCCGAATTGCCAACATGACAACTTTAGTAAACCAGTTTCTGTGTTCCACAACCGTACGATCAATCCGCACCGATATGTTTTGCTCTTTTTTCGCGTTTTTCCACGCTGAACAATAAACAATAGAACACTTTTTGCATAATTCTGCCAATCCAGCAAAAAAGGACGATTAAAAAAACACACACAAACAAAATCGCGCGCAAAAAGGACGAAAATCTCTACTGTCCGTAAAACCATATAATATTTCAAAGAAGAAAGACATTTCTTAACGTCTTACGGTATATAAATTAATGCTGTCGACCGCGCTCCATTGAGAAAGCGTTTAGACTTTTTCCCCCTTTTTATTTTTTCAACCGTGATACATAAATGTACCGGACATTCTTTGACAAAGAAAGACTTGCGTTGGAATTCTGTTTTGACCTTTGATCTTGAGTGAAGGAACAAAAAAAGGACCTGTCTGAAATCATACGCACCATATACGGCCAGTACAAGACTAGACTCTAGCAACAATTTGTTTATTGCCCGCGTACACAATGCCTGCCTGACACGACCAGTAAAAAGTAAATATTTTCCCCCTTCTGCGTTGGCAAACAAGACCAAAGAAACGTTTTACACAGGAATGAGTGGCGTTGAATACAAACGCAACGGCAGCAAGGTCGAATAAAAATATATTTTTTACTGGGTCGGACGGAAACACATTATTGTGTACTCTGAGCGTACGGTGGAGGGATTTACATACAAACGTGCGTGGAAACTTACCGAGGCCGTGATGTGCCAACGGAAAACTAATCCAGAATTGCAGAGCACTCCGTCGTGAACACCCGGAGAAAAGGGTAAACGACCCTAGAAGAGAAAGCTGCGTGGTCTAGGAACACAAAAATTAATACTCCTGTTAAAATATAATATAAATATAATATATAATAACCCCTGTTTATACAGCATCTGTGGACGATTCATAGGTACCTGAAAAATAAAACACGGAAGGATACCCGAATGAAATTTTATAAAACTGTGGCTGTTCCCACATTCCTGTATGCTAGTGAGACATGGACTCTTGGTAAAAGGGACGTGCAGAGGATTCAGGCAGCCGAAATGAAATTTCTACGAGGGACGCAAGGTTGTTCTCTCTTGGATCGGAAAATTATACACGATTTAAACATTGTATCATTGCACTAGAAGACTGAAGACCACAGAAGGAGATGGTGTGAACACTTGAATCTAGAACACTTAAATGTCATACAGAACAGGAACGAATCTATAAAACGTATGAGAAACAAGTCACACTACAAAATAAAATCTATCAAGACGTGGATTTTATGAAGAGCAGGTAATAATGTAGGTGTAACAAGGTACTCAGAAACTGACTTGTAACAAAACCATGTGAAGATAACGTCTTCCAGCTAACGTCTACTGGAAGTAGACGCAGACCGATCAGACACCAGAAGACAAACAACTTTTCAATCAACAACAATCGATCGTCAACCAATCATACAGATTTTTGACAATCGTTATGTAGATGTTATGGAGAGTTTTACACAAAGCCTTAGTTCGGAACATGCAAAGTCGGCCTTACACTAGGAAAGGTCGTCTGGAGCGGCGCACTTTTAAGGAAGGGGAAATAAAAATTATAATTTACAACATTTTTCTGTGAAAAGTGAAATGCCTTAAAACGTACCACACTGACGCAACTTTAACACCAACAACGTCAGAAACAAGCAAAGCCCCCCGTTTAAACACAAAATTAAGCATCCTGAACTCGCCTTCAGTGAACGAATCTCGAGTAGGCTTAAGTTTATATTTAATATACTACGTTTACTTATACCTGAAGACGACCACAGATGTTCGAAACGTCTGTAATAAATTTTGCGATGGTTATTGTCCTAACCGTCTGATTAGGATAAACTATTTTGCAGAGTTTCTTAACTTTGAAAAGAAGATATATACAAAGATTTATTTGGCAAACGGTTGAGGCCTACATGACATTACAAATAATACTGGCCACAGAGTGGCACTGTACGAAACATTTAAAAATTTTAAAGTCTTAAGTACGTGGTTTCGTAGGAAAGACATTCACAAAGGAAAATACACTGATGATACTAATCAGATTGATCACATATTGATTTCTAAGAGATGGGCCTCAGACATCGAAAATTTAGAACCTACCCAGGAGCCTCCTCTGATTCTGACCACTTTTCAGTTGGAGCTAAGATAAAGCAAAAAATAGCAGCTGAAAAAATAATGAAAAATCATCTGCGTAAAAGATGGTACGTAGAAAAACTAAAAGACATAAATGTTAAAAATAACTATCGACAGGTAGTTACAATAAAATAAAAAGAGTAAACCTACCGTTAATGATGTAGAATATGAATGGACAAACATAATAGAAACTATTCACAAAACTGCTGAAAATGTAATAGGCCAGAAGAAGAATAAAAGGAATGAAGAGAGGTACGACGAAGACTGCCAAGATGTAATAGAAGCAAAAAGAAAAGCGGGGATAAAGTGCATATAAAGAAATACAAGAGCCAGTAAAGAAGAAATAGAAGCTGCAAGAGAGCGCTGTAGGAAGAGAATATAGGAGCTAAAAAGAGAGATAGACTAAATAGTAGAACACCACAACAAAAATGAACGTAAAAAAATTTACAAAAAGATCCGGATCAGAACACAAGAATTCATGCCAAGATTGTGTGCGTATAAAGAAAAAAATGGTAAAATAGTGATACAGGAACCTGATCTTGCCCTTCAAGATTCTGATGAGTTGGAAGGAATACTATGAAGGCATACTGTCACGCAATACAACATGTGTGATCAGGAATACATACTACATGCCAGGACCTGAAGATATTCCTGCTTGTTGCCGGTTGCTATTGCCACAACTTTTCTCTGGCATGTATCCAAACTACATAAATCTCCAAACGTCGACGGTCTGTATTACGTCAAAATCTACTTCCGCTCTTGTTCTGTCTAATCTCGTCATTTCTAATGTTGTCTCATCTCGTTATTCTTTTATTTTTCGTGTTGTTTGAAGCTTGTGCTACTGGACAAATCTCGGGCTGTTCTGGGGACTATAGCCTCCTTCAGCCGGTTTGGAATTTAAGTTTTGGGAGACGAACACCAGTGAAGGCCGCCGTTTAGAAGGTAGAGGAGATTGCGTGTAGCTGTGGATATGATTGTAGTGTAGGATTGTGGTTATTATATTGCGTTACTGTCAAACAGTCAGCGCGAGGTGGAGGGTAGGATCAAAGTAACGTCAAGGGTTCGGCGGAAGACTCATTTATGTGGCGTGGTAGTTGGGTATGGATTTCGGGTATAACCAGATTAGTGTAGGCAGGATACTGTGTGGTGCGTTGGCGAGTGCCAGCAGGAGGTTAATGAGGGGGCTGGTGGGACGGTTTATGGAGGCTGCTGTGGACTGGCGTATTTGCGGTCTAATTGTAACAAGGCATCGAGGCCCGGGAAGAGTGTATTCATAGTGTACGGTATCCTGTTGCTGGTGCGAGCTGGCGGTATATTTTTCTAAGGGCTCGCCGTTCTATAATTCTATAGAGCCTCAACCGGTCGGGGTCGTGGCAGTCGTATGCAGGATCGGGAGGCATGCCGTGTAGATCTCGCTAAGTATCCGGCTGAAGCAGCGATCGTTTTTGCCGACGAGTCTGAGTGCTCGGATCCATTTGCTGGTTTCGGCAGTGATTCATTTGATGTGCTGTTGCCAGATTCATTTGGAGTCAAGCGTGAGTCCCAGATATTTAGAATCACGCTACGGAATAAAGGTGTAAGGGCCTACGCAGACAGGGGGACAGAAACAAGTGTCTCATATTTCGTCTCGTGGAATTCAACCTCTCGTTATTCTACAACTCCCCTGACATTAATCCATTTCCTTTGCCCTATGTTGTTGACGTTCACGTTAACGTTAGTCAGTCATTTACCGCAGCTGTTCAATAGTTTCGGCCAGCAAGCAATACCTTAGATTGCAAACTAAGTACTGATCTATTCTGTCAAGAATGTATTCTGATCGCGTGGTAGCTGAAACAGTCATTACAAATTCACTATCTCTGCGGGCAACGCGATTACATTGTTTTCTCGCGTATTCCCGCCTCCGTCAATGGTGTCGGACACAAAACCTTGCTGTAATTGTGGACGCCCGGCTGTGATTTCGGTTTAGATACGTTGCAGCGTCCTTATCGTCATTGTCAATCACTGCTCTTGCTGGCGGTAACAGGTGTAAATTACCCGCACACTGATAACGCCGTGTTAAGTACAGTGCAGGCGCGCGCGCGTCTACGACACAGCAACAGCCCCAGTTTCCCACAATAGGCCCGTTATAATTTCTCGCCCGTGAGACTGACCACGCCCAGAGATCACCTATTCAAGATTAACCGCGCTGCGGGTCCTCGTTTCTGCAGTTTGCCTATCAACACGCAGTATCAACTACATACGCAATGCCAGCACACTCTCCGATACAATCGTCACTTATGACGTCATCACCGTCGTCGTTACATCTTGCCCATATAGTCGAGACTTCCCAACCTCATCACTTGCCACCTACGTCAACTTGACCTTATCTCGCTCGGTTTTAGAAATCGCATCATCTATCCGCGACAACGTCCTGTCTGGCTGCTGCAACTTCTTTGCGTATATATGATGGTCGATGAGTCTACGTTTTTACATAGAGTTTCGAATTACGATTGTTCTCGCTGATTTTACCACAGAAAGAAAACATCTTTTAGTACGACAATGTATTCATTTCTACTACGATTCATAATGTAATATGATTCGAGCTAATAACATTATCAGCAGACACAGAACTAACCGCAAGATCTTAGTCGACAGACTCTTCACTTCGTCAGTCACCTAAAGAAGTAATCTTTAACTTTACATAAAGAAGGAATCCAATTAGACCGATTGTTTCGTTTACTAATGCACCTGTTTATAAATTATTAAAAGAAGTCAGCAGAATATTGAAAGAGAAATATGAATTTGGGATAAAATATAACGTAGAAAATAATGTAAAACTGATTGAAACACTAGAAAATATTAAAATAAATAAAAATATAAAGCTGATATCGTTGGATGTTAAAGACATGTTCACTAATATAACAGTGAATACAGCTATTAAGCTAATAAACGATAATAATATGGAAGAATACAAGCATAAAAAACAATTTGTTAAAATAGTAAAAGAATGTCTAAATCAAAAGTATTTTAGATTTAATAACAAGTTATATAAATACAGGAAAAAGGATTGCCTATGGGATCTTCATTACCACCTATTCTTACGGTAATATATATGAACGATTTTGAAAAACACTACGTACTGAATTACACTAGGTACAAAGAAAATATAAAATTATGGGCTAGGTATGTTGACGATGTATTGATAATTTGGGGAGGAAGAATAGAAGAAGTACATGCGTTTATAAATGAGGTAAGTAAGTAATAGGGATAAAAACTTATAGCTTAAAGAAGAGATAGGAGGTAAGAAAATAAATTACTTAGATTTAAATATAGAAATTAGAAATAACGAAAAACTACACTTTCATCAATAAATAAAAGAACAAAGTGAAACTTTATTGATTAAATTATAAATAAAGTCCTGCGCGGCTTAGTTAATAAATATAATGGAGAATTGTATGATAGAAATTTGGTAATCGTTTTCATCAGCGGCCTAACTCTACCAGCTGATGGGAATTGAGGGTCCTGCCTGATTTAGCTGCTGATGATTCAACGCTGGTTGAACACTTCTTGTAGAAATCACACTTAATTCTCGTAAACAAATATAACAGTCAATTGCCATCATGCTTCACAACTGGAGAGATATCTTTTTGCATTAGAAACTTATTGTTTTCACGTAGCTTTTGAGAACCTACGTAGCACTAGCTTATCAAGAGAGGATTAGGTGGTTCTTTTCACTACATTAAGGTTAATCACATACTTGATACATCAGACGATTAGAGTTTGCAAACATCATCAGCAAGGATTAAACAAAAAGCGTTCTGTTCCGGTCCAAGCAGATAGACTTGTGCAGGTCACGCCAATGTCCCACAACCTCTCCGTCCTTTTGGCTTATAATTCCATAGTTGTTGTTTGGGAATGGGGTAGTCATGCATTCGGTTAAGATGTTCCAACCATTTTAGTCGATATTAGGCAATACATCTACTGATTTTTACTTCCATGTTCCGTAAGAAAATGGAAGTATGGTGATGGCCAAAAAAATCTGTTCGAGATAAGGGCTGATTCTGATTGTACTAGACTCAAAACATGAAAAAAAGTAATTTTTTACTTCCATGTTCCTTAAGGAAATGGAAGTATGGTGATGGCAAAAAAAAAATCGTGTTCGAGATTATTGCAGATTCTGATTGTACTAGACTCAAAACACGAAAAAAGTCATTTTTCTAAAAGTGTCTGTGTGTGTGTCTGTGTGTCTGTCTGTCTATCTGTGTGTCTGTAGATGAAGAAAAGTCATTTTTCGAAAAGTGTCAGTGTGTGTGTGTGTCTGTGTGTAGAATTTTTTATATGATGAACGACAACTGCCGCAAATTCAAACAGAATCAAATAATGTTTTGCATATGTGCATGAGTTTTAGAGGACTCGAGACCTATTGATTTTGGTGAAGATCGGTTGAGGGGAAGGGGTAGTTTACCGGCAACGTTTTACATTTTAACAAAAGTACTCAATTTTGACATAATAAAGTATCCTGGAATGAAGATCATAATAATCCACTATAGAAAGGTAAACGAAATATCTATACATGAACGCGTAGTTGAAAGGGGAGGGAGTACTTTTTATAAATGAAAATGATAGTTGAAGGGAGAGGAGACAATTTTTTTATTTATATGTGTACTACGTTATAGGCAACAAATAAGTAGTTTCTATGGAAATATTTCATTCAATTTGTCAAACATAAAACTTTATTTACAAGATGGGGGATTTTTTTTAGAAATTATCGAACTGAATTCAAGTAAATTATTTTAAATATAAATCTTACAGCATGGAAATCCTATATGGTTCTCCATACCGATTTTTAAATATTAAGTTTATTCTTTTTAATGTCAAGTTATTCGTGTTATACCCTCAACATGATATTGTGTCAATTTAGATGTGGGTACATTATTTTATCCGTACAGAAATGTGGATCGGGCTATTCCTAGACCGTATTTAACTTTTCTAGTTAATCAGGTCAGATACTCGTTGGGAATGGGTGAACAACGGTCCACCTTAAATTTCCAACCACGACGCCCCTAGAGCGAGTGTGCGGACTTCAGAATTACATCGACCATTTTCAAAACGACTCGGCTACAAACAACGTTCACAGTCGACTAACTGTGTTTGTCTAAACTTCGGTTTAATTCCCCCTAGTACTACAGTTTCATTTACACCAAACAAAAATTAGTTTCACTGTAATAAATTACGGACACTAATTCAGAATTCAATATTATCAGCGCGAAGAGAGTCTATCGTCTTAAAGACAGCGATTTACACTTAATAAAACATGAAATGAAGAAGCGTTGTAAAAGCAATAGAAACAGCTGATCTATTTTATACTGCAATTTATTCTCTGTACTGGAACGTTGAGCTCGCGAACGCCATCAAAACGTAATAGACATCGCCGCGATGTTATTACAGAGGCACTGGCGAGAAACTATCGCGTTAGTATTACTGCTATCACACACACAACACGCTAAGATATATTAAAATGATTACACCAACTACTGCAGAGCATCAACATTTTTTTCGAAATAAAAACATCGACTTAAGCCTGGCATGCGAGCGACTGTGTGTGCGCGCGCGCGCGTCTATCTATTACTCTCTCACTCATTCACTGTCCTCTTTTCTAAATGGTTTTGCGGACCGGTTGCATGAATAGTGGCTTTCATTTAAATCAACGATCTAGGGAGCAGTTGAGCAGTTGACTTAAGAAATAATTTGTTCCTAAACATTGTTATTAACAACACTTTCTTCGGGTGGTAAACTCGTTTTATTGTCAGTGTTTATAATGCTATGTACTCACAGTCGCTGCTGAATGGGTGAAATTTCTCCCATTACGTGAAATCCCATTACGTATAATTACGTGAAATCAAAAGCTCTCGTAAAACTAGTAACGGTGGGAGTCTACAAGTGTAAACCCATCATTTATTTTATATTCCGGACCTACACGAGCCACGGCCTCATTCGTTGCCGTTTGTCACGGGTCAGAGTCGCCATCATCATCCAATTTAGAATACTCAGCTTTTCATAACGTCTTAAACTTCACTTATTCACCTGAGTTTCAGTTTGTGTTTTTTCTTTCTCCCGTCTGTACGAGGTTCATGATTTAATTTTCCAATTCGTCTTCTGATGCGGACAATATGTGTCCAACCTGCTCATTGCATAAACCTCACTGACTTAATATACTTCGTACGCTTACACGGCCGGAGTCGATGTAGTTAAAATTCATTCCCGGGCTGTTTGGCCGTGGTCCATCGTTTTCTGTGGTACTGTGGTCACTAACGTCTACCACCTTACGTTAGCGAAACTTCTAATTTTACGCTGGTAGTGGCAGTCGACGGCACTGCCGAAACGTACCGTCATTGGTGAAAACAATGGACCACGGCCAAACAGCCCGGGAATGAATTTTAACAACACTCACTGATTTAGTTTATCACACCGGTATGTCCTCATTGACTTTATAAACTGCGTTTCCATGGCTCATTAAGTCCGCCAGGTGCTACGGTTCCTTTTAACACAGCTCTTAGGCTATCACACCCGGCGTCAATGTTGATAGAAAGGTTATGCACGCCTATTAGGCCGTAGTATTGTAGTGTTTAAACCAAACGATTCGGCATCGCCAACGGAGGACGTGTAGGTGTTCGCCTAGAAAACCTCACTACAGAGGCAGAACCCTGTACGGACCCTTTTGTACAGGTAACTATTATTTTTAGATTTTTAAAAACACGGAACACTTAATATTTTACTAATTACTTACGGATGTTACAGAAAAAAAGAAAACGTAGCATATAAAACAGAAAAATAAAACCATTATTCACTTAACAATTAAGTCTACGTTTCATTTCTAAGGCAAATTTTCAAGGCAAGGCAAGTTTTTCAGTCTTGACTCACAATCTAAAACAATGTTTTATTTATTTATTTTTATTAGCGGGGATGCTACAGTCTATGCCGCATCGCCATTTCTCCCTATCCTTCCAGTCATCATCTTCAGTAGCTCGATCTCTCATGCTTTTCCTAATTCCTGTTCTCCATTGTGATGTCAGTCTTCCTTTGCTTCTCCTGTTTTGTGGTGTGTAAGTCAGTGCTTTCTTTGGCCATCGCTTTGGCCATTGGCCAGCAACTGTCTGGATTCTATTCTTTCTGCTGTTGTAAACGCGCACCCTGTTTTCCTTCTTATATCTTTGTTTCTAACATGTTGCATTCTAGAAATATTACACGCTCTTCTTAAGAAGTCCATTTCCACAGTTACTATCATCTTTTTCTCCTTATCTGACAGTTGCCAGCATTCGCAGCCATAAATTAAAATGGGCTCCACAATACAATGATTTTTTTTTAATAAAACGTAAAAAAATAAAACAATGTTTTATTTACTTACGTTTTATTAGAAAACTTTATCGCATGAGGCAACAGGCATGCAAATCGTAAAAACTTCTGGAGAATGAGACATGGTTTGGGAGGAATGGATTCAGTGAAGTCCCAATAAGCTGTAAATCACCATTGGCTGTGGTGGCATTTACTTATTCCCAAATCTGTATCACCTATTTATCAAAGTCACCATACAACAGGTTGAGCTTTTCTACTGCCGATTCTAAATCATTATCAGAGGCTTCGGTCAAGAAATGTTTATCTTACGATATCAGTTCAGTCGATATCGTTTGCCACTGTTACATGTACAAGACGATTTAGAAATAATTTCCTCGTTGTAAGTAACCCGTTCGTCGGGTCAAACGCGAAAAAAACATATTCAGTTATAGGGTTTCAAATGGCGAAACATTATTCTAGTGTAACATTGTTGGATCTTATACGCTTATACGCTCCCCTCACGCGGACGGGGGGCACACCGTCCCGTTGTCCACCAAGGTACCGACGGTAGAAACTCGTCTGTTAGAAGCGACGATTGTTGTCAAACGGGGAAACGCAAACGAGATCAGCTACCGTCGCAATACAGACAGCCAAAAGATGTCACACATAGACGGTATGCCTTCGAATTTCAGTTCCAAGCAGTGGCGTGAATACGGAGGGGATCAATCCCCTCTCGCGGACTGGGGGCACACCAAGGATCGACAGTAGAAACTCGTCTGTTAGAAGCGACGATTGTTGTCAAACGGGGAAACGAAAACGAGATCAGCTACCGTCGCAACACAGACAGCCAAAAGATGTCACACATAGACGGTATTCCTTCGAATTTCAGTTCCAAGCAGTGGCGTGAATACGGAGGGGATCAATCCCCTCCCGCGGACTGGGGGCACACCAAGGATCGACAGTAGAAACTCGTATGTTAGATGCGACGATTGTTGTCAAACGGGGAAACGGAAACGAGATCACCTACCGTCGCAACACAGACAGCCAAAAGATGTCACACATAGACGGTATGCCTTCGAATTTCAGTTCCAAGCAGTGGCGTGAATACGGAGGGGATCAATCCCCTCTCGCGGACTGGGGGCACACCAAGGATCGACAGTAGAAACTCGTCTGTTAGAAGCGACGATTGTTGTCAAACGGGGAAACGAAAACGAGATCAGCTACCGTCGGAACCCAGACAGCCAAAAGATGTCACACATAGACGGTATGCCTTCGAATTTCAGTTCCAAGCAGTGGCGTGAATACGGAGGGGATCAATCCCCTCCCGCGGACTGGGGGCACACCAAGGATCGACAGTAGAAACTCGTATGTTAGATGCGACGATTGTTGTCAAACGGGGAAACGAAAACGAGATCAGCTACCGTCGCAACACAGACAGCCAAAAGATGTCACACATAGACGGTATGCCTTCGAATTTCAGTTCCAAGCAGTGGCGTGAATACGGAGGGGATCAATCCCCTCCCGCGGGCTGGGGGCACACCAAGGATCGACAGTAGAAACTCGTCTGTTAGAAGCGACGATTGTTGTCAAACGGGGAAACGAAAACGAGATCAGCTACCGTCGCAACACAGACAGCCAAAAGATGTCACACATAGACGGTATGCCTTCGAATTTCAGTTCCAAGCAGTGGCGTGAATACGGAGGGGATCAATCCCCTCCCGCGGACTGGGGGCACACCAAGGATCGACAGTAGAAACTCGTCTGTTAGAAGCGACGATTGTTGTCAAACGGGGAAACGAAAACAAGATCAGCTACCGTCGCAACACAGACAGCCAAAAGATGTCACACATAGACGGTGTGCCTTCGAATTTCAGTTCAAAGCAGTGGCGTGAATACGGAGGGGATCAATCCCCTCCCGCGGACTGGGGGCACACCAAGGATCGACAGTAGAAACTCGTCTGTTAGAAGCGACGTTTGTTGTCAAACGGGGAAACGAAAACGAGATCAGCTACCGTCGCAACACAGACAGCCAAAAGATGTCACACATAGACGGTATTCCTTCGAATTTCAGTTCCAAGCAGTGGCGTGAATACGGAGGGGATCAATCCCCTCCCGCGGACTGGGGGCACACCAAGGATCGACAGTAGAAACTCGTATGTTAGATGCGACGATTGTTGTCAAACGGGGAAACGGAAACGAGATCACCTACCGTCGCAACACAGACAGCCAAAAGATGTCACACATAGACGGTGTGCCTTCGAATTTCAGTTCAAAGCAGTGGCGTGAATACGGAGGGGATCAATCCCCTCCCGCGGACTGGGGGCACACCAAGGATCGACAGTAGAAACTCGTCTGTTAGAAGCGACGTTTGTTGTCAAACGGGGAAACGCAAACGGGATCAGCTACCGTCGGAACCCAGACAGCCAAAAGATGTCACACATAGACGGTATGCCTTCGAATTTCAGTTCCAAGCAGTGGCGTGAATACGGAGGGGATCAATCCCCTCCCGCGGACTGGGGGCACACCAAGGATCGACAGTAGAAACTCGTCTGTTAGAAGCGACGATTGTTGTCAAACGGGGAAACGCAAACGAGATCAGCTACCGTCGGAACCCAGACAGCCAAAAGATGTCACACATAGACGGTATGCCTTCGAATTTCAGTTCCAAGCATTGGCGTAACTACGCACGCAGGGGATCAGTCCCCTCCCGGAGTTATTAAAAATGTTAACCAAATTCTACAATCACATATATGATTATAGCAATCACTTATAATTCTATTATTTTTGATCACGATAGAGGTATATAAAATAAAGTGACGAATTTCACAAGAATGTGTGGAACGATTTGGAGAACGTTGGAAAATAAATGCAGAAATGAAACCCAAATCAAATTTTATAAAACAATGGCGATATCTACACTACTGTATGGTTCTGAAACGTGTGTCATAAAGGGAAAAAAATGAGCAGAAGATACAAACAGCAGAAATTAAATTTCTGAGATCAGTTAAAAGGTGTAATAGACGAGATCATATAAGAACTGAAGAGATAAGAAGTGATTTAGATATTTTTGCAGTTAATGAAAGGATTAAAAATTCAGAAGGAAACGGATTCAACACATCAATAGAATGGAAGAAAGTAGAATACCGAATATGGCGAAAGATTACAACCCTAGAAGAACAAGAAAAGTTGGTAGATTAAGAAAAAAGGTGGACTGTGGAATAGGAACAAGCCGCTAAAGCCTAAAACCGTTAAGAAGAAGAAGAAGAAGAAGAAGAAGAAGAAGAAGAAGAAGAAGAAGAAGAAGAAGAAGAAGAAGAAGAAGAAGATGATGATGATGATGATGATGATGATCTATAATCACTTGTTTTATTAATGGCAATCACTCAGCAATTGTTGAATACCATACGTAGGCTACAGCATACAGCATACTTCATGTCGGTTTACTGAAAAACTTTTTAAGGCGCAAACACTTTATACAATGTACTTCCTACCTTTAAACTAGTCTCATCCCTCTCCTATCCCCAAAATCAACCTGGTGCCCCCCTCGCAAAGACTTTATACAATGTACTTATAAAATTATATGGGGAGAATCCTGAATATCTCATTCACCCTGAGAAAATAGGAAGTCCCACCTTTAAACTAGTCTCATCCCTCTCCCGCCCCCAGAATCAACCTGGTGCCCCCCCCCCGGGGAGCAGCTTATAGTTACGCCACTGGTTTCGTAACTAGGAAAAAGAAAGAAAAACAGTTACATGGCGCGGCGCACTTCCAGTCGATTCGAATTAGTTTTGAACAGCATCGGTTAGATTTTGATTGATGTCAAAATAATCTACTCCGCTGTTGCGGCCATTCTCATTTCGTTCATGTTAATGACAATCGTTCACAACGGTATTACGCGAGAAAGACAGAGAGGGAAAGAGACAATTTACAGTGCACCTGTATATGTGAACCATACAGGTGCGCGCGCGCGCGCGCACACACACACACACACACAGACTATCTGCGGTAGGTAGGACGAATGGCTAGGTGAACTATAATACTAGTGTAGTGAGTGAAAAGATTAACGAATGCAAGTCATTGACGCTGTTACGCTGAGAAAAAATCTTAGTGGAGAGAGAGAGAGAGAGAGAGAGAGAGAGAGAGAGAGAGAGAGAGAGAGAGAGTGAGAGAGTGAGAGGGGAGAAACCAAGATTAATGGACGCGTTACACACACACACACACACACACACACACACACAAATGGTGGTTACAGTAATCAATGAGCGCAATGGTTTTGTAAAGGACTTTTCTTGCTCATTCAAAAAAAAATAAAGAATTAAACAGCGTTCATGTTAATTTATTACAGAAGGAACCAGTAGTCGTGTATTCGGGATGGTTGTCACACTGTGGATAGCCAATTGTCAGGACATTTCAAAGACTTCCCAGCGACTGACTGTGGTGAATAAATACTTAATGTGAGTTTCTCTGCCTGAACAAAGAACCAGTTTAAGGGCTGATACTTGATTGTATCAGTTTTGCCAATTTTCTAACATTCCTCATGTGGTGGACGTATGGCATACACCAGTATTACACCATACTATACCGTTCTTCTCTGAAGACAATTTATTGGTGACTAACTTTAAATAATACCCTTTTACAATCTTCTTGTTTTATAATAATTCTTGAAATTTACTTAAATTAATTGTTTAAATTACTTTTACTCAACTATAAGTGCCTTCAGTGACTAGTACTTATTCTCAACAAAACATTGTAACTATTTTAGTTCTTTAATGAAACTGACAAAGAACAAAACTATGACTGACTCTCATTGGCCAGAGAGGCGCTCTTAGAACAGATACTGCTTAGACGGTGGGTCATGGCGTTGCTGCATAGCAAAGGACGGAGTTGGTATAGGCGATTGGCGGTCTTGCGGGCTACTTGAGTGGAGTGTGTCCGCCAGGTAAGACGACGATCGAGGTGGACCCCGAGGTACTTGACCTCTCGAGACCAGGGTAACTGAGTATCACCTACGTAAAGTCTGTCGGGGAGCCTAAAGCGTCTGGAGAAGACTACTGCTGTGCTCTTGGCCGCGTTGATGGCAACCCTCCATCTATCTGCCCACTCAACGTAGTCGTCCAATTGTTCCTGGAGCCAGATAACTGCCGTTTTAAGGGCTGATACTTGATTGTATCAGTTCTAACATTCGTCATGTGGACGTATGGCATACACCAGTCGGAAGCGAGTTCTCAGTTCCAAATCGACCGTTTGGCATTCGCCTGTCTGTTTATGTGTTTTGGGTGCGTTTCACGTTAACTCTGGAAAGCACAAATAGATTTTCATAAAACGTGGCACGCGTGTTATACCTTTACCCGTAGCGCGCATTATTGTGACGTAGGGACAAAATATCAAACACCCATGTGGGAGACGAAATTAAAGAGTAGGTTAACCGATATCTTAAAATAGTATTCAGACTTGGAAACTCTGAACATTTTGGACACGAGAGCCGTCAAAAAAAGAGTAAAAATTACGAAAAAATGGTAAAAATCTATGTGGGAAGTCAGACTAAAATTTCTTTAGATTTTCAAACAAGCTGGTCTGAAAGAGCAGTACATTCATTCAACAATATATTATAACTATATAATATGCCCGACGTTGTGTGCGTCAATTTATAACACAATTTATAACATTTTACTACTGTTATGCTATCTATTTACTGTCCCACGTGTGGGAGCCAATTTTATAACAATAATATTTTATATGCTCTTTATCTCAGGGTAAAATATAAATAAATGCTCAAATTTTCTTATATATTGTTCTTCGATTTATTACAATTAGCTATGATTGATTATCATACTTTATCATTTACATATGAACTATATAAATTCTAATCAAAATATAAACATATTCATTTTCATAAATCTTATTTCATTACTCATATTCATAGCTCTAACAATTTAAATATTGTAATTCTTATTCAAAGACAAAACTTTTAATAATAATATTCTTAAATTTAATATATTACGACATTGTTAATTATTGATCTGGATTCATTTAAAAATCGGTGCTCATAGATACATTTAATTTCCATAATTTCCTAATATTATTTAATTTTGTTCTAAATAAAATTTTATCTTAATCCTTTAATTAAATCTTATGAGTTCTTTAAGTGAACAGACAGTGGACCTAATACTAATTATAGCATGAAAAGTTTACTTGTGGTATGTATCCGAATCTGGTAGCGGTTCATACTGTGTGGTTGCATGTTGATCGTCTGGCGTAACTGCGATATTTCCCTCTGGATTAGCAGATTGTAACGTGGTCTCCTTTGAGTCACAAGACACTGCACAACACCAAACTTCACTCTCTCAAATTAGTTCGCGTTAATTGTTATTATTGTTATTCGCTTCTACAGCCATTATTAATTATTATTTATTAACTGCGTTATGGTTTGAATTACTGTTGTTACGGGTTTAGCTCGTTTCGTAATGTTACTCGATGATAAAGTTATTGTTGCGTATTTGCACAACTAAATTACAGCGTTATTTGATTATCATTTGTGTTGTATTAACTCACTTGTACGTCACTAGTAAAATTACAGTTTTTCTCTTTACCGAACTTTGTTCTAGTACGAGCTTACTTTTCTAACCATCGTACCGAATTTCTCTAAGTCCAATAACTATGGGAATCTCGGTCGCGGACTTACACTCCCGTTTCCGTCAAAATTTTTAGTTAAACTCCCTGAGCGCGCCTTTCTCGCGTCCCTATATCGAATTCCCTATTTCTCCCACTTACTTCCGATTTTTCTTACGCTGTTTTCTAATTGGTTCTACTTTACGACTCTTCAGATTTAGAGACCACCTATTTTTCCGAAAGAACTTCTCTGATAGGCCTTTGGATTCCCACCAGATTCCTTCCCTAGGTCACTACACTGAGGTCGTTGTCGCTGCTAGATACTGTAGCAATAATTCTTGCCTGTCACTTTTTTGGAGTAAACAAAACAACCCTTAACTTTCTCGTCAAGTATTGTTTTCGTGCATTTGGTTGTTCTAATGGCATCAACTATTGTTACTTACAGGCCTTACCAAACTTCCTTTCAACACTTCTTGCTTGTGTTCGGACACTACTCCGAGCTTTCTCTCTTCTCAGTAAGGTCGAAGTCCTGTCGTTGACCGTTTGAGTCTTTCAATAACATATACCCTTTTTTGTTTCGCTATATGCAGCTGGCGTGTATACGTATTCTGGTCTATTGTTAATACCTACAGCTGCTCCTTCAAATGAGTTCGTTTACTTTTGTGCCCTTTTTTCTACGGATTTGAGGTAGTTGTCAAAGTTTAACGTTTCTTAGTATGGAGAGCGATGAACTCAGCCTATTTGCCGTGAGCGTGTTGGGGCTGATATACGATTTTATTGCCTGTCAGTCACCTCTGCGTTTCACACAACAATTCCCTGTTACGGCGCTTAAAGATACATCTCTACTCAAAATAAGAAATTTTCAAAATTCCTGATTTTGGTGTTATAATATGTTTTCTATATAAGTAACTGGAAAGTTTCTTGCAGTTGTATAACGTTAGGTATAGGCCTATTATCAAATATAATGTATTCTGTAAGTAGTTGTATTAAGCTTTTATCGTTTTAGTTCATCTGGCGTACGTAACGAGAAACCTATCGAACAGCCCACCAGTGTGGCAGGTGTTGCCGGCGTGCAGTAAGGAGGGAAAGCTATACTGGACCTCAGCGCCACCTATAAAAGCAAGAGCGTCTGGCGTTGTCAGTTACGTCAGCGGTTTTCCTTAGCGCGTGTCGAGTGTTTGTCGGGTTTGTCGGAGTATTGTGCTATAATCAGTGTGGAACTCTTTATAGTTAGACATTATTGCGTGTCTTTATAGACATTATTATTGAGTATGGACAATTGTTACTTGAATCGTTGTAAGAGACTATCTTGTTGATTACAAATTACTAATTATAATAATTAAAGCTGGTTATTAGTGATTTCATTGGTGTCTTGTATTTTGTTTTCCACCGTACCATACGAAGATCAGCGAGATCGTCGTAACAATATATCAGTATCTTCAGAGGTTTGTAAAGAAAAAAATTATTTTTATAATGTATAATTAACTTTTTTTAACTACTGAACGGTCACATAATGGGACTCTGGGACACATAACGCAGATTTATGAAAACTTCAACGAGTCCCTTTAAAACCGGACAATCGCGCAACCAAACCGCACTGTCCTGTCCCGGTTGTACTGACAAGTTTTGCTGACCAGTATTGTCGCAATAATCACTGGGTACGTTTTATTGCTGTAACCTCCAAACTAGTCGCCGTAAACACGTACAAAGTATTGCACGTCGTCCGGTATGTGGTAGTGATGGCGCAATTACAGTTCACGTTACCAAGACAATAGAAACGGCTTAGATTTAAAGCAGTACTTTACCTGCGGCTGCGTAATCCTCTACGTCAACAGACTTCCTACGTTTCAAACGAACAAGAGAACGTCCAATAAACACGTAAGAAGGCAATCAATACAACAATAAGCCGAAGCCGCTTAGTGCGGTAAGTGTTGCGATAATACGTTTATTTAAATGTTTACTGTGAGGCTTCCTGGAACCCGACTCAGTAGCGTCGTCTCTGAAGATGTTGACGACGATTGCTTAACGTGATGTTACAACAGAACAAATCACATTAGCCTATTGGTACATTGGTTATACACACTGCGCCATTCCTGTGAAACCAACCACACAGCCATGGCAGGCCGGCTCTAGTAGAAGGCCTGAATATTAAACGTGGCAACATTGGGTCTGAGGCCTATAAGCATGGTGTAATAATATAGCTAAAGTGAACATGTTATATTTTGATTTAATTTAATAGCATTACTAAAATCATGAGTAGGCCTATTTATAGGTAAATCTAAATTATAAGTCTGTGCGCACTTATTACTATACGTTTGAGTTGAAAAAATTAGTGAATTAGTGTTAGGCCTAATGAATTAATTTTGTTCGAATTATTACATTCATATCGTATGAATGAGTTCATTATTATATTTCTTAAATAGTATAACAGTATTTTACACAGTAAACTTTTGATTTACAATAAATTAAGAATTATAAAACTGCTGTTAACCGGCAATTAAAAATGACGCGATTTGATTATTGAGTTACATAAATTAAGAAATCGTCTAGTCGGGCTCAAATATCAGCTGGTTCCAGTGTTGCCACGTTTAATATTACGACCTCCTACTAGAGCCGGCCACGACAGAGCGTATAATGAACACTGGGAGAGCTGAAGGACGAACAGTTTCCTCTTCGAAATTTTGGAGGAAAACTACGTAGGCTAGTTAAAATGCTTAACAGTACTGGTGCCTTTTTAAGGAGAGCCCCGCCAATCTTTAAACACTTTCTATATTGTTAAAACTACACAATATGGATGTGTGTGACTTATGTTTGGGGTAGAAGACTCAGAAATCGTAGGAGGAGAATAAAAAAAAACTAACTTACACTTAAGTAACATAAAGGTAAAGGATTTTAATAGAACTGGTTATTATCAGGGGACTTAATGTCAAACCAGATTTGTCGGAAAAGGTCTGTATCCTTGTTCGTGTACCCCCCCCCACACAACCTCGCATTGATATTGTTACGACGGTCTCACTGATCGTCGTATGGTACAGTGGAAAACAAAATACAGACACCAATTAAGTCACTAATTACCAGCTTCAATTAATCACAAATAACAATTTGTAATCAACTTGTACAATACGGTAGACTATAATCCAAGTTAAATTAGTCCACACGCAATAATAATGTCAATAATACAGTTCCATACTAATTATAACACAATAACACTTCGCCACAATACTTCAACCGCCACTCGATCTGCTCTAAAGAAAGTCGCTCAACAAAACTCACTGACAAGCCGGCTGCTATGACTTTTTATAGGTAGTGCACGTCTTCTAGAAATTTTCCATCCTCAATGTGGTGTGTCCGCTAATGCGTATTTCAACGGTTCTTCAGAGTAGTCTGGAACGTATTTTTAGCGCGGCATTGACTGAAACACACAGCTGCTCGGTTGGGAACGTTCTAGGCTCTTCGATACGGTTCTCGTTACAATATGAATCTAAGAAGCCACTCCTAATGTCATACTCTCTATCGTTTCTGCGGTTTGAAGCTGCTCGTACGGACTCAACAGTTTGTTTATGTGCGCCCCTTTGTGGACCAACGTAATTGTTAGGTGTTCGAACTACATATCAGGACCGTTGGGAATGCCATTATACGAGTTCCAATATCTGAACTAACAGTCGTTCCCGCCAGAATGCAATCTTCTGCGTGCGAAAGTAATGTTGGAGACGTTCTGTCTGGCACCGTGTACAGGAAAGACTCTCCCATAAAAACCCACTGTTGGGTTGTTCCTGTTCCACTGTTGACGGTTAGACATGTGTAAACACTGTTGCGAGTTGGTTTACATTAGATGCGTCGATTACAAGACTGACGCAGCTCTTCTTAATAAGACTTCACGGCCTTTATTACACTAGGCAATTAATTGCAAGCAACCGATTGCAAGGCTAGTAAAAACAGCCTGCAACTGCTCTGCAATCAGTTGCAGAGTAAACATGGGGCCTATACTACTATCATAAAGAGGTAAAATTTGTTTGTATCGTTGTCTGTGCTAACCTCAGAAACTGATCCGATTTAAAAACAATTCTTTCACCACCGTCTTATTTGAAGTTTGAGGATGGTTTTAGACATAAATTTGAACCAATAACTTCAATAACTTTCAAGAACAGAGATTTAAAACGGTCCCATTCATGAAATGTTTGTTAATTTGTATGTATTGAAATTTTATCATGCGATAAACTTTCGTTCTATGAGAGATATGGTGTCAGTAAGTGAAATTTAGAAAAAATTACAAATTTTATTTTGGTTTTGTTTCAATAAAATCCTCCTTTTCCTTTTTGAAATGTTGGCATTTTTGTACAAATTGTATATGTTGTGTCGGTCACATGTCATGAAATTTCTTCGTTGTCTACATAATGCGCGCGCGAAGGCGAATTGCATGCAATCGGTTGCATAGTGTAATAGGCTACATTTGAATCAATGTCCCACAACGACTGCTTGAAGCTAAAAGTTACACAAGCAGTTGCAAGGTTTGCAACTGTCTTGGAATCAATAGATAGTGTAATACGCTACACTTAAACCTATGCCTCACAACTTTGTTTGCAATCAGTTACGTAGTTTAATAAGGCCTAAATAGAGTCTTTATCTGGTTAAACATGCTTAACGATACCAAATTTTTACTAACACTTTTAACATTTAACATAATTCACGTATCGAGTATGCGTTTTTTTATAATCACTTCTACAAGCAGAGTCGATCTAGGGACTGAATAACCAACCTTTATAAGAACTAATTAGTCTATTAAATTTACCACAACTTTTCCGAAGTTTGTAACGTCTGCAGCCTCGTGGAAAGTCCCAACGTATAGCACATTAGTCTTGCCTTCCTACGAATGAAATATGCCGTTTTGCAGTAAAACAACCGAACACGGCGCTGTGACCATATCTGTGTCGCATTTATGTCTCACGTTATTCAATAACGAACGTTTCCGTTTGTGATTTAGAATCAGTGAGTTTATAAACATCACCGGTTCATTGACAAGCACGACACTGACTCGTTTAATACTACAAATACTAACGCTTACATAAACAGCAAACCAGTGGCGGCTGGTGTTATGGTTGTACCGTTGCAAAATCACAAATATAGAATAACTAAACTACAAAATAATATACGCAAACATTAAGCAGCTAAAAGTATCATACATTTCAACGGAGAGCGTATTGGACGCTACGCGGTAACGTCCGCGTTCAATTCAAATATGACGCGCAGGGTGGCGGTTGTAGGCAAGTTTGCAACTTCAACAGTAAATGGGTAGAGATTAGAATACAAACATATGGGAGAACGTCCGTTACTCTTCACAACTGTCCTATGTTCCCAATGTTAGCTAGGCGGTTGCAAAGTTTCTGCAACGCTCCAAGTTGTAGCGCAACTTTGTGTCATGAAATCAGCGCAACCTTCTTGATTTATGTCAGGTTTAGTGTTTACGTTGGTTCAAGGTAAACGTTATCCGTTGTTTGAGGTTATAAAAGTATGGTAATTTTGTATAACTGTGATTATGATAGTTTAACGTCTTTTAACCGACCTCCCACCCACTCAACCAACTACTGCAACCACTAAAATTTGGAACTACCAGCCGCCACTACAGCAAACAACATTAACACAAACAGATTACTTACGAGAATAACTCCGTCTTCACCGGAACTCCTGACTGTCGCTCCGAACCACTGCTCGGATTTGCTGTCTATCTGCGCTTCCGAATTATTGTTATTCCCTGCAACAGATAGAGGATACATTAAAGTAATCATCTCCATAACAATATAAACTTTACTATAGAACATGAAATAGACGACAAATGAATTTTGTAGATAATACTATTACAGACAACCACAATACAATAAAACGTTTTCATACAATATATTCAGAAGACGTACCTAAACCGTATCTAAACATATTTAATTATTCCAAAAAATTCTACATTTAATTCCGTGTCATATAGAATGAATAATATTCCTTTAAATGAATTTGAGAAACAAAATGAAAAGAAAATTAATTGCAAGTTTATATGATATTGCAGTAGACATAGACTTAACGCAAAGATTACTGATAACATTGAAAACAAAATTAATCAATGAATATTACAAAATTCTTTTAATAAAAATACGCAAAAAAATCAAAAAATTAAATATATTAATTTTACATACAGAGGAACAATAAATCATACAATTTCAGGCTTATTCAAAAACAAAAATATAAAAATTACATATAGTAGTAAAACAGATTTTGATAGAATCAAACCTAAAACACCTAATACAATTCATAGTTTAAATGGTCTACATAAAATTGAGTGCCCCGATTGTAATAAATTCTACGTAGGCCAAACCAAAAACGTTTAAAAAATAGATTTATTCAACGCTGGAACTCATTTATAAAACCACAGATTTCAAAATCAAATTGAGTTACACATTCAATTAAGAATAATCACACTTTCCCAAATTTAAATAACGTAATTTTATTAAAGACATGTCCATAAGTACTAAAATAACCTTTGGGAGAACAAAAAAAAATTATCAACATAAAGTAAATAATAAATTAATAAATGAACAAACACAAATTAATACAAAAAAACATAACATTAAAATAAATTTAATTTAATAAAATAATATAAACTTCTGTATAGCCACCAAAATTATATATTACATTTGTTGTATATAAACATACTTTAGATACTGTTATATAAAAAAAACATGTTACAACAAAATTGTTTATTTAACTATTTATTTTCTGATGATGACAGTACATTACAAAACTCTTGAATCACAATAGACAAAAAAACAAAAATAAATATATTCTTGTATTAAAAAAAAATAAAGTACTGTAACTTACATAAAATATAAAAACAAAAACAATGTGAGTAAATATGAATATATTATCATTATTAAAGTTTATTCCATCACTGAAAACTGTCAGCAATATTTTATCTCTCAATTCTACTTTTTCCATTTTTCGAAGGAATTTTTCATCGTTCCAAAGTGGCGGTGGGGTGGGAGGCTCTGCTGTCACACCAAACGCATGCTTCACGCGTAATGCCGTCTGTCGATGGCTTTATTACCGTTTTATTGCTGCAACTGGTACTTAACTTTATAGTTTCCTACTGTCTTTAAACACTTGTCGTTTTCCAGTGAAACTGTCATAAACTGTGCGTCCACTCCAAGTGGCTATGATGTCATCCGTCTTTTCAAACGACGATCTGTTGAACTGGGAATGTTAAACAACACAAATATCAAGTCGACTTTAAAACTGGGGTTTTTTTAAGCTGGGTTATGATTCCTTCCAACAAGGATCATCTCAGCCTAGAACAAAGATGAATTTGATATCGACGTTGTCAGTTGCAGGTTACATGAAAGGTCCTGGGGTGCCCACGGGGGGGGGGGGATCATGTGCAAGACGCACGATGAAAATTTTGGAAGGATTTTTTATACATTACACACTTTTTGGGGCGGAGTTTAGATTAAACTAAAGTTGAAAATGAATAAGATTGTGTTTATTATTTGCGGTGTTGTTATCTCCGCCGGTAACAAGCTGGTCCGCACAAATAACAATGAGCCGTTTAGAACCGTTTGAGACGCTCTTCAGCGTGAAAATACATTCTCAAGCTCAGGAAATCATTAACAAATCTACCATTTTCAACGTACAAAGAGAAAATCTGTTACATTTTTACGCCCTTTCAACACACAGAGATGATTCTTGGCCGATAAAAGTAAAATCGATATGTTTTGTTTGTTTTGTTTCACATTTCAATACAAAGGCGCGGAGATCGTTTCAATCAGTGCATACTGTATTCATTTGCAATAATGGTATTCAATTTTACACAGTCATATTCAAAAGTAAAAATCAATCGTTATTTTTATTTCTTATTCTTATTTCCCTTAAACCTAATTACAAGCATTTTTTTTACAAAATAATTCAAAAATCAAATGTTATAATAAAATGATGCCGTGTGTATCCCAAATGTTCTTGCTAAAATGCACCATTCTGGAAGCAATTGAAAGTAAGTTGAACTTATGGGTCACAAGTTACCATTATAGGCAATTTAAAATGTAAAATGATGTTTTTTAATGTTGTAGGCCCATGTGTAGAGCACTTGATACAAAATTATTTTATTGCATCCCTTTTTTCTAATGAATTTGATATATTTTGCAATTAATTTTTCTTGTTTTTCATTCAATGGATTGGTAGCAAACAAGAGCTTCATGTTACATTTTATTCGCTGCGTAACAGCGAGATTTTTACAAATATTGACCGTGGCGTAACTCTTCACTCCGTGCCAAATACAAAATGATTTTCTTCCTTCAACAACGCTGCGACGTCTTCTAATTGTGTAAGTTTCAAAGTTTTATCTGCCCACCCACCAGATAAGTCTCGAAAATTGCAAAAAATGAAAACATCCAAGTTTTTGTCAGTTTGTAGCAAAAAACGAGATCAAGTATAGAAGCTAACATTGTTTATGTAAACTCTTTATTTTTGCCAATGTATTTACCAAAACAATAACAACTCTGGTTACTCCTTCGTCGTACTATAGAGTTCTGTAGGGTAAAAGTATAGACAAGCATGTCAAACATACCCAGACAGATAGACAAATGCCAGACGGTCGAGTTAAAACTGAGAACTCGCTTCGCGCGTAAGGAAAAATTACGCGCTAAAAATTTAATGTAATAATAATATTACAAAACGTGTTCAATACAATATTTAATTCATAGAGATGCAACTGTCTCACAATGGAGAAAAATATTCCAAACATTTAACATACGTGTATGTGGACGAGCATAAAGTCCACACAAACATCGAATGACATAATAACGGAATACAAAAGCACATAACAACAATAATATCATAATAATAACTTGATACAATTGTCAGGTGAAGATGGGGGGCTTCATGACCCGTATTTAATCGCCCTGCATTACTGCATTCCGCGAGAAGCCTTCGTCGGCGACGTCCTCGACGATGTTATTACTGTTGTTGTTATTATTATTACTTATTGTACCATCTTAATTAATAATAAAAAAACGCGTTTGTACTGCGTCGAAGAGAAATGTCTTGTGTACAAAAGAAACAGAAAAAAAACGAAATAAAACATGATGGTGTCCAGAAGAGCGGCGTTGGTGATGAAATAATTATATAATTTAAGAAATAAATAAATTAATTGCAGTTGTGTTGTGTTGTAGCTGTAATTAAAGACAGAGCGGGGTTTCATCTCCTCCACTTAATGGCCGCCACGATGAGACCAATTGCTGTAACTAACTTATTACAGCAGCGTCGAAACCGCGGCGACTCTCTCCTAGCATTAGCCTACTGCATAAAGCTATTTGTAAAGTCCACATACCTGAAGTAGGCAATGCAGCTGTTGTAAACTGAACGAAATACAAAGTCAGAATCTTCATCGCAAAATCAGATGTACGGAAAAGACCGTAATATTTGAAAACCAAACGAAACATATTGCTGTACAAGTAAACTCCTTCATATAAAAGATCATTAGATTAAATGGAACTGTCCAAATATCAGTACCCACACTATATTTTCGGTGTTTTCAATATGCGATTATATCGATATAATACGATGTGAAGAAGAAGTGTACAATTGTAAATTATTCTATTTCGTAATGTACAGTAAAATACATGTTTTTTTTCATTTGTGAGGTTACATAATAATGGTTTTTGGTTGTTAGCTTATTGTTTAAAGAAATAAAAGCCACGGTTGGGAAAAATGTGACATTTAATGTGTCCACACAGTGCTTGAAAGAGAGGAACATTAAAAGCAAAGAACATAACGTATTTGTAACAAAAAACAACAGAAAAAAGTGAAAATGCAATTATTTCTGAATAATAAGACTAAACAAGAAAAAAAGTATTAACAAATGAAAGCAAGATTTGTTTTTCGTTAGGTGGTCAGTGTTCTTTTATGTTATTCAGTAAAATCTTGAACACTTCACTGGAAGGAAATTTTGTGCGAAATACAAAAAAAAAAAAATAACGTTTAACTCTCTCTCTCTCTCTCTCTCTCTCTCTCTCTCTCTCTCTCTCTCTCTCTCTCTCTCTCTCTCTCTCTCTCTCTCTCTCTCTTTCCACCGAAACCGAAACATCGAAGCATGATAATGTTTTGTAAACAAAAGATTTCTAGACTGTGGGGAATCGAAAGTGTGGAAGCGTTACATTTTTCGATGACGCATCACGCATTTTGTGGAATGACCCCCAGCCTAAAAACATTATCATGTTAAAAAAAGTGGAAGCATATATAACATCTCGCCTTACTTCGAGCTGGTTGCTTTGTCTGTGATGCGCACAAAAAACGTGGATTATGGAAAAAATGAGTACTGAGTACTGTTGGAAAACGAGTTCTATCACAAAAAAGGGAGACATGTTTAGTAACAATCAATGTATTGTAACTCGTCTTGCTTCGAGTTGTTTTTTTACGTGGATTTCACAAAAAGGGACTATGACGTTTAAGGCATATTGGTTTCTATGTTCAATTTTAGTTTGCTTAGGTTAGTTTAACCTAAAATCCAACTTTGGCGTCACAGGCACACGTTGGGGCTATATTATTGCTAGAAACATTTTCGTAAAAAATATGACAATGAAACACGATTGTAATCGTCAACAAACTATTTTATAACATACACAAATAAATTGTCACGATTTCTATGTCGATACCAATAATCGCATAATCGAAATATAGAAAAAGTGCGGGTACGGTTATTGGACAGTATCGATTAACTTTATGATTCCGATCTGTGTCGATACCCACCTGATACTCGCCCTAACAACGTCATTTCAACTGTTTTCCAGGTTTCACCAGCGCAGACATCGCCTTTACTTTATAAAATTACATTTTTGTATCTGGTCGTGTTTTCTTTTACTGTGTCATTTGTATATCGTTCCACACATCATCTGAAATCTATTCAATGTTGTATTTATATTATTATTATTCTCATTACTTATACTACAACCTACAAAATGTGACAGCTGTTCTAAAATTTTATTTCTGTTTAGAATGATATCCACATTAACTCACATTATTTTTGTTATTCAAATTAGTAATAAATTACACATTATACTTGTAAAGACAGGAATATATTTTTAATTGTTTGTTACAATGTTTTAAATTACTGCCATCATCAGAAGTATAAGGTACAAATAAAAAAAATTATTACATCTTATTTACATATATCTAAAGTGTGTGTGTGTGTGTGTGTGTGTGTGTGTGTGTGTGTGTGTGTGTGCGTGCGTGCGTTTTTGTAGTTGCGTAGAAGTATATATTGTTTTATTAAATTAATAATTTTTAAAATGCTATCGTTTTTATTATTAATTTGTATTTGTTCATCTATTAATTTATTATTTGTTTTGTTTTTATAAATTTTCATATTCTCCGAAAAGTTCACTTTAGGACCTTTCGAAATATTTTTGATAAAGTTACTTATTTAAATTTGGAAGAGTAGGTATGACTATTATTAATTGACAGTGTAGCTAAATTTGATATAAGTTATAAGTTTCTGGTTTTATAAATGCGTTCCGTGTTTAGTATATCTATCTTGTAAACGCTTTTCAGTTTGGCTTATTACAATCAGGGCATTGAATTTTATATACAGCATTTAAATTATGAATCTTATTAGGTATTTTAGGTTTGGTTATATCAAAATCTGTTTTATTACTATAATATGTAATGTTTATACTTTTATAGGAAAACAAATTTAGAGGAATATAATGAAACAGAAGTGAAGAAGGAAAGGACGGTATGAAGATTAACTTTACACGATGCAATGGGTTTAACACGAACATTCTGGAAGACGTAAAGGTAAGAATAGGATGTAAGAGTTTGTCCAAATGAAAAGACGGAAAGACGGATTGTGGTATCTCTGATGATGATGATGAAGACGATGTGAATAATTTCAGTTTGCACTGAAGTAAAGTAGTTATTTACTTGTTATCACTCGGAGGTTTGCTTGATGGAAATTTATTTTGTTTTCTGGTGACAACTACGTTCATTGTCATTGATATTATAAACCTAATACCAAACATTTCGACAGTTCTGTGAGGTGGCATTCTCAGTCGTTAAGCTTTAAATTGTTGTCAACCGAAAAAGTACTGTTATTACCAAGAATTGTTTCATTCTTTGTTTCAAACCGATTACCAATGCTGCCAGCTAGCCGAAATCGAAGCCGAGGCAACAGAACACCAGTACACAGAGATTCATTTATTACTGACCTCCATTAACCGTGTGCATTGCACACAGCATACGTATCATCAGATTATTATCTCAAGATAAATGAATAATTTAAACAAGGATTAGACGAATGCGTCTAGCGAAGCGGCGGTTTAGTAAGTTAATTAAGTTCCTTCATTAAAATTTATATTATGCAAAACGAGTCGCTGCTACAGTGATTTGCTTTACTCAATACACGTATGCATTACGTTTGTATTATTAATATAAATTCTTGTTTAACACTTTTTAATATTATCATTATTATTTTTATTTTTATTACAACATTCCACGTCATGTCAGGGAGAAAAATGCGTGTATGTGTAAAATGCAAAATAAAGTAATCGTTTCTCGATAAAAAAAACTTAATTTCGTTTTTTCAGATTTGTTTTATGTTCGTTGAACATGCTACAATTTCTCCAACATATTTGCTTCTACTACTAGATGAAGCAGTAGCATAAATAATAAAAGTGATGGAAGAATCGTACACAAGACAGATAAAACAACAAACATAGGAGAAGCGTACAGAATATTAAACACTAAAAAATAACAAAAATATCGCTATGCAGAACCATACATGACTTCCATGTTCTAAGATTTATGTTTAAAATCATTTTCGAAATGAAATATGTCCGTAGAAACTACTTGTTTCTACTTCTTTCTTCATCTTTAACCACAGTACTGTGGTCACTAACGTATACCACCTCACGTTAGCGCACTCGATTTTCACTAATGATGGCAGTCGATGGCACTGCCGAATCGTCTGGTTTTTGCAGAAAACATTGGACCACGGCCAAACAGCCCGGGAACGAATTTTAACAACAAACTACTTCTTTGTTGCCGATAACGTAGTACACATATAAAACACATCACCTCCCCCTTCAACTATCATTTTCATTTATAGAAAATTACCGCTCTCCCTTCAACTACCCTTTTTATTTATAGATATTTCATCTACATTTCAACAGTGGTTTATTATGACCTTCTTTTCAGGATACTTTATTTATCAAAATTAACTACTTTACACTTGTTAAAACATAAAACGTTGCAGGTAAACTACCCCTCTTCCTTAACCGATCTTAACCAAAATCAACAGGCCTTGAGTCCTCTACATCTCAGGCACATATGCAAAACATTATTTGATTCTGTTTGAATTTACGGCAGTTATCGTTCGTCATAGAAAAAAATTACTCTTGTTAAAACATAAAACGTTGCATGTAAACTACCCTTTTTCCTTAACCGATCTTCACCAAAGTCAACAGACCTTGAGTCCTCTACAATTCAGGGATGTTTACAAAAAATTATTAGATTCTGTTTGAATTTGCAGCAGTTATCGTTCGTCATAAAAACATTCTGCACACAGATACATAGACACACAGAGAGACTTTTCGAAAAATGACTTTTCTTCATGTTTTGAGGGTACTACAATCAGAATCAGCACTTACTTCGAACACGATTTTTTTCAACATCACCATACTTCCATTTCCTTATGGAACATGGAAGTAAAAATGGGTGTGTCATGGAACTGACGCCAGACGTGAGAACTTCAGTGCCGAGTGGCGAGTGAACTGATTCAACGTACAAAAGGATGCTCGCATTTAGGCCTACTTGGAGTAAGAGAGATTTTGCTATAAAGAATTCAAATAATAGTGGACGGATAATAAAACGAGGCGAGGTTATAGTAGTGTGTGTATGTATTTTACTACAAGAAATCGATATTTACAACGAACAAAAAATCACACGTCGCGTTATTTTCAATGTACGTACACATACATATACATACAATATGTAACAATGTGACTTACTTAATATTTAGCTGAAAAGTAGAATGTGATATGCGCAGTACAATAATTCAGTTTTTTTACAAATTATAAAACAGCTAAATTAGTAAATCGAATTTTTAAACATGAACAAACGTCCAGCCAAATACATTATAAAAACCAAAATCGAATTATCGATCAACTAAAAAACGTACACAGCAAACAAAGATACTCTTTTGGCATTTCAAATATGTACACAAACTTTCTCCGTGTTGCATTGAATTAGTTTTTATGAACTAAACAATTGAAAACTTGTGTAAATATGTTAGGCTAATGATGAACTAAGTAAAAAAAAAAAAAAAATAGATTTCAAAAGTATGTAGCTCGATCCCTCAGCATGTGAATACAATTTCTTTTTATCATAAATAAAATTGTTTTTAATATTTACGTTATTCTTGTAACAGTATTTAAACATTTAGAATTTTCTCACGTTCTTTAAAATATATATCCTAATAAAGTTTAAAAGCAGACATATTAGTGGCAGTGGGGAAATTTTGGGTAGCTATGTGGGGAACTGAGGTTTGATCGACCTGGCAACACTGCTTTTTCTTTTTAGCTATTTCGTGAATCGCTGAATCAGTTCACTGCGCGAGGTGTATGTTAGTGAGCCGGGCACCAGAGTGCCATATAGGAAGTTCTCACTTAAAAATCTCATAAAGTCTTTATGTATGGAACGTGATTCTATATGAATTTAACAGGGACAGTGGAGAGAAAGGACAAGCAGGAACGAACAGAGGCCTCTATGACACAGAGGATCATTTGTCATACTCCAGAGGTATTGGAGTAGGACGAAGAGGATCTCAATGGGGGACTCGACCAAGCAATTATGACCTGTTTAAATCTAGAAATAAAAGACGAATGTTACGTAAAATGTCGTGAGGAATAAACGCCGTTGGTCGGGAACTCATAAACAATGAGGATGGACTAAATGAGAATTTATTCAAATTTTACGGCGTAACTATAATTACTCAATTTTTCAGGCGCAGTTTGTTTTATATTTAAAGAGGAGGAACATTTAAATTTGGAAAAATCAGGGGTACAAGGCTTCTATGGACTACATGTTTTGATTGTATTTTATAAATAAATAAGTAGACGTTAGAAACGTTTCAAGTAAGTTTACAGTGTTGTAGGGCGAAACAAATTTAAAATCAATTTTAACAGCACTATTCATTCATACTTAAACATCTAGTTCGTCACTTTAACTACCTACCGTTCGATTCCGCAAGTGTAATAATAAGATTTATTAACACATGGCGTTCACGCGATACTATCACACACGTGAAGCAGAAGAAGAAATGTGTACGCAATCACTGTGATGAATTGAGCGGTCACACGATAGCAATCTATGGTGCAGCGCCTTCCTGCCTCGATAATGCCCGTGCATTATAATAATGGATTTTAAATTATCAGGTGTGCGCTGCAGCAGCAAAAGCAGTAGTCGCTCGTACACTTATCTTAAGTAAAAACTAAAATAAATTTATACCTGCTGTGAGCGAGATAGTTCACGGTGTGTGTGTGTGTGTATTGGTCCCGCGGACGAAAAGTGCTTCTGCCGCCACTGCCTGATTGAAGTTTACGGTTTACATTAAGAAAGCACAATACCATGCAATTATAATCTTAAAACAACTGCCTCGTAGATCCGGCTGCAATTACCTCGTGGCTACAGATTCGATCCAGTGCTCAGAAATATAAAAAAAAAAATGTTTATGTTTGTGTAAAACTTTAAAATTCAATACGCGTCGTAAAACACAAACCCGTCTGCCAGGATTAAATGCCACAACTGCCTGCTTAAACAGTATGAATATTAATAGCAAACATAAATGTCTGTTAACAAATGATGTTACTTAGTAAGCATATTGTAAATTTTGTTCCTAGTCGCATTTCTGCTCCGTCTTACAATTATAATTGTAAAAGTATTACGTATTTATAATAATGAATATTATCAATAAATTTTTTTGTCTCAACGAACTAATTTCAGTTAAGGAGATCTTCTTTGCTTCCAAAGAAACCTGAAAATCTCCAGAACAATTTTAATATATTACGTTTTAAGCGATAAGTACTTATGGTATAATTTTTGTATTATAAAGTTATGAAATAGATGCGGTTTTTTTATTAATTTTTCATGTTCTTTCAAGAGAAAAAGTTTACGTTTGTTTCCTAATGCAGTCTTGACGGGATTAAAACTACAAAATCATAGAAGTATTTGTAAACTTAAAATGAATGAAGAATTTGCAGAATTCCCGTTTTATTAATAATACAATTTATTATTATTATTATTATTATTACTAGCAATAACAGCAAATTAAATTAACATTCACAAATTAATAAAAAAAAAAACGAATTATAAGTATAACACTAGCGACTCGGAACACAATAGTTTAAACGTAGTCGTTTAATATGTGTTCCGAGTCGCTAGTGTTATAATTAGTTAATCAACGGACACATCATGGACAACAAAATCCAAGAAAAAAAATAATAGTAACATAGTAGCAACAGAAACTAAGTTACTATATAAGTCTTCACATATACAATGATACATACATACGCACGCACACACTCACATACACGAACACGTTCACCACCCAAATATTTAATTGTTCCGTTGTGTTTGACATTTCTTTTGTATTTCATATACAGGCCCTGAAGATGACAATAAATATTGTCGAAACGTCGACGCAAAATAGTTAAAATTTGTGTTATTTTTGACCGATCCTCACTAACCATCCACTAGAAAAAAAATTATAGTAATAACGATAATTGTTACTATAATGGTTACCATTTAACTTTATTAAGATAGAAATTTGGCAAGCAATTAAGTTTAAAACCTAATGTACGGGTGTAATATTGAACAAATTAAATATGAATATGTTGAAAGTGATAAATTTAAATAGCAATAACTTTAAATTTCTGTACTTAATTGTAAAATTACGAGATTCATCATCTTAGTCAGAAGATACTTAGCTGATCATTTGTTGTCAATTCGACTATTTAATTTATAAAAAGAATTTGATACTCCCCCCCCCCCCTAACAGACGAAAGTATCGAAAATTCAATGTACTCTGTATAACAATAATAATAATAATAATAATAATACTAGGAATAACCATACGAAACAAAAACTACAAAATAATAATACGAATAATACTGGGCCTGGAACAAGTCAGCAATTTTGAATACCTGGGCTACAGTGTGTCTTATAATACATGCAACGACGTTGTGAATAAGTTGCATAAGTTCAACCTTACGTGCGGGACCATTAGGCGAACCCTTAAGTCAGCAAGTAAAGGAACACGCCTAAAATTCTATTAGGTGATGGCTCTTCCCAAACTTCTTTATGGGTCTGAGAACTGGACTTTAACGCAAGGCCAGGCCAGTCGCATCCAAGCGGCTGAAATGAGATTTCTCAGGCACGTGGCAGGGTATACTCTGCATGATCATAGAAGAAACACATATATACGGCAGGAACTAAATATTATGAGTATACTCGACAGGATCGCCCAGTATAGACTGAATTGGTGGGAACATCTTTGCCGAATGGTTAAGATGCTTAATGGTTGAACCATCTTTGCCGAATGGTTAAGGGTTTCCATGAAACCCTGTTGATACAAAAAACGTTGATCCATATACAGAATCTGAAATACAAAACGATGATTCAAAATATTCATATATTTGAAGAATAGTAAAATATATACCTAATATTAAAGTTAATAAAATACCATAAACAGATTCATTATATTTACTTTCTATTATGGAATGATGAGCTCACGTAATTGTTACTCCAGAACACAATAAAATTATAGTATTTAATAGAGGAATTTGTATTGGGTTAAAAGGCATAATTCCAGAAGGAGGTCAATTTATACCAATTTCTATGACAGGTCTTAATCTTCTATGAAAAAATCCCCAAAAGAAAGAAATAAAAAAGAAAATTTCTGACACAATAAATAAAATTATTCCTAATTTTAAACCTCTCACTACAACTATTGTGTGAAATCCTATAAACGTCCCTTCACGCGAAATGTCACGTCATCATTGAATTATAGTTAAAATTAAAATTAAAAATCCAAAAAATAATAAAATAAAATTTTGTATATGAAATATTATTACTATACCAGAAACAAAAGTCAGAGCCCCGATTGACCCCGTTAGAGGTCATGGTCTACAGTCAACTAAATGATACGGATGATTATTCATTAAGATACTTCTCTATAATACAGAGTTCTTAAAACTGTAAAAACATAAGATTGAATTATACAAACTGCTGATTCAAATAATATCAATAATATCTGAATTAAAATAATTAAATTTATATAAATTTCTAAATTAGTTGATCTATTTCCTAATAATGTTATTAGTAAATGACCGGCAATCATATTTGCTGTTAGACGAACAGCCAAGGACCCTGGTCGAATTAAATTTCTGACAGTTTCAATACATACCATGAAAGGTATTAAAATTATTGGAGTTCCTATTGGAACTAAATGACAAAACATATGATTTGTATTATTAATAAATCCAAATAAAATAAAAGTCAATCAAAGAGGAAGAGCTAAACTAAGAGAAAATACTAGATGTCTTGATCTAGTGAAAATATATGGAAACAATCCAAGAAAGTTATTGAATAGAATAAAAATAAATAAAGAACAAAACAATAATGATCTACCAAAAGATCCTGAACTTATTAATAAATTTAATTCAAAACTTATTGTATTTAAAACTTTATTTATAAAAATTACATAACCACTGGGAATATATCATAACCCTATAGGCATGAATAATAATAAAATTAAAGAACTTAATCAATTTAATGAAAATAACCCTGTTGATGGATCAAAAGTTGAAAATAAATTTGTTATCATAATCAGTTATATAAATTATTAAAATTATTAATCAAATTTATCTTTGGAATTTTCATAAAAGAAAAATAAATAAAAGTTATAATTAAAGTAACAATTAATAAAAAAAAGAAAAACATAAAACATCAATTTATTGGAGATATTTGTGGGATAGAAAAATACCATTCTTAGTTTCTTGAATCTGACAGATTGATGTTTTTATAATAAACTAACTTTTCATCATTAAAAGTAGTCGTTAGTTACTATAAATTGGTTTAAGAGACCATCACTTACTTTCAGTCACTTAATGAATAACTTATTAATCAATTAATAAAACAATTTATATCAACTCTTTCAATAACAATAGGTATAAATCTATGATTTGCTCCACAAATTTCAGAACATTGACCAAATGATATACCAGGTCGATTGATAAATATTCTCGCTTGGTTTAATCGACCAGGCACGGCATCCACTTTAATTCTCATAGATGGTATAGCTCATGAATGAATAACATCAAATGATGAAATCAATAATCGAATTTGAGTACTAAAAGGTAAAATCGTTCGATTATCTACTTCTAATAAACGGAATTCTCTAATTAATATATCATTTTGAGATTTTATATAAGAATCAAATTCAATATTTAAAAAATCTGAATATTCATATGATCAATATCATTGATGACCAATAATTTTTAAAGTTATTAAAGGTTTATTAATTTCATCCAATAAGTATAATAATCGTAAAGATGGGAATGCAATAAAAATTAATGTTAAGGCAGGCAAAAGTGTTCAAAAAAATTCAATTAATTGTCCTTCTAATAAAAGTCGATTAATAATATTATTAAATATGATAACTGTTATTATATAAGTAACAATTGAAGTGATAATAATTAAAATAGTTAAAGTATGATCATGAAAAAATATTAACTGTTCTATTAATGGTGATATAGCGTCCTGCATATTAATATAAGATCAATTAGAAATTTCTAACAAAAGTTATTTATATATGAATCTTAAATTCATCGCACTTCATCTGCCATATTAGAATTGAACTAATAATGGAATCTCACTATATGAGTGCTCAGACGGAGGAAGTTTATGTAACCATTCAATAGAAGAATTTATATTAATTGAATATAAAATCAATCGATGTGAAATAAATCTTTCTCAAATAATAAACAATAAAAATAAAATTCCAATAAATGAAATTCTTCTTCCAATAGAAGATACAATGTTTCATGATATAAATGCATCAATGCATGATATATATAAACATTTTATGTTGTGGTGGGTGGTCAGAATGGTTAGGTATAATGATGTTAGTGGAAGTTGGTTTTCTGTATATTGCATATTGTAGGTGGTTATTGTATCTTGTGATGGTTATATCTAGATAGTTGATTTTGTTATGATTTTCTTTTTCTTCTGTGAATTGTACTTTTGGATGTATGTTATTGAGTTGTTTTAATACGTTATCTGCATTTGTGTTTTTGTTACTTGATACATAAAGCCCATCATCTACATATCTTATCCAAATGCCATTTGGATCAAAGGAATTTATAATAATTTGTATTTTGTTGTCTATATGTTGTAAGAATATTTCTGCTATTATGCTAGATAATGGAGATCCCATTGCCAATCCTTCTTGTTGTTGATAAATTTTGCTATTGAATTCAAAGTAATTTTGTTTTAGTATTAGTTGGAGGCTATTTTTTATTTCAATTAAATATTGTGGATCTTCATTTTGTTCTTTAAGTTTGTTTATTATTATGTCTATTGTTTCATTAATTGGAATGTTGGTGTACATATTTGTGATGTCATATGATGTGAAAAATGTATTTTCATCTATATTTATTACCTTTAGTTTGTCTATTAATTCGTACGTATTTTTTATGTTGTGATAATTATTTGTTAGATGGTTATTTTTTAGTTTTTGTGCTATTATTTTTGCCATTTTGTATGTAGGTGCTTTTTTGAAGTTGATTAATGGTCGTATTGGGTTGTTTAATTTGTGTATTTATTTTAGGTGGTTTTGGATTATTATTTATATATATGTCTGTATTTTTATTGTTGAAGATGTTTTTAGCTGTTTTTATTAGTTTTATTGATTGTTTAAGATATTTTTCTGTTGGGTCTCTATTTAGTTGTATGCAATCATTATTGTTGATGAAGTCTTCAGTTTTTCTGATGTAGTCTGTTTTGTCAATAATTACTGTTGCCTGGCTTTTGTCTGCTTTGGTTATGATTAAATTGTTGTTATTAACTTTATTTTTAATTTCTTTTAATGTTTTATTATCCTGTTTTTGTTTAGATTTGTTTTTATTTCATTTGTGATTATTTTCTTAATTATATGTGTTGCTTCTGTTCGTTTTTCTTCTTGTATATTGTCTTGTATTAGGTTAATGGCAAATTCTGTTTCTACTATTACATTTTCTAGTTTTTGTTTGTGTTTTGAGTTAGGTTAGTTTTTGATATATTGTTTAAATATTCTGTTTGTTTTTTGTTAAATTCTGTGTTGCTAGGTTAATGTAATGTTTGAATAGGCCTATAATAGTTGTTTTGATGGTTCATTCTCTTCATTCACAGCACTTAACAATCTACACAGACACATCCTAAACAAAAACACCAGAACACAAAATACCAACAACACACAACCTAATAAATACATCACACTTACATAATACAACTCCAACACACACAAAATCGCAAACACATTCAGGAAACACAACTACAAAATAGCTTACAGAACTAACAACACCATCAAAAAATACATAAACGATACAAACACAGACACTGACACATACAACAAAACAGGAGTATACAAATTAAACTGCAGTGATTCCAACCATTTCTACATAGGCCAGACGGGAAGATCTTTTTCTTCAAGATTTTCCGAACACTTAAAAGCCCTTTCTAGTAACTACATACACTCCGCATTTGCCACACACATACAGACTGAAACCCCCCCCCCCACAGCTACACCAACATCGAAAACAACCTCGAAATACTACACTACTTACCAAAAAGTAGGAAACTCAACACAGCTGAACAGTATGAAATATATAAACACCACACACTACAACCAAACAACATATTAAATGACCAAACTACACTTTAAATCACACGTACTATTTGACACAATCATACACAAACCAAACTATACTTTGAATCCCAGCGCCAACCCCCTCCAACCAACCCCCCCCACACATCCCACCAAACTGTGAATAAACCGTTACAATTGTTCACGACACTCTGTATTCAAACCTCGCTGAGGAAGGTGTACACCACACCGAAACGTTCAAGGACAATAAGAAACGTAAGTTTTCACAAGTGAAAGTACAGTTAATCACTAATATTAGGCCTATAATAATTTGTCAGCGCGTCTGCCATTTGTTACTGTCACACGACCTCGCGAGGAATGTATCTTACCTGTTTCTGTATTAACACGCATTACACGTTTCCAGACAAGATGAAGTCCAACAGCCATCGGTTGTGATTTCTTCTGGTTGGTTCGTATCAACCGTTGTCATCGTGACTGATTGTTTATTAGTAATGTGTCAGTGTACATGTTGTTACACTTTTGATTTTAGCGTTTTACCCGTTTCGTATAAATTACTTTTTTTTGTTTCTCTTTTTACTTCCATGCTCTGCAAGGAAATGGAAGTACGGCGATCGCGATAAAAATCGTGTTCGAGATAAGGCCTGATTCTGATTGTACTACCCTCAAAACACGAAGAAAAGTCATTTTAGAAGAAAAGTGTCTGTGTGTAGAATTTTTCTATGGTGAACGATAACTCAAATAGAGTCAAATATTTTTTTTTTGCATATGTGTATAAGTTGAAGAGGACTCAAGGCATATTGATTTCGGTGAAGATCGGATAAGGGGAATGGGTAGTTTACCTGCAACGTTTTGCGTTTTAACAAGAGCAAAGTACTTAATTTTGATAAATAAAGTATCCTGCAAAGAAGGTCATAATAATCCACTATAGAAAGGTAGACGAAATATCTATAAATGAAAAAGGTACCTGAAGGGGGAGGGGGTAATTTTCTATAAATGAAAATGATAATTGAAGGGGGAGAGCATTTTTTTATATGTGTACTAAGTTATCGGTAACTAAGAAGTAGTTTCTATGGAAATATTTCATTTCAATTAATCAAACGTAAAACACAATTTACAAGGTGGGTATATTTTTTTTTAGAAATTATCCAATAGAATTCAAGTAAATTACTTTAAATATAAATGTTAGAACATGGAAGTCATGTATGGTTCTCCATATCGATTTTTTTTAACTTTAATGTTTCATCTTTAATCAACGGGTTATTGCCGTGTGTATATCGTTATGTAAGTTTGGAATATTGCGCCCCATCGCTGATCTAGGGGTGAACCGGTTCTTCGGCTCATGTGTCCAAGTCAAGAGTACAGCCTGACGCACAAAAGCAGGGTTGGTAACGTGCAGACGTGCAGGCGTCTGCAGTGCGGGCGCTGTCTATCCACAATGCGACTCACCGTACGTTGGCAACGTGAGAGGAATTGGAAGCGGTTGTCACCAGGTCGAACCGGGGTCTATACGTTGTGTCAATGCACCACCTCCTGTACGCGTCAAACGCCCTCGGGCGCTACTCCGAGATCCACCATGAGCCAGTCTTCTTACGAACCCCGTCCGAAACCCTCACGTGGTTAGGGCCGCCGTAAGCGGCTGTGCAAGGTGTGCACTGCACGCGGGTGCCAAATCACATCATCGACGCGTACAAATGATGCGTTTTACCCACCCAATCTAAACTTTTTAAAGTTTTTCAAAGTCTTCTACGTATTTATCGTATACGTATGACCTTGTCTTGTATTTCTCATAAACTTGTATGAACTTCATTTGACCTGTCAAAAAACACCCCTAAGGCTAGAAAGATTCAGTGGATCCAAAAAATAACTACAAAGTCTAGGATCAGATCGTTTATTATTTCAACAGAAAATTCGAAAAAATAAATTAAAGATTAAAGATGTCAAAAAGGATTTAGAAAAAATAATATAAACGCAGAAGAAGCAATTGAAAGAAAAGTTTTTCGGTCAAAAGTGTTAAAAATGGAAGGAGTCCAGGGTAGGAGAGAGAAAAACGCGGGTTCAAAGTGGAGTGATGACAGGAAGAAGAAACATAGTGAAAAGATGAAAGAATATTGTAGAAAAAGAAAAGAAGAAGGAATAAAGAATTGAAATTGGCATGTGGTTCTCAGATGGGCGATACAAATACAAAAAATACCTTTGATAGCATATTTCCACTTTTCAGTAGTAACTTGTTTCACTACTTGAAATAAGAATTAATTAGCCTATATATTGTATAGATTTAAACTTAAAACGATTCTGGACATCAGGCAGATATTGATGGGACTGATTTGTTTAATAAACTGAATGCTTTGAAACTTATTTTTTCCCAAATCTACTGGACGAGCCGTAGACCATGTTTCAGTATTACCTTTTTCAAAACAATTTGTTCTCAACATTGCCAAACACAGCGACAGCGTTAAGAATACTACTGGCGAAAGGTCATTGTCGAAATTGAAAATAATAACATCTTATTTAAGATCGACCGTGGGTTACAGAACTGAGGTACGAGACAGACCTTGAGGCGGCTGTCTCACGTTTGGCTAGGCCAGCGTCTGTATCAGAGGAACACTGTTATATGGAACACAAACACCTCGAGCCGCCTCATCTGCAGTGTCAGCCTAGGCGTTAGATTGGATTCTTACAAGAGTCATGGTCCTCGACGTGACAGCGCATCGTCCAATCCAAAGTGTCGAATCCGGCCCAAGAACACAAGAATCTGGCGTTAATGGACTGCACCAGGGCGCTAAGACGGCCCGCCTCGCTAAACTTCTGTCAACTGTATTAGATTTAGGCGTAAGTGCCGTAACGGCGAAGGGCGGTGTCTGTCGTCCGTATAAAGTGCACTTCCCAGAGATGGTAAATAAGTTACAGGACTTGCACGCTTGAAACGTATGAGCAATGGTCTTCTACGCCCTTAATAATAGGCTATTATTATGTGGTGTTCTGCCCTAAGGCACGTCTTCAAATGGTAAAACCTCTCCAAGCTATCCTATGGCATGCCAGTCTTTTCGTTTCTTCGTAACACCCTCTGGTTTTAATGCTATCTATTAACTTCATTCTTCTACGCCCTCTTCTTATTCCTCCTTCTATGACACCCTCCACGGCAGTTGTAAGCAAGCAGTCTCTTCTTAAACAATGACCTAACCAATTCCTTTTCCTATTTTAATTTACCTTCGGAATTCTTCTCTCTTCCCCCATCCTTCTTAAAACTTTATCAGTTCTTACTCTATCAACCCATCTCACTTTATCCATTGCTCGCCAAACCCACATCTCTAATGCTTTTAATCTTTTCTCATCCTCCTTCCTCAGTGTCCATGTCCTTAAGAATATTTATTATTGGGTCCTTCAGTCTTTCGACTGTTTTGTACCATCCCCGCATATACCCGTGGTGCGTGTGCTATTGAATAACACAGATCCCATACTTAAGAATATAAGATCCCATAAATATAAAAAACTTGTTCGTTACTATTGAGAAAGTAAGCACAATCACGTTACGAAAGAAGTACAGTATTAACCGGGCTTAAACTGGCATTACGTAATGCGCTCAGCAAATTGTCTTGATTTAAGGCGAGAACTCACTAACATTTATTATGACATTTACTGTAATTTGTTTGAATTCACAGTAAACGTTTCGAGAGAAAGTCGATGACGGCGCGACTACACTGCGGAAGTCGCATGTAAACTGGCTAAGGTAAAGTTATTGGTGTTGCCTGACGATGTACAACGCAACCCTGCCGTGATTTTGACACTGCACGCCACGCGTTCGACACCGCCAGAGAAAGCTCGCGTGCACTCAAACTCTGTGCCACTGCCACGTTAATTGCACGATCGTCGTCGCTCTGACGTAGGAGAGATAACCTTCGGATGTTCCGTTACGGCAATTAACGCGATGCTCCCGTCAGCACCGGCAGTAACAACAAATCACACATCACTAAAAATTAATGATCCCCGTGTTGGATGTCATTATACTCCGCGATTTATTTTAAATTGATTTTTCTTCTCTTCTTTTCGCTTGCTAAGATAAGATTGCCATCGACGAAAATCGAGAATCAATTAATTATATTTATAATCCTCTTGATGTAGGCGCGCGCTTACACGAAGTTTTAATTTCTTAATTAATTCTTTTTTTTTACGTCGCGGATTCTTCTCGCTGTGAGAGAGACGTGTTATTGCGTTTAATTGCTCGGATCATTAGTGCTCAGATCGTTAACCAGCGTCGGTTTCTCATGGAATAACGCCTCGTTCTCGATACCTTTTCACTTTACATTCATTCACTGGATAGTGCCGTCTTCTAGGCAGCGATTGAAAGAAAAAATTCATTTCATTGTCGACACCTTTATTTTTTCTTGTCACAAATAATTTTTCACAAGTAACACAAAAATACAAATTTCGATTCGATTTTAACTGTGATATCGATTATTGACTCAACCGTAATTTATACAATAAAAAAAAAAAACAAGAAGGGAAGCAAAGATGATTGCCAAAATTATACAGGCATAACAGTTACTAGCACACTAAGTAGGCTTTATGGAAGAATACTTAAAACATTTTTTAGAAGCTGAGTATAAGGAAATGGAGACTGAAGAACAAGCAGGTTTCAGAGTTGATAGATAAACTATAGATCATACTTTCTCCTTACAGCAAATAATTGAAAAGAAAACAGTTCGATCACAACCTCTTCATTTGGTTTTCATTGACATTGAAAAAGCCTATGACAATGTATCGTTAGCCAATCTGTGGACAGCTTTAAGATCAATTAGTATCAACCCCATTATCATTAAAGCTACACAAAATTTCTATAACAATTCAAAATCGAGAATAAAAATAGAAAGGATTTCAAGTGACCAAAGGTTTACGCTAGGGATGTTGTCCATCACCCACGCTTTTCAAAATTTATACGGAGAAAGCAATAGGGAATTCGAAAAAAATGTGCAGGAACATGGGACTTCCACTTAACCGTGATGCAGTTTATTCATTACAGTTTGCTGATGACCAGTTACTTTTGGCTCAAGATTTTGAAGACATAGACTACATGACTAGAAAATTTATACAGAAATGGGGACTAAAGGTAAATATGAATAATACTACAAAATACATTGCAATAGGTGACCTTCATCAAGACTTGATATTGGAGGAAGACATGGGGAAGATTTCATACACAGAAGAATACAAGTATTTAGGGGTGAAAATTACGGCCAGTGGGAAGCAAGACAAAGAAATACAATCCAGAATTAATTTGGGAAAGATGGCTATATCTACATTAAATGAAATACTGTGGGATAAGCAAATTACAGAGGAAACTAAAACCAAATATTTAAAGCCATTGTTAGAATTATCATGATAGGCCTATACGGCTCAGAAGTTTGGACTACTAATAAACACACAAGAACAAAATTAATGACAGCAGAGATGGACTTTTGGAGACGTTCTGCAAGACGTGAGAAAATTAGAAATGAAATCATTAAGGATAGAACGAATGTAAAAAATTAAATTGTTGGTTTTATCCAAACAAAAAAATTACAATGGCATGGACACACGAAAAGAATGGCACAGGAAAGATTGCCAAGGAGAGTTATGGAATGGACCCCACCAGGAAGAAGGAAAAGAGGAAGACCACCGAACACCTGGATAGAATAAATTCAGACTATTTTGACGGAACGAGAAATTGAAGAAGATCTTTGGATGGACAAGCAGCAGTGGAAGATGAGAATTTAATCACTTCTGTAATCTTTGGTTCCGGAAAATGTGTAAACATTGTACAGCCGGAATAAATAATAATAAAAAAACAACACACAAATATAATATTGATCGACAAATGTGATATCAAAGACACGGACGAATTCTGTAACGTAAGTCACTAACTCTAGGAATCGAGACTGACTCACACTCTATCTTACACTTCTATATACTGTATATGATGTCATTCACCAACATGCGTAATTTATAAGATTAGTCTAGATTCTTCCAGGCGTATTAACTAGAACACTGTAGAACAAACTACGTCCATCCACATTGATACAGAACATTCCAGAGTATTCTATAAACAGTGTGCTTCAATATACCGGTACCTAAGTTATACATCAATTGTGGACAATTTAATTTCACGAGAGTAACATAATCTACACACTTGACCTAGTATTATCTTTATAACATATAGTTTTAAGAATATCAATCAATATTATGAAATGTTCACAGTATTACTTTGAATGAAAGTTGGGGGTACTTTAGTATACCAGAATGGTAAGAAATATTTTTTTTAAACGATATTGAGTTTGGCATTACCGATTTGTTTTTCACATGCAACGTTTCAGTAACAGAAATCAGTAGCATTATTCAGGCTAAAATATTTCGTGAAGTTGCAAAACATTATGGGAAACGAGAATTAAGATATTTAAGACCACATTCAGGCGTTTGACTGTGAGACATCGGTACTAAGTGAGACACAGAAATATAGAAGAAAGGCTGTGGAGGTGAAAATGTGAGAAGAGTCTTGGTTGGGGGGGGGGGGCAACGAAGCACAGAATGGAAGATACTGACGTAACAAGAGAATTAGAGATACAGCCTTTACTGGATTTAATAGAGGAAAGACAATTGAGTTGGTGGTCCACTTATAACGTATTGAAGAGTTAAGACCTGCGAAAAGAAGAAGTTTGGGAACAAGAAGTGTGAAGAACAAGAAGTATGTAGACCTAGACAGAGATGTAATCAAGTCATCACCATCATCATCATCTTCACATCATGGCATACGCAAGGTGCTGCCTGTCTTCGTGGATCTACACACGCGCGCGCGCTTGTGTTCTATAGGTTTATATTTCCAGTTTTGTTTGGTCATCTGACATTCTTTCTAAGCGTTCTTTCCACCGTTGTTTATAATCGAAAAATCTTTTAGTCTTTCATTCAAGTTAAACGATTTAAAGTAATTCTTCTCTTATGGCCTCATTTTTACGGCAAAGTTTATAACACCTTTTAACTTTCCGTAAGAACGTTATTTCAGAGGCCTGTACTTTACTGTCTTGGTTGTTGTCATACCCAGTACAGGGACAGCCATAACATTGTAAAACTTACGGTAAAACTCATTCCCGGTGTAAAGAATTCTAGTGAAACTCTGTTGACACTTATACGGCGTATGGACTGCTGAAGGAGGCGGGACGGACCGGCATCGTCCCCGCCACTGGGTAAAGAGTTAACAGAAAACAAGGATAGTAGGGACTGCAGACTGTACGAACATGAAAGAACTGAACAGCTCTAGGCCTACGTGGCACATTTCTGTTGATATGGTTGTCCCGCGGTAACAATCTAAAAATGCGGATATGCTTTACAGGTTTCATTCTCTTTGAAATAATTTATCCGCAACATGCCCATTTTTTTGACACTTTAAAAAAGTGTATGTTTTCAAGAGCAGGATGTTACTCTGTTTGTGTACAAACAGATAATAATGTTAATAATATTTGACGACCGTATTGGTAACTTCACCATTGTTGTAAGTGACAAGCATGCAAGCATTGACAAAACTACAGGGAACTTGCTATAAAGAGAGTTTTATTATATATATATATATATATATATATATATATTGCAATGATACAAATTAAAACTCCATAGATAGGTTATATTGAAATTATTACAACAGAGTCTATATCTGGAGGTAGGAAAATTTATTAAATTAAAACATTAAAATTTACTATTGTCTTATTACTTTATAATATCAAATTGTTTATTAAAAATTTGTCTTTCAATAATTGAGTCTATTTGCTGGTTTTACATATATGTTACTTGTTCGTTGAATTCCGACAGTTTGCATAGCCACCAATCGCTCCCCGCTGCTCGACTGGGCCGCTGCGACTCTGCACGTCGACCGATGACTACTACGCTGACAATTCACGTCTTTGCACACACGCACACTGCGACATGAACTGTTATCATTTATAATTTAAATTCACTTAATATCAGGGATTAAAAACTGGGTAAAATAGATCGTGTATTGAGCTTACACACACTCCGGTTTGTTGAAATGTTCTCGCGTTACTATCACAATATCTTCTGATTGGTGGAAATTCTATCAACGTCACAGATGAGAACACAGATAGACTGAAATCAGGCTTAAACTCTGTCCGATTCTGCAAAGGCCTGACTAGATTTAATCTACAAATTTTATTCCTTTCTAGGAGATAACGAGAATAAAAGAAGACTGATTCCATTAAAAAAAAAAAAAAAAAAACATAAAAAGTATAGTTGTGGAAAATTGATTTGTAGCTTATAACCATGAGAATACTCTGTCCAAGTTTAAGAACGAAATGTTAATTTTCCTCGAAGTTTCCTCGAATAAAATGTAAATCACCCGCGCACCCGCGCACTTACACACAAATATTTCACATGACATAAAAGAGAATAAAATTGCGAACATTTTGATATAACATACTTTTTTAAACATAGCTTGGTTCAAAACTTGTGACTACTTTACAAAGAAAGAACAAAATCAATTTAAAACATGTCTATGGCCATCAGAAAATGTTATATAGCATTAATATTCTACTTATATTAACGTAGATCCTGTGTACTGTTGCAATATATATGACTGTCGCAAGAGTAAAATATTCTTATTTCGATTTTAAGTAATAGATAAATAAATAATACAAAGCATATAAAGCATAATTGACTGCAGTTACAACGAAAAGGAGAACTGGCTAACAAAAGAACTAAAGCGTTAAACTTAATAATAGAAAAGGATGAAAGAAGTTTTAAACATTTGAAGATTCCGGAAGAATTATACTTACGAGGAACAAATACAAATGAATGAATACGGATAACACTAATACACGAAAATAGGCCTATATTTCAGGGGAAAACTACACAACTAAACAATGTGAAAATATAAGAACCGATTATAATGCCATACTCTTGACCAGAACATACGCCTTTGACATGTTGTTCTGGCGCGTTATACATAAGAGAAGACTATTCTAGCGAAGAAGCCAGTCGGTGTGCCCAATTTGTTTGTGGCAGCTTAGGGAAAAGTTGAAGGAATGAATTTTGTGCAGCAGGTCAATGCTGTATTTTATTGGTAACGTCTCACTGTCTCACCAAACGCCAGTATTATACAGGAGGGGAACTGAACAATAATAATATCTTGATATTTACACGGTTGTAAACCTCTTGCAGCCATCAAAGAACGGTTTACAAATCTTTTAACGCGGCGCAACTTGAGAAGACTGACCGACCGCTCACTGGGAAGATGAACTTTAATACGTACTTAGTATGGAATGCACATCCCCAGCCGGTACATCCGACCCAACGCTATTAATCAAACAAAAACGCAAATGGTGACAGTTTTATTGGATGTAAATTACACATTCACGAGTTATCACGAGTAATTTGTCTTGGGATTGTGAACTCTCATCACATACGAATATACGCGCATCTCTCTCTCTCTCTCTCTCTCTCTCTCTCTCTCTCTCTCTCTCTCTCTCTCTCTCTCCCCCTACAACGGGACGACGTATTTTGCATAACAAAACATCGTTGTCAGCAAACGACACACTGAATATTTGATAATTTCATAGTAATTTTTGAAAACGTGACCTGTGTAGTTATTGCTTTTTGTGTAACACGTTGTCACAATTTAAAAAAAAGTAAACATAAACCTTAATGGCTGTCGTTCACTGCCACTACAATTTGTTGGTCTGTCGATGTCTTGGGACTTACCTTTCAACGTAACAAAGATATTGTGGACAGTAGTTGGGGCGTTCATACGGTCTTTCCGGGCGTCCATACTCCCCGACCGCGTCCGACAATAATAAAATAATAGGCAAAAGATTGAAGTAATGCTGATGGGAAATCCCACAACACTGGTGGGTGTCCGATTGGGAGGATTAAGGTCAGGGTTTGAAAGGCACAACTTCAGAGTTTGTAAGACCTGCTGGTCATATCGTTACGACGTTAAACAACACGCTGCTTTCCAGTGGAATCCGGCTGTAATGTGTGTGCGTAGATACTGCTGCTACTTTGAGATGAAGGACAATTACGTGACACTTGTCACGCGTCCCCAACGAGACTTTTCCAGACCTTAACGATCCGCGCGCGCTGTGTTCAAGGCCGCAATCAATCACGTTCTAGTGTTTTCTAGTAGACGCCTATTATGGAATATTCTGGAACCTCATCGGGGTATAAATACGATACAAGTACAAGTACAAGTACTCGTGACGGTGACATTCGACTGCTCGCATTCGAAGAGGTAGCATCTACACAACAACAGTATCTACAACAACGCAGCAGAGGACAGCCTCGACCTCAACTGCAATGAAGAGGCTCGGCCAACAACCGACGGAGGCCGCCAAGAAGAAGCCGCCGGAAAAACAACAGCAGAAACCACCTCGCCAGCGCCAACATCAAGCGATGGAGATCGACCAGCCGTCTTGCCAGGACGATGACCAACAACGCAACACAACTGGGACCTGCCGCGCAGTGCCGGTAAGTGTTGTAGGTAGCGCTGTCCAGCGAAACCCGGGGAGTCCGAGAGTAGGGCTCACAAATAGAGATGCGGGTTGCGCCGCCACTGTGACGGTGTCGCAGTTCGGCCCCCGGGTACCCGCTGGACAAAGAGCCGAGTTAGTCGGCATTAGCCCAGCTCTTAGTGCCCCTAAAGCACTGTGCGGCAGCAACGAGCCCCCCGGCCGGCCACTTGGGCCAGTCGGGAACCCTACGACTCGCGCGGGAAGCCCTGCTGAACCCGCGCAAGTTCGTGAGCAAAATCGGTCCTTATTAGGGCCGACCAAGCCAGCTAAGGCCGGACCTTCCGGCTGCACGGCCGCTAGTAGGCCAAGCAGCCCAAATCCTCTGCCGGAGTCTGACTCCCCAGACATGGAGACCTCGGCTTCCACCGACTGGGTGGTAGTAGGGCACGGTGGCAAGCCGAGGAAGTCTCCCTCCCTGACCTCCTTGAGTTCGGCCCCGGACTCGGCGGCATTCCAAGCCTCCGCTGAGGTTGCGCCTAGTCGCACCTCCGAAGGAAGAATCCCGCCGGTGTTCGTGACGAACGTCAGGGACGTAATCGGCTTCGTTCGCCGACTCCGTAAGACCGTTGCGCTGGCAGATAACGCATCTGTCAAGCTCCTTGCGAGCGAGACTGTGCGCGTTACCTGCCGCAGTGCATCGGAACACTTCGGAGTGGTCCAGTGGCTGGAACGTGAATCGTTCCAGTTCCACACATACACATTGAACCGCACCAAGCCTGTAGCCCTCGTCCTTCGGGGCCTGGACATACAGGCGGATCCGCAGGTCGTCGCCGACGAACTGCGCGACGCGAGCTATAAGGTTGTGGGAGCCTCTCGGCTGTACACCACTTATGGCTCGCGTCGCCCACTCCCCCTGATAAGACTCCTGGCAGAGAAGGGCGACTCCTCCCAGGCCTTATTAGATTTAAAACGGCTTTTCGGGCTCTGCGGGAGCGTAGAGCCCTGCCGCCAGACCGGGCGACTTTCCCAGTGCCACAGGTGCCAGCGGTTCGGCCACAGCAGCTTCGGTTGCCGGAACGCGCCGACCTGCGTCCGCTGTGGAAATGACCACTTGACGCAGGCCTGCGCCGTCCCGGCCAACCACCGATATTGTATTAACTGTGGCGGCGCCCATGCTGCAAATAACAGGCGCTGCCCAGTCTATAGCGAGCAGCTGGACAAGCTTAAGAAACCAGTCCAGCCCAAGCCTCGACACGTTGCTTGCCAACCAGTAAAACCGGCCAAAGCCGCTGAACCTGTGGTTCGGAAACCAGCCCCTAGGTCTGCTCCGGTTCCGAAACCCAGCAGTGCAGTGAGCCCGAGCGAAGCTCCAAAGGCCAAACCTACCACCGCGCCCCCGGAACCGGAACGCGAAGTTCCACACTATACGCAGGTCCCGCTGCCGGACGATGAGGAAATTGATCCTCCATTGCCGCCGCCACCCAAGCCTAGATTCCCCAGATCGGGCAAGAAAGCTAGGAACCAGGCCAAGAACACGGGCCAGCCTAAACCAGCTGCCACTTGACCCAAGACCGTCCACCAAAAGCCAGAGCGGCCACCCGCTCCAGTACCAGCCCCCAAGGCTTCCACCGTCTCGCCCCGCCGCAGCTATGCAGCTGCCGCCAAGCGTTCTCCCCCGGCCACATCTTCCGATGATCTCGCCGTCGTTTCAGACTTTCTGGCAAGCTACGACTTGCAGAAAGTAGCCCAGACTTTCCTTAAAATCAAGGAACGCTTGGCAACAGCCTCGCCCCAGGACAAGTTCCTCCTCTTGGTGGAAGCCTGCCGTGTAACAGGTCTGTTATGAACGGACAACCACGGCAATCCCTCAAGCGAGACCTCGAGCTCGTGGCGTGGAACGCCAACGGCCTCGCTTCCCGGCATTCTGAGCTCTTAGAGTTCGTTGCCCGTCACAAGCCCGACGTGCTTCTTCTTGGCGAGACGCACCTGACCCCGCATCGTCGTTTCCGACTACCCAACTACGTGTGCCACCGGGACGACCGGTCGGGTCGCGCAGGAGGGGGCACAGCCATCGCGGTGAAGGCGAGTCTTCGCCATCACCGCGTTGTCCTGCCTCAGCGGCGGAACCTCGAGTGCACCGCGGTCGAGCTCCATGGTGCTCTCGGCGGTCTACTCGTGGTTTCCGCTTACAAGCCTCCACACACGGAGCTCCTGTCGAACGATCTGGAGGCCGTCTTTGGAGCACACAGGAGGGTAGACCTGGCGGGCGACCTGAACTGTAAGCACCCCGATTGGGGGAGCCGCTTGGCGAACCCAAACGGGACCCGCTTACGCAGGTATGCTGATGCGGCTCGGGTCACAGTCATGGGTCCTACCGGGCTTACATACTATCCCTCGAGGGCTAACTCCCGCCCTGACGTACTGGACATTGCCGCGGTCAGGGGCGTTTATTGCCCGGTCCACGTCTCCGTCATTTCGGAACTGTCCTCGGACCATTGCCCTATCAGTGTGCATCTAGCTACCCAGCACGCCACCGTCCGCGACGAGCGGCGGGTAATCGAGTGGGACCGCTTTGGCCCGGCGTTCAGTCGCCGCCTACCAGAGCATATCCCGCTCGACACTACCCAGCATGTCGATGAGGCAGTTGCCGTATTCGACACAGCCGTAGTCTCGGCGGTTGACGTGTCCTCCCGGATGAAGCCGGGGCTCACGCCCGACTATCAGCGGATCCCCGAAGAGGTGTCTCAGCTCGCTTGCGAGAGGAATCGCCTCCGGAGACGCTGGCAGAGGACTCGTGACCCGGCCGACAAGGCTGCGTTCAACAGAGCGTCCGGCAAGTTGCGTCGCGACATGCTGGCGTTCCGTAGACGCAACTGGGAGCTAGCCGTAACACAGATGGATGGCCCTGCCGAGGACCGTAATGTCTGGCGGATTCCTAGTGCCCTAACGGGAAAGCGCAAACGCGCGCCTCTCCCCGCACTGGCCGGACCCGGCGGTCAACCCCTCGGTCGCCCCCTCGAAAAGGCAGAGTTCTTGGCTGACAGTTTAGAGCGTCAGTTCGCTCCCAACCCATCCAAGAACCCGGCCTTCACTGAGCAAATCTGCCGCGAGGTAGAGCGCTTTCTATCGGCCGATATCACAGTCCAGCCGGAGCCCATCTCCCCGGAGGAGGTCTCTGAGAGGATTGTTCAGCTCAAGCCCCGGAAGGCGCCTGGCCCGGACGGAGTCATGAATTCCGCCCTCCATCGCCTTCCGGAGCGAGGAACCCAGTTCCTCACTGACCTGTTCAATTCATGCCTCAGACTGGCCTATTTTCCGGTGAAATGGAAAACGGCTACCGTCATTGTGATACCTAAGCCGGGAAAGAATTCTTCTCGCGTGGAAAACCTCAGGCCCATCAGCCTCTTGTCCGCGACGTCCAAGGTTTTTGAGCGTCTGATCCAGCGTAGGATCCGCGACCATCTAGAAAGACTAGACGTGCTGATCCCCGAACAGTTCGGCTTTCGTGAGCTGCACTCCTCGACTCATCAGCTGATGAGACTCGTGGAATGCATAACCGAGGCTGGCTGCCAGGGCAAACAGACGGCTGCGATCTTCCTAGACGTAGAGAAAGCCTTTGACCGCGTGTGGCACGAGGGTGTCCTTTACAAACTAACGGAAGTCCTTCTCCCAGACTGCTACGTTCACTTGATCGGCAGCTTTCTGCGAGACCGTAGCTTCCGAGTGAGAGTAGACCACGCTCTCTCTTCGGAGAGGCGTATTACCGCTGGTGTCCCTCAGGGAAGTGTCCTTGGGCCTCTCCTGTTCTCGTTGTTTGTCAACGACACGCCCCGAGTTCCTGGAGTGAAATTGTCGCTGTTCGCGGACGACACTGCGGCTTTTGCCTCAGAGCCGAACGCGAGTTATGCGGCAGTTAAGCTCCAGCGCCAACTCGACGCGTATGTCGGGTGGACCGATGACTGGAGAGTTGCCGTTAACGCTTCCAAGAGCGCCGCGGTAATATTCTCGCGAAAACGCAAGCGGCCTCGGCCGCTTAAAGTAGGCCCCGTCGAGGTGCCCTGGACCAACAGCGTCAAGTACCTCGGGCTCCACGTGGATTCCCGACTCACCTGGCGAACCCATACAAACTACATCAGACAACGCGCTTCGGCGCAACTCAGTAGACTCTGGCCCGTGCTATCTAACCCGGCAATGACCCCCCGGCTAGGTAAGCTCATAGTCAACACGTACGTGTTGCCGGTGATTACCTACGCCTGTCCTGTTTGGGGATACCTGGCTCGTGGTCATAGAATCACGCTCCAGCGCGTACTCGACCGGGGACTGAAGCTCGCGTGCAAAGTCCCCCGGAGGTACTCTTCTCGTCTTCTGAGGAGAGGACTCGGTGTCCGCTCTCTTGATGACACCGTGAGACGCCTGGCGCGACGATTCTATGTTCGTTCCGACAGAGTGACCCACAATTCCCTCATTGCCGGACTTGGTAAATACACCCCGCGACCAGGTGAGTCCTGGAAGCGACCTCGTTTGCTAGTCCCGGTGGTATAATCCACCAATCGCAGGTCGCTTCAGACCCCCCCCCCCCATAAGTAGATAAAAAGTATATATTGAACTCACCCAGACCCAGTGGCAGGAGTCCTTTCTGAGACTCGGGACACTGCACTACTCGCGACCCGCGCTTCGCGCGGGCCGCGCAACCCCCAGTTGTGTGTACAAGTACTCAGCTACGCTTAGTTCAGTTTAGATCTGGCGATATTAGAATGCGGTTCGAAGTTATTGTCGGGCGATTTACACAGTGCGGTTCGAAGTATTGTGACGAAGTGTTAATGTGTTTTATAATTGTGCGGTACTCTATTAGTTGACATTTTTATTGCGTGTGAACAGTTTTTATTTGACTTGTTGTAAGAGACTATCTTGTTGATTACAAACTGTATAATTGTGATAATTAAAGTTGGTGATTAGTGACGTAATTGGCGTCTTGTATTTTGTTTTCCACTGTACCATACGATAGCCAGTTAGACCGTCGTAACAATATCTTTTGCAAAAGTGGCCTTCATGATAAAGAAGAGGATGCTAGCTTCTAGGAGACCTGAAATTAATTTAATTATGGTATACACCTTCGTTCTCAGGATTTTCTTTGGCATATGGTGATCATCCATCTTACGATCACGAATCATGCCCCAATAGCTCATCTATCTTCTGATTAATCTTATTCTCCATTCATCATCTTCCTTAAACACGTCGTACAATCTCTCTTTCAAACGTTATCAGTGTTTACTGATGTCCACGTCTCACCTCCGTAAGCAACAACCGGTCTTGTACATTGTGTTGTGACAATGAGCTTGCTTCTCAATAGTCTATTGTTAGCGTAGTATTTCCTGACGTGTATAGCCGTACTTATGCATCCTTCATTATCAATCATGTTAGCCACGTGTCTGAACTTGTTAACCCCATCGAATGAATTACCCTCTGGAACTACGATACTAGAAGGGAAGATTAACGAAGTAATTGATAGGGGAAGACTAAGGAATACTACCTGGATCAAACTGGTGGAAACGACAGAGAAATCTGATGACTTCAGAATATGACCGCTCCCCCTCGCAATCATCGGATTGACAACTGAAGTAAAACTACTAACTGCAAGACGTTTCCAGAACACGTCCATCTGTCCACATGAGTCTGCGTTTAGTGTCCTCTAGTCTGAGCCAGTGTACACACTTCCATCTGGTTTCCATTATGCCATTCCATTTGTTTCCATTTTCCTGAGATGAGCCGTACCGTGTAAACCGTTTTCATTCAATAGCGCCCATAACCGTGACTTATTCTTCCAGTTTGTTCCATTATGGTATTAATTATATTATCCCTTACTATTTCCATTCTGACCTGCTAAATCGTTATAAAAATAATTAATGTGACTGGCTGGCCGCACTTTATTTTAATTATAATTTCACCGGGCACCGAGCACCGATGGGCTGAACGTGGAGCTTATAAAGTGCGCATCAGCCTTGCTGGATGATCATTTGCTGCGGTTCATAAATCTACAGGGTATACATTTGTTAAATCAAATCTACAAAACTCTGGATAGCATATATCTACACTTAAAACCAAGCTGATAGCTTTTTTGTGGAACTGATCCCGTACGGGAAAAAATTGTTATAGATGGTACTGTCCTGGAAAAAGGTAGCAATTTTGAATACCTGAGATACAGTGTGTCTTATAATGCAAGCAACGACGTTGTCAATAAGTTGCATAAGTTGAACCATATGCGAGACCATTAGGCGAACTCTTAAGTCAGCAAGTAAAGGAACACGCCTAAAATTCTACAAGGTGATGGCTCTTCCCATACTTCTTTATGGGTCTGAGAATTGGACTTTGACGAAAGGCCAGGCCAGTCGCATCCAAGCGGCTGAAAGAGATTTCTCAGGCACGTGCCAGGGTATACTCTATATAATCATAGAAGAACCACAGATATACGGCAGGAACTGAATATTATGAGTATACTCGACATGATCGCCCAGTATCGGCTGAATTTGTGGGAACATCTTTGCCGAATGGATGACTGCCGCATCCCCAAACAACTATGGAACTATAAGCCGACGGGACGGAGAGGTGTGGGACGTCCGTGGAAACGCTGGAGTGACCAGCTCTAGATTTGCTTATTTGAGACCGGAACAAATCATTCTTGGTTTAATCCTTGAAGATGATGATGATGATGATGATGATGATGATTAATAATAAAACTTTCTTTGTTTTAATAATTATAGCTTGTGAACGGCTTGCCAAAGCGGTAAGTACACATTTATTTAGGCTGGAACGTGACTTATATGCGGTAAAGTGTATCGATTCTTACCACTATCGATATCGTTAAAACGTTTGTAGCTGCATACCGTTACCAGGCGACGCATGTTGCGTACATTATATTATGCCGCGTGTGTGTGTGAGAGAGAGAGAGAGTGAGAGTGTGTGTACAACTAGTGTAATTTATACAACGTCACGGGAATTCCATCCAATGAGTGTGTGTAGCGTATACTACATGCCGGACTAGATAGCAACATGGGGGACACACATTACAGTATCTCGCACACCTGACTTTTAATGCTAACCAACCAACCAATACACATTCAATTCATTTTGCGCTATTTATTCATACCTTCATACATATGTAACGTGTCTAATGGGGCTAGTCTTTGTCACCAACTGAGTATTTCCCTGTGTTCAATAACCGTAGATCAGCCCATTGAGAGAAACGAGCGGCTCGAGACCTTCCGCGACTACTCGTGCTGACTGTTTTAATACAGAATCAATTCCATGGAAACGGTACAATTTAGAAATATCTCGTTAGAAATAAAAATGATGGCGTTCTGTGGCAAAGAGCCAACAAAGTCTAAAATAGCTTCACATAATAACATCATTGAAAACTGTTTAATTTAAATCAATTAGATTACATTTATCGAATGGTTGATTGATACTTGGTAGAAATTTTTGTTAATACTTGAATTGAATAAATAAACACTTCATATAATTCTACATATACGTTTTATTTTCGTGACAATTGTTTCAGTACGGCAGTTTCAGAGGCTAGACTTGAACTGACGGCGGTGGAGGGTGGAGGTAGTGTATGACAAACTGAAACTAAACGGTTGAACAAAGCTGCTTGTTATACTGTTTGGAACAAAACAGAATTCCGTTACTGGATAATTATAAATCGTATAGTCTACAATGCGCTTTTGTGTGTGTGGTCAATCTACACGTCACATAAGCTAATGTAGGTTTATATATATGAAATACTAGCTGGATACCCGTGCTTCGCTACAGTGATTATCAGAAAAAAAAAACAAAATGTAAAATCCGAAAATAGAAATAGGTTACTTGTGAAGCTTAGATACCGGTATTTTGAAACTAAAGGAAACTATTTAAGCTCGATCAATTTCGAGATGATCAAGCTTGATTAATCAACTATTAAAACTTGAAAATTAATGAGTTGTTAAAAATGACGCTGTATTATTTAGTTAGAGAGGGTAAGCTAAGTTTCTGTTAGAGATTAAGACAGTCCTTTATTGTAAGTCTAACAACAATAAAATAGATGGGCTTAAGCCCTTTGATCCCACCAACACCCCTGGTTTTTTGGTCTACGTAGCCAGGCTATTAACTTGCTTAGCATATATTTTCAGTTGCTCCCTCAGATTAAGTGCTCAGGATCTCCCTGTAAACAACATTCCTGATTTTGCTCTCTGGCTGGAGGATGACCAGGCTGTCAGGTGAACTGACTCTGGAGAACGCCACGTACAACTGGCCATGGGAGAAACAGTCACTCCCCAGATCCACACCAGCCACTATCAAACTCTGCCCCTGTGCCGTACTGATGGTCATGGAGTCCTGCAGGAAGAATACAACTAAAAAAGCGGTATTATCAGTGTTGCGATTTTCGATTTTTTTTCGCGGATAAGCGTTAAAGATTTCAAAATTCTTTCTTAGTGAGCACCCAGAAGCCAAGAGGAATATATGTGCCGAACTTAGAACTCAAAATAAACCCTCAACGCCACATAGCAAGGAATAGAGGGACAGGGTGAACTGTTTCGCGATTATTTTCGCGCCTCCTCGTGGTTATAGGTTAGATAAAAAAAAAAACCGTTTTAGTAACTCCCCAAAAGCCTAAAGGGAAGTAAAAAAATAAATATTACACTTCCAGGAAGCGTACAGTTGAAAAAAAGCTGCATTATCGCTGTCACAGTTTTTAGCTGGTTTTCGCGTTTTTCCGCGGTTAGACGTTAAAGTTTTCAAAACCCTTTCTTAGCGGGCACCTAGAAGAGCCAAGAGGAACTTACGAGCCGAATTTCAAGTTTGTAGGCTTTATAGTTATGAGGATTTCGTGATGTGTGAGTGTATGAATGAGTGAGTGGTATTTGGCTTTTATATATATAGATATATTGTTACGACGGTCTACTGAACATCGTATGGTAGAGTGGAAAACAAAATACAAGACACCAATATACGTCACTAATCACCAAGATAGTCTGTTACAACAAATCAAATAAAAATTGTTCATACGCAATAAAAATGTCAATAATATAAAACACAATTGTATTACAATTGTTCCGCACAATTATAAAACACATAACTCTTCGCCACAATACTTCGAACCGCACTGTGTAAATCGCCCAACAATAACTGAACTCAGCGCCGCTGAATACCTATATTTATACCCCGCTAAAATTCCAGAACCATCCGTACTAGCATCAGCGCTACACTAGCGCGTAATTGATTGCGGCCGGCGACGTCTAGAAAAGTCTCGCTAACGCATGTTGGGATCACGTACGCACACAACATTACAGCCGGGTGCCACTGGAATATCCGTGAAACACGTAGAACGTTAGTTTTGTATAGTTGTAACACATAACATTACGTAACAACATATATTGGAGGGTGAGAGGTTTTGTTCCCTCCACCGCCTAACATATACTGTATTTCAAACCTGCCACTTCAAACTTGACCTCTGAAGCTCCCGTAACTGATAAAGCAATTGTCAGGAAAACAGAAAGTAACTGTAGAACAACCCAAAGTGTTTATTCAATTAAATCAATTAGATTTAGTAGATGCATTGTAGGCACGGTATTTCTTATTTTGCCGCACTTTGTGATTCCCCGACACTATTCTCATACACTCGTGTTTCATTTGCACAGCTTATTTTCCAGTTCTCTGTCTCTCATGTCTTACAGCCAAACGTCAGACAGTTAAATATCTTCATTTTCGTTTCCCTTAACAGCGGCCTGTTACTATGGACGTTTTCTTCAATAAACCACACGTGTTTCTTAATCTTTCTTTTTATTACTTAATTTTTTAATACTTGCTTCACGTCTATTGCAACTCCTGATTATTGGAACACTAACTTTTCCGATCGAATTGCCCTCAATGTCTTTTTTTTTAATATCTTATTTTGTGTCGCTATCAGAAGCATTTCGTTTTTCTCTTATTAAAAATTTCATTCCTTTCTCTTCCAGTACACAGTTCCATATATTCACGTTCTATTTCAAATCTCTTTCACCTGCAAAAAAAAGTAAAAGCTTTCTATTTAAACTGTTCTACTTTCGTATTCAAAATAGCGAAGGTACGGTGTTTAAATCTACTAATTAATTTACTACTTTTAATAACAGGCCTAACATTTTGCTAGTTGTTCACCAGTGTTTATACGTTTTGCAGTTGGAGCCAGTGCGGCTGCCTTAAAGTTTCACTTCCTTATGATGTTCTATATTAGGGGGTTTTTGGAAAAGCTTGTGTACCACATAAGTATATTTCGTAAATAACGAAAGAAGCCTTCTTGCCTCAGTCTCTTTTCCCTGAAGCAACGCTTTCCTCACTGGACTTTCCTTTTTTTATGTACACAAGTGTGGTGACTTTTTCTTCTAGTTACTTTTGTCAAATATTGCGCCACGTTCATTTTGTTGTCTATTCATGTACTCTTCTGTAATAAGTGGAACTGGTAATCACAGGCCAGTCATATCCATGTATCCGAAATGAGATTGTCAGGCACATGGCAGGATAATATACTCTTGAAGATCGCAAAAGAAATGTCGATATACGGCAGGAGCTGAACATTATGAGTATATACTCGATAGGATTGCCCAATGTCGGGTAAAGTGGTTGGAACATCTTAACCGAATCTATGACTGCCGCGTACCTAAACAACGATGGAGGACGGAGAGGTGTGGGGCATCCGGTTGAAGTGACCAGCTCTAGTCTGGCTGCTTGGGACCGGAACAAACCGGTTTTTGGTTTAATCGTTGCTGAAGATGATGATAATGATGGAACTGGTAAAATGGAAATACGAAATCATATCCAATGTTTTTTTTACGAGCGAGGATTGACCAAGAAGCGATGGGCGCGTGTAGTTTGATTTAGAATCGAACAAAATCCAAAAGCCTGACGCAGAAATTTCGATTAAATGGAGCAGGATTAATTTTGATTAAATCCTGACCCACAAACAGGATTAAAAACAGAAAAAAAGAAATACATAAGAAAACAATACACATGTACTGTACGCACACCAGCTTTGCTGCCGAGACGCCTGAGGAGCGGGGAGTCTACTGAATAATAGTGCTTGCTTGTGTTGGTGGGGTATTACTGGTTCCGAAAACATTGTTCACACGTTCACAAGAGTATTTAGTTGTAATTTTGTGTGCGTATTAGATTGAGCGTTTGTACATTATATCTCAGTGTAATTTATTGAATATTTTGTTAAAGTGGGTTTTTTTATTCGTTGCAAGAAATACCTTATGACAGACAGTCAACTCACACCGAAACTGTATTAAACGTATTTTAAATGTGTAGTATTACAGTGATGCGCGCAGTGGAATGGCATACGTCACCACATTCCTTGTTCGGTAGCAAAGGTGAACTGCTGATGTGTGTAGATTATATGATACATAGACTAACGTACATAGACTGGAACTGAACGTAAAAGTACGCTAAGTCTACATACTGTACCGGAACAGTGCTAACACCTAAGTATAGGCAACCTGTCGGAGTAACCAGTGTAGGAGTTGGAATGCGTGTCATAAATTTATGGCCAGCTAGCGCCCTTATAAAGGCAACGCTTACATTTCAGTTTATCTTCGCGTCGAGTTCATAACAGTGTCATTTATTCATAGTGTATTGTTGCTGGCATTGTTGTTATCTGAGCGTGTCCATCCATAAGGATCTAGTTACACACTCGGGTAGTCAGTGGAGAATTACATTATTTAGAGCGCGCGAACGCATTAATAATGTGGCGGCCGGTCCCCACTTGTGGCTTCGAATATATCTATATGCAACATAGAATATATCTATATGACTAACTAGTCATATCTAGTGTCATGTGATACACTCTGATCACTTGTCGTGGTGCAGTGATTGTACGGATCTGTGTGCGTGTCGCATTAACCAATTTGTACCCGTCGCTGTTAGTTTTATCCGCATGGTTTAGTTCTGCGTGCGGTCCGACCCGACTACAACAGATGGCCTGATTAATACCGTTTACTGTGTTAGTGTTTATATGTCGTGACCCAACGTTTAATATGCTGTTACGACGGTCTACTGATCGTCGTACGGTACAGTGGAAAACAAAATACATGGCACCAATTAAGTCACTAATCGCCAGCTTTAATTATCACAATTAAACAGTTTGTAATGAACAAGACAGTCTCTTACAACAAATCAAATACAAATTGTTCACACGGAATAAAAATGTCAACTAATATAAAACACAATTGTATTACAATTGTCCCGCACAATTATAAAACACATAACAGTTCGCCACAATACTTCGAACCGCACTGTGTAAATCGACCGACAATAACTGAATTAAACGCCGATGAATGCCTATATTTATACCCCTCTTAAATTCCAAAATCATCCATACTACGCATCAGCGCTACACTAGAGCGTAATTGCTTGCGGCCTTGACACATTGCGCGCGGCCGGCGAAGTCTAGAAAAGTCTCGCTAACGCACACACATTACAGCCGAGAACACGTACAATGTTCTGTAACGGTGTAGCACGTTTTCCGCGTTACGCAACAATATGATACAACTATTACTTTGTGAAAGTGTTAATATCATTAATAATACCATTTATTAGTGTTTATGTCGCGAGTGGTCGTGATCCAACGTTTTGTATACTATACCGGACACTAACGGTTTGCTTCGAATCCCTCCGCAGACGAAATATAATCCGTCCGTTTCTTATCCATAGTACCAAACAGAGGTGGGCCGGGTTCATTCTTATTCGGTGATTTTTTTAATTTTTTACTGAGATCTTACATCAGATTTTCGTACAGGGTTACTTAAAAAGAATGAACCGATTTCATAACGAAATATTTTATTAAGGAAAAGTAACTCAAAATTCCAACCAAATTCAAAGTATTCTACTCTTAATCAAGTTTTATTTCCTGTCTGACAAGTTTTCAATATGGCCACCGATTGCAGCACGGCCAACATCAAGGCGATTTGAGAATTCTTCCCAGACGCGTAGCAACATATCACTGAATTGATCGCTGTTGTTATTCAGTGTTTAAGGTCATCGAGGTGGTGGGTAGCGGTGGAAGAGAAACTCTATCTTTTACATATCCCCCCCCACAAGAAAAAATCTCAACGGTGAGATCTGGAGATATCGCAGGCCAAGCACAAAGAGCAAGGTTTTGGGCCCTCTTCAGAGTAATCCATCGTTGGGGCACTTTTTCATTCAAAAAAGCTCAAACCATCCGGTGCCAACGGGGCTCCATTTTGTTGTTAAATGAAGTCATCTGAATCTGAAATGACGCGACTACAGCGCTCTTGTGACAGCTAATCGAAATTTAGAAACCTCCTCTTTCAAATGGCCAATAACTCAATAATTCCATGACAATGCTTGAGAACTGAAAAATTGCGTCATGAAATCGGTTCATTCTTTTTGAACACTTGTAAGACATGAAATAAACATGAAACAAAACTTGATTGTGTTTAGAATACTTGTGATTTGGTTGGAATTTTGTGTTACTTTTCCTTAATAAAATATTGCGTTATGAAATCGGTTCATTCTTTTTTAATAAGTCCGTATAATTGAGATTAATGTAGTAAGAGATGGGATTTCTAAAATCCGACGAAGTTAACTGTGGTTCTGACAAGCGTCTTACGTGGTCTTGCCTGTCAGCAAAATGTGATTATCAATGGTCATCGGCAGATACCAAAGCAAATGAAGTATTCACATTTGCTTGTAAATTACATTTATTTATGAAATAAATAATGTATTTACATTTTGAAAGCAAAGGATACTGGAAAGTCTTTGCTAATTTGATGAAGTAAGCGAAAAACACACAAAAAAACGTTAAGACTCAAGAATGACAGATTCGATAAAATCAGCGCTGCCATTTGAAAGGCGTAGGCCTACACTTTGTCCCGCGGCCGTTCATTCAACAAGTTTAATACCAATACAGCGACGAAGTATAGGGCTACGAGTCCAGTCATCGCGGGCTTCGGTGACTCTCGGGAAAGTTCGGTCGCTATCGTAAAGCCGGATTACGTGTGTACACACTATGCGTGCTGTGGTACGTTACGTTTTACGAAACAATTTACTGTTTGAAGTTAAGTAATGCTTAGCGATAAAGATTGCAAAGGCGTATCTGGTTTTTCATTTAATGCGCTAAACTACCTTTCCACGCAGGCGGGAGTTGAAATATTCCGATAATCAAAAAATTCCATTAGTTTTTTTTTTCTTACCACGTTGCCAAATAACAAAAGTGTCGACGACATACCAAACCCAAAGCTTAGGGTTTTCTATGTTATCGTCTCTACAACCAATCCATCTATATTGTTATGACGTTACAGAACAATTTAAATGTTTCTCGAACGATCCAGTGGAATCCGGCTGTAATGTTGTGTGTGTGTACGTAATTCTCAACATGCGTTGCGAGATTGTTCCGGACTTACCTGTCCGCGCCTGCTGTATGCAAGGCCGCAACCAATTATGTTTTCTAGTAGCATTCTCGACGCGCAGTATGGAATATTCTGGTATTTCGGCAGGGTATAAATACAAGTACTCAGCGATTCTCAGTCAGTTTGAGTTGCGAATTATTGGAGTGCAGTTCGTAGTATTGTAGCGAAGTGTTATATGTTTTATAATTGTACGGGACGATTGTAATACAACTGTGTTTTATATCAGTTGACATTTTTTATTGCGTGTGAACAATTTTTATTCGATTTGTTGTAAAAGACTGTCTTGTTAATTTAAAACTGTTTAATTGTGATAATTAAAGCTGGCAATTGGCGTCTTGTATTTTGTTTTCCACTGTACCATACGACGACAGGCAGACCTTCATAACAATATATTAGCCAACGCGTAAGATTCTGATGAACCCATCCAGAGAGCAAAACTCATGTTTGAACTGAAAGTAAACTGATTAAAGACATAGTTCCAATAATGCCACAACACTTGCTGCTTTCGGTAAATCTGTTCGTGTTGACAATGTTGAATCTCCCTCCAGCCGTCCCTTCAAAATGTCTAAAGTATCACTAATAGGGACGCTTGGAAAGAGATTTACCACATCAAAATTTACCAGTTTATCGTTGTCATCTGGTACAGAATTCGTAATAATGTTAACAAAATGATTAGAATCTAAGACAATGTAACTGCAGCTATCAGAAGCAGGTTTGTTTTCCCTGTATCATTGACGTTTCTGCTATTATCACATAATCATTCATGTTCATATTACTGACAACTTTGCATACTTTGCACGAGAATTCTCAGGCACGTGGCAGGGTATACTATCCATGATCATAGAAGAAACACAGATATACGGTAGGAACTGAATATTATGAGTATACTCGACAGGATTGTCCAGTATCGGTTGAATTGGTGAGAACGTCTTTGCCGAATGGATAACTGCCGCATCTCCAAACAACTATGGAACTATAAGCCGAAGGGGACGGAGAAGCGTGGGACGTTCGAGGAAGCGCTAGAGTAACCAGCTCCAATTTTTGCCTATTCGAGACCGGAACGAACCTTCCTTGCTTTAATCCTTGCAGATGATGATGATGTTGTGATGATGATGGTGTTGATTGACGTTTCTGTTCTCATAACTGGGTTCTGCGAGGTACGGTAAGTGTTTCGCTTACTTTCTGTTTGTTGCTTCTAATGACTAGTGAGTAATTTTAATATCTATGTACGTAATACAATTATTTTGACGACACACGGTATTCAATTATTTGTGTGGTCGGAAACGGTGATTACAGCCATGCACATAGCAATGAGACAGTAAGGCCTTCTATAAGGTTTCTATGGATCACGGACGTAAAAAAGTGATACGTGAAGCCTGATTGTTACACTGAAGTCTGTGGCAGTTACTTTAAGAGCCGAGATGGGTGCGGATTTTAAGAGCGCGCCTCAGTGATTCCCGGCAGAAGACATCGGTGCAACACGCATCAGTCAACCTCCAGTAGACTCAGCGTGACACGCAGCGCTATTGTTCAGCAATAAGTCATGGAATCGAGGCTTTTTAATTCAGATTTGAACGGAAAGCTAACTAATTGATTTAGTTAGAGAGTAAACACTCCACTAAATTTAGTCTTGATTATTAAAAGGTTCATTCGTCCTTTAATTGAAATTACAAATTAAATGGATTTCAGTTCGCTCTGTTTTTTGTAAGAGTATTCGGGATTTTTTGGTCTGTTTTTGTATGTATTCATTTTGCTTCGGCATTTTCAGAATTCTACCGGCACTAATAAAACAGAAATTATTCAATTAAAAAAAAATTTTTTAATTTTAAATATCTACCTTCATGTTAAATACAGCTTTTGCATTGGTGATATTGGTTCCTTCGTTTTGTTAGAAGATGAAGTCGTTATGTAGTCTTTTATATGGTATAAAATTTAATAGAAAAGTTCTGTGGAGAGTCTAAAATATTTTCTAAACCTGGTTTCATTCTCCATCAGATGGCTTAAAATAAAAATTTTGAAACAATCTTCTTTCCTTTTAGCAAACATCGGCGGGGATCATTATTTATCAAAGTTGATACATATACTGAGTACTCTTCAGCTCTTCGTCCACTGACATCGCTATTGCAACATCCATTTCTCAGTTACTAAGCTATTCATGAACTCCATCTAGACCAGTGGTTCCCAAAGTGGAGTCCGCAGACACTTTTAAGAAAATCTAGGATATACCGTAATATTCTCCGATTTTTTATGCTTTAAAATATAAATATAAATTTTACAATCTTAAAAAAATTAGTAGAAGATTCCAATATTTGGGGAGGGGGTCAAACTAATTGTAACTGTAAAAGTAATTTCAAGCTAATGGTTTTAATAATGTTTTTAAATCATATCGTTTAGCGGATCTGTTTGTCAGCCGAACTGACTAGACCTCTCTCTTACACTAGAAAAAGAAGATTCATTGGCAGAACTTTCAACTGACAGTTCATTAAAATTACAGCTTTCGCAATTACAACTAGCTGACTTCTGGTTATATGTAATTACTGACTACCCTGAACCGTGATCTCGGAAAAAGAGCTTTGAAGTGTTTAACTGTGTTTTTCTCTACTTATTTGTGTGACACCGCAGTCGCCCTGCTCACGCAATTAAAGTCAATGTTAAGAAATAAACTGGATGTCGAGAGTGACTGAATATTGAAGTTATCAGCCATTAAACCCAATATTGCAGATATAATTGAGCAAAAGCAGCTTCATTGTTCACATTAAACTATGTTTGATATCATTAATATTATAATTTTGCAAGTTTAGAGAATTTTAATATATTTATAATTAAAATATAAGATTTTCTATCATATTTACTGTCTGTTTTATATCAGAACCCAGACGGGGTCCGTGAATTTCTAATTTTTTGGGAGGGGGCCGTGGACTGAAAAATTTGGGAACCACTGATCTAGACTGTCCCAGCGCGATCTAAAGAAACATCCTCTGTGTGAATTCCGCGTTTACACATTACGCATCCGTGGTTCATAGAAACCGTAGCTTAAAGATGTCGGCGTTAACAGTGATAGCGCGGTGCAACACCATCCGCCAACTTAGCGCTGTTATTACCTTGTACGGAGACTGTCAACGGCCATTTGTCAACGTAGGCCTGCCCGGCGCCGCATAACTTAGCCTATACATACACACACTACTTGTTTGCATACGGCACTTTGCCGGAACAGTTCAGTAGCAAATAGTTCTTCTACGTTCTAACCTACAACATATCATAGCATGATTATATGACATCATGTACATGTTGATATCATAGTCTGTTCATATCGTAAGTGACCCGAAGTATCTGACGTTCACCATATTGGACCGGACCGCATCACTATGCCATTATCATTATTGCTTTACATTAGTGCTGAACTTAATTTGTTTATATAAATACAGTTTAATCAATTCTGAGTAACGATCAGCCCTGGTCTAACCTGAACTTACTACGAGAAATGCCACAATTTCTTTAACTACTGCCGGAAGCCTGCCCCTGGGTGAAGATCCCTCACATTCCGGTTATAAAAACAATGATTTTAACTCCAGATGGTGTTGGACATTTTAACAGTGTTGGAAGACTGGCGTTGAGAGTGAACGACATTGCCGATATCTTAGTAGGCATCTCATATGAACGTGCGTGTGTATCGTATTTTAATTCAAGAACTTGACATGAAGAAACTTTGTGCAAGGTGGCGGTTGTGGTGGTGTTACATTAGGAGTTGGTGCACTTTCTGGGCCTCCATTGCGGGGATCATTTAAATGCTCGTACGACCACATAGAAAGTCAAGCGCCCACTTACAAACCAACGTTTTTCAAGGCGAAGCATTTACTAACACACTTTCTTTATGAATTTCCATTGGAGCTACACTTTTTCAACAAAGAATTCAATCACTGCACGACAGCGCCGTATCCTGGGGGGAAGTCCGGGGTCGAGTCGGTTTCATACAAAAGAAAAAAACAAGCTAAGGCTAATCAAAAGTACTATCTTTAAAGTGACTGAAAAACGTGTGACAACATCCTGAAATCAGTCCCATTAATGTAAACAGTAATAACACAATAAACATACGCGTTATTGAGACACAACGCAGATATTGACTGAATTGATTTTCCTATATTTCATATTTCAAACGTATACGCTGCTAATGCTGTGTAGTAAACCTGTTTGCATAGTTAAAAAGTGTTACTACTATTTTAGCGTACGCAGCTGAAAAAATAATAAAACAGCCTAAAAATTAACAAAATTCGTCAACTTTTTCAACCCTCGCGAGGGAGGTCCGGTCCCCTCCCGTAAATACGTCACTGCTCCACGATGTTTCATCAATTCGTTTTTGAAAACAAACGTAAGGTGTAACATTTTGTCAACTGGTAAGCAATGATTCAACTGACAAGATAGACTTGGAAGTTGACAGGTGTTTACATGAAATATAAATATTACAACGCACTAGAAACTTTAGTTCTACCGCTAAGCTACAGTTGCCGCTACGCGAAATATTCAACTAACCTTCTTACAAACCGAGTGCTCAGATGTACAACGTACCTGGAGTTGACTTACGGCCGGATACCCCCCCTCCCCGTGACCCGGAATCTAGCCAAACTCGTACTTTCCCAACAAGGCGAACTCGACCACTTGCCTCGCCCGTAGTCCCGCCCTGTAAGTTCTACAGACACTCCTGTTCTACCTGAATGTAAAACACCGTGATCACTCACTCGAGTGGCTAAGTGAAGTAACCGTTAGATGTACGTTTGCCTAAATAAAGAATTTAGAAATTCAAGATACTCTGAATTATTGGTTTATTGAATATAACATTATACTTTTGTAAATTAATATCAGTTTATAGTTTGAACAAATTTAATACTTCAAGAATTTACTAAGTTAAAACAATTATTGTAACTTCAAGTCAACTCAAATCTAACAAACAATTAACACGTACAATACGGCACAAGCCACAAGCTCGAGCCAAGCCAAGCCAAGCAGTTCGCTGGAACTGATGCTTTTACATTGTATCCTGTCAGTTTATATAGTGTACGTGTTTACTGTTCTGATTACTAGAACAAATGAGAAAGTATCCTTTGGCAAGTCTTAAACAAAAATATTTTCATGAATAGTTATATAAAGTGTTACATAAGTAAGAACAAACACAGCTTGTCCTAAATCCCCCTTACAGCTAAACACATCAATTGGTAAATCGTACAGTTGATTTTAGAATAACAATTAAACTAACGATAATATTATAACACTCAGTAGACCAGTGGGTATGGCAGCTGGCTACTAACCTAGAGGTCCCGGGTTCGATTCCCGGGCCCGCACCATAAAATCAAGGTGCGTTTTTCAGCCCCCAGGTCGACTCAGCCTGTTGAAAATGAGTACCTGGGATAAAATCCTGGGGATGATAATGGGCGGCTGAAGCGTAGTGCTGGCCACACTGCCTTCCTTGTATGCCGTACAGCTCATATAAGGCAGCCTACCCTACCTGACTCCTAAGCTACTTCGGTGGTACACATGGGAGCCATTATTATTATTATAATATTATAACACTCCAGTCTCTTCTAGTACAACCCACTAATCGAACAATAATACTCTGTGTCAGGTCAACGTCGCAGAATCTTATCACTGTAGTTTAATATTCAGATAGTAAGTGAATAGCAGACCACACTAAGTCCGTAAAAGTTCAAACTTGATCCCAGCTTGGGGTTCGAAACACGGCAGCGTAGCGGACGTCTCGCATACTCTACCTACCCATTTACAGGATGGATTAGGTCAACTAGTGCAGTGGTAACGTACCAAGATCAATAGAAGTTTAGCCACTGGCGATTGACACTATAGACAGCGGGTGAAGGTTGGTTGTAGTAAATCCGGAAACGATGACGATCTATTTTTTTCGAAATAATGTAATAATATTGTTACGACATTGTAGAACAGTCTACGTGTTTGTCGAATGTGCCAGAAGAATCTCGCTCTAATGTGTGTGGCATACGTGATTCTCGACGCATTCGCGAGAGTTTTCTGGAAGCCGCCAGCCGCGTGGACTGTGTCAAGGCCGCAATTAATTACGTTGTACATACTGGCGCTAAGACGAAGTTTGGAATCTTCTGGTCTGTGCCCGTTGTATAAATAAAAGGCGGCGGCGGCCTTAGTTTTCAGTATTAATCGCGATATATTTACAGTGCGGTCCGAGTTATTGTCGGGCGATTACAAGCGATATTACTCTGTGCGTTCAAGTGGTTAATAGTGTAGTGTTGTGATTTATAATCAGGCGACATGTTGTAATACAATTGTGTTTTAATATTAGTTGACATTTTATTGCGTGTGAAAATTTTTTATTTGATTTGTTGTAAGAGACTGTGTTGTTAATTACGAACTGTTTAACTGTGAAAATTAAAGCTGGTGATCAGTGATTTAATTGGTGTCTTGTATTTTGTTTTCCACTGTACCATACGACGATCAAGTAGACCGTCGTGACAATATGTTTTAACAGCTCCTTCTCCGAGGCATTAGAGTTGTTAAAGTGTGTTTCCACTAGGCGACGTAAACCGAGGACATAAACAATGAACTTTAAAGCTAACTTTCGATTGTACGTGTGAACATTATCAGTAGGCTTAGGTCACACAATGTTTCGGCCACTAAACGATCCATCTTCAGTATAGTGGGATTTCGGGGAAAATCCGGAAATAATTCAAAGGATCGCAACGAAAAATAGCTTGCGTAATGAGTTTCTCTCCCGCAACACTGTAGGGGGATTTCCTGTGTAATACCCCCCTTAAACTACCTAAATTTGAGTATAAAAATGTTATCTATAGCCTCCCGTGTGAATGTGGATTATGGAATTTTGGTGAAACTTCAAGGTACGTCTGGCAGAACACAGAAAAAACATTAAAGAAGGGAAAACTAACGTATCTAAATTAGCTGAACATTATGAGATGAGCATCATAAAATCCTGTAGGAGCTAGTAGATATCGTCCGACGAGAAACTAATAGGCCCCTACTTAGAAACGTAAAATCATAGAGGCATCTTTTATGACTGTAGGCCTAAATGCTAATTGTATCAGTCAGCCTTGTGAAGATGTATCTAAGATTTGGATTAGGAATGTAAAAGAGTATGTATGTCGTGGTGGGCGGGGCGGACTCAGGGTGCTTAATTTTGTATTTAAACGGGGAATTGCTTGTTTATGACGTTGTTAGTTGTTAAAACTTGCGTCAGTGTGGTTGTGGTTTCCCTGTTCAGTCCTTTAACTTTGCAGGTGGCGATGGTTTATTATTATAGTTTTCTGACAGTTCACGCTTGTTAGTGAACGACTCTCGAATAGGCTTAAGTTTATATTTAATGTGCTAATGTTAGACTACTGACACCTGAAGACTACCACAGATTGTTTAGTGGTTGAAACGTTGTGTCATACATTTTACGATGGTTATTGTCTGACCTAACCATTCTGATAATAAAACAATGAAATGGAGAACAAAGCCTTTTGGAAGGAGCTGATTAAAACAACAGAAGCCTCTCTGCTGTACAAGCACTTGGTCACATATCTTTTGTATTGATCTAATTAAAACTGGACACCTACTTAGTCATAATTTTTATTCTCAAAACGAATTTTAAAAAGAGGTAAGATTTAACGACATGAAACCATATTCTGTGTGACAGCAATGACAAACGACCCGTTCGCAATTTAGTTAATTCACAGTAATTACATGACCTTCAGCTGCACTGCACTGGTAAACAATGCTAAACGTTGCTGCAGTCACACACACACACACACACACACACACATTTGGTTTGTGCGCGTAACTTGATACACAGTTTTCTGAGTTTAATCAGTTCTGTAAACATTTATTCTGTAATCAATGCTTAGAAAAGTGAGAATTGAATGTGTTCTTATTAACTCAAGTGCAGATTTTTAAGGTCCCTTAAAAACTAACGCTTTTGTAGACACTTCCAGACACAATCAACGTATGAATTTAAAAAAAGAAGACAGTGGAGATTGATGATGATCAATTACGACGAATGGAAGATCATGTGTCAGTAATACGAATGTGGTAAGAGAAAAATAAGAAAATAGCAAATCCAGACCGATCTGAGATAAAATAGCTGCAAGAGTACTAGGAAGAAAAAGAGAAAACATGAGATGATGCAGAAACTGATAAAAGTTAAAAAAGAAGAAGTATAATTTCTTCGTGATTAAAGTTTAGTTATTTACGCCTACGCCTTTTTATAGTACGCCTAAGGCGTACGTTATTCGTTCTTGGACACACAGACACCTGTGTTTCTCAAAAGTTTTAAGCTCAACATTTCCGTCTCGTTTCAAGGATATTTCTTTTAAGGAAAACTTCCACACAACATGTGTGTACAGATACAATTTTTATCTGAACTAAAACGAACATTGTAAGTGTAGCTGTTTTATTTCTTTAATTTCATTATAACAGTGATATAGATCTGCTCGCAAGCGCACGCCCGTGCGTGAGACAGAGACAGATAGACATACAGACGGTCAGGGAGTGCGTATTTTTTAGTTTCAAAAAGCTAGTTTGAGGAACTAAAACTCTAAAGCTGTTTACTGAAATGTTTATGATTAAATAATATTCAGTGTTATTACTAATTGATTATCAAATCAGTAAATTTATAATAACCACTAATTATAAGGACGAGCCAAGAGTCTGTGTTTGCTGCAGCATCCAATTTTATTTTTCGATTGTGGATAATTTATTTTTTTGTTATTGCAGTTCTGTTGGAATTTTGAAGACTTAGTATTAGATCTGGAATGCCAAAGGGAAGAAATAACGGACAGATTGAAATCGACTCTTGGAACAGACCAAGGCTCGTGAAGGGTTGTGGGACCCAGCAACAGAGAGAGACGATGAATTGCAGTTTTCATTCTTTTGCACTTTGTACCTACAGTCTATATACATTACAAAACTCATGCGGACAATACAAGATTTCAAGTATATATACCGTCATGAAGAACTGAAATATATCTGGTAAAGAGATAAAATTATATTACTGAATTTATCGCGTCAGGCTATAGTTTAGACATGAACCATTTTGGTTTTTGTCTTTTCCATTTGCTCATCAATATTTTCCCTACTCCCCCTGAGGCCAACAACGCCTCCTTCAAATAGCTCCAGCGCCCATTTCGCGACTCTATGCACACAAGCGCGCGCGCGCGCGCGCGCGTGTCTTAAAGACGTCTTGCCTCATAATCAAAAAGATATGAAATGCTTCAAAAGGATTCTTCGATTTGATCGTCAAGTGGAATGCGACAGGTTAACAAATTAAGAAAACCTACATATCATAAATTAATTGTCGTCAAGGAGATTACTAACATGAATTAATGAATGATCGATCCCCCTCTCTCTCTCTCTAGCACGTGCATCAAAGTAGACGGTTTTGCAGGACAAGTAATTTTGGCAGGCGAGCCACAAGTTCAGTTCCCATCACACGGGATAATCTGTCCCTTTCATCGCAGAAGAGGGAAGCGTTTTATCAAAATGAGAAAAAGAATGTTCGCTGAATATTTGTTTATCCTTTCTTATCTCCGCCAACAGAGATTAAATATATATTTTCGAGATAAACATCTGGAACAGGCGGCAATTTGTTTCTACTCGCGTACAAAACCAACCTCAGATTCGATGTACAACACATGTTTCTGTCTTTGTTTATCACGCGTTTAATTCGAAATAACAATAACTTTTTACCGAGACACCACGGCCAACCGAATCCCAGCACACATACGGTCAGACATTATTTCAACCTGTACACGTTTTTGCAGGTATTTTTGTCGTTGTAATGCGTACAATTTGCAGTTTATGTACGAAAGTTATAAGAGTACACAAATATGTCTAGTGGATATTGTACGATTTCTGGCATGCCGAGCCAACCAGATAAACAGCGTCATTTGATACGACGAGATCCAGCGACTGTTAAGGCTTGAAATATTATACACGTACCGGCAATATAATACCGACAGATTTGGCCTTAAGTCTGTTCCGGTTTCTGAACGTATGGTTATGAGAGGGCAGTGCACGACTCGCTTTTGACGGTGGCCAAAGAGCGTTGACCACAAAGAAAATTATTTTCGTTTTTTAAAATGTTATCGCCGGAATCGATCCCACGACGTTGGAATCTGCGTGGAACCAGCAGTTGCTATTTCAGTGATATTGTAGTATGTTGCAGATAATGTACTTTGAGATCATTTGAAATTGTAATTTTTGTGTGTTAAACTAACATGATGGTAACTTCATTCACGGTAAAAAAAAACAAAAACTAACAATATTAATCAATACATAAACACGCTGTTTCTTCCACTTAAAACTCATGTGAATATTTTTTAAATAACTTAACGGTAACAACAATAACATAAAGAAGAAGAAGAAGGAGGAAAAAAAGAACACTGAAATTTTTTTTAAAACCGTTACATTTTTAATTTAACGATGCATCAAAATATGAATAGGCCTAATTTGAATTTTGTCATACTTTTTTTTAATTGATAATTAAATCTTTTACCTGGACAAAGGGTTGCACATTTAAGCTGTTGTTGCTAACCATGAATGTATAGGGTACGATTAAGAACGCAAAAAGCACAGTCATCGTTTGTAAAAACGAAAAAAATACTATAAATTATGGCAAAGTCTTGTGAATTTCTGTCAGCAGTGAATAGACACAGTTTTTTTTTAACATTTGTGTCAACGTTTCGACAATTCTTATTGTCATCATCAGGATAATTGTAGATGAGTTGTCATATGACGCCAAAAGTAGCAGTGATTATGAAACATGAACTCCAGAGTTGCGTTGCAGTCGTTATGTGTGTATTTGTTATGCTTCCCGAATGATCACAGCAACGGCCAGAAACCTGTGGGCAGCTGCGATCGCGCCCGACGTTCTTACCGTCGGAGGGTAAGGTACATCTGCGTAATGATTACGCACTGTTTTCCAGTGGCATATCTAGAATTTGGTCTTCGGGAGGGGGTCTGGTGTAGGGTCGGCTTCATACAAAAGAAAAAACAAGTTAAGACCAATCAATAATATCTTTAAAGTCGCTGAAATCAGTTCCATTAAAGTAAACGGCAATAATACAATAAAAATACGCGTTATTGAAACATTCTTTACAAGAACGTATTGACTGAATGGATTTGCCTATATTTCATATTTGATACGTATAGGCCTACGCTAATGCTGTGTATTAAACCTGTTTGTATATTTTAAAAAGTGTTACTACTATTTTAGCATACACAGCTGAAAAAATAATAAAACACCCTAAAAAGGAAGAAATTAAAAAAATTCGTCAACCCTCGGGAGGAGGGTCCGGTAAATACGCCCCTGCTCCACGATGTTTATCTAAGACACATGTAAGACGTGAATAAACTGACAGATGATTTGGAAGTTAACAGGCGTTTACATGAAATATGTATCTTAAAACGCACTACTACTTCTACCGCTAGGCTATAATGTCGCGAACCATTCTACTAACCCTCGTACAACCGACTACTCCGATACAATACTGCCCCATGTACAACGTACCTGGATCCCCTCCCCCCCGTGACCCTGCATCTTGGCAAACTCGTACTTCCCCAACAAGGCGAACTCGACCACTTGCCTCACCCGTAGTCCTCTAACTTCTACAGACACTCTACTCTTTTCCAGTGCAACCCACTAATTTGAGTCTTCAATCAGTAACCCAATACGCTATTATATTAACGTACGCAGCTACAAAAAAAAATATATATATAATAAAATAGCCTACAAATTAAGAGAGTAACGAAATTCGTCAACTTTTTCGAGCCTCTGGGGAGGGGGGTCCGGTCACTTTTGTCTCCCCCTGTAAATACGCCCCTGCTGTTCTCCGACGTGTCACAATATGTGAACATGTAGATTAAACACGAGGGAGCAGGTAGTAAATTAGCGTAGCCAGAAGAAACTTTTTTTGACGTATCCATCCACGGGACTTCAAAAGTCTACTGGATCACGATCAATTAATTTCTAAACGCCAACAACCCACAGTAGACTTGGTTAATTATTTATTCTTTGTTAAATTTTAACTTATAGGCTACATCTCAGAGGCCCTTCACGTCTTGTCATTGCTTATTTCTCACTGAAGACCATTTCTTAATTCCAAGTCAACAATTGATCAACTTGTTATTTGAATTAGCAGTCAACTTTGTCGTGTTTACTTGCTGCACTGTTACTTGTAATGTTCCGGACGAGGCCTTTTAGTGTTTCCACCATTTTCAAGTCCTAAACCACTATTTACTTGTTTAGGAACTATTTAGGTTTAGGACTTTAAAAATAATGGAAACACTGAAAGGCCTCGTCCGGAGCAAGTAAACACGACAAAGTTGGAATCAACAATTGATATGTGAAGACTTTTCTTTCTCAGTCTCGTCTTCTCTGATCTGCCAATTTGTGTCACTTTCTGCTCCCGGCATACGTGCACATATATACGTGCTGTTTTTATTCTGACCATATATTCTTCCACTTGAATTCATATTCCTTCTGCATGTGAGTTACTACAGAGACAATCAATGTGTGGTTTATTTTTGACATACAATGGGAGACAAGGTTTACACTTAGATACGGTTACCAGCATAAAAAAGAGGTGAAAAAAGAGGACAACCTGAAAATTTAATAGCATGATCGTTACTTTACAGATCCAAAAACAACTTGACAGTAAAAACATTATACATTATGGATAAGAAGGTATTCATTATTAAGCTAACGCATTTTTACAGAGTTTATACAATGTAGGCCTACAATTTAATTTTTTTGATATAACAAGAAAATGTTTACAAACAAAACTTTAAACTATTAGTTAGAAGCGGAACTGACATAGGAAAAGAATATTTGGTATGTTTATTTTTAATCATAGCAATAATTAACTTAATACTAATCAGTCTGAATCGGATTCACGGTCTAAATGTTAAATTGTCTTTCTGGTGCCATTAGTATTTATCAGAAGAACCAATTCCCATCAAAAGCTTTTTATTTTCTAATAAATAATCATAGAACTGAACACATTAAATACATTTAAAGTTGTACTGTACACAAATTATACCTTTAACATTTTCTACCATTAACCTATTTCTCTCTTTGATCCAGGGAGCGCTCTTGCGCGTGACTACATTTTTCAATTTTACGAAAAAAGAGGACGTTTTTCTGTTTTTTAAAAAATCCTCCCGGACAGGTTTTTAACACTAAAAAAGAGGACGTGTGGCAACCCTACATACCAGGTATAAATTTCCACCAAAACACTCAAAAACCTATAGGCCTACGTTGATTTCATGATGCTGCCGGGAATTGAACTCCAGACGTGTGTACGTTAGTGGGCAGGCCCCATATTCACTGCTATATTAATAAGCCACAACAGCGAGTAAGTTAATTAAATAAAATGAAAGTGACCACTCACTACTTGTTTCGTTTTACGAGAGAGTATGATTTCGCGCGCTCACTCGCGCATAGTGTTTCACGCGCTGTTGTGTTTAAAAGAAAAACAAAACAAAACACTTTCATCGCCTGGCGTCGAGTTAAAAAAATTAGTCCATAACATCGTAAAAGATTAACCCGTATATTAAAATAAACAGTCGACATGGCGTCAGCGAGGGCTGTAAAAGTATTTTTAGAGTTTGACGCAAACGAATGTCGATATAGAGTTCTCGCTAATATAGCCGGCGTTTTAAGCATGAAGAAAAAAAAAGAGGAACAAACATTTCTGTTCAATCGATATACCGGCCGTTCGATTATCGTAGGCTTTAAACACATCCTGACATTATTTATTATAAACTGAAAACTGACAAGTTACATACTACTGAACTGTGTACAGGTCTGTCTTGTCGCTGCCAACTTTAGTAATTTATCTTTATGATAAAAAAATATTAACGCATACAATAATATATCGAATGATTAAGCTATTAAATATTATATTTAGGGTATGTAGATATAATTATCAAAATAATAATTATGATTCTTCCGTAAACATAAAACTATTTTGTCTGACACGTTTGACAGACTCTAGCTCCATCATCAGAGATTGAATATGCCGACGAATAATTGTTATATTTATGGATTGTAATAATTTCACGTACACACACAGACAAGAAATTTCACATATAAGGTAAACAAAGACAGAATTTAATATAGCCCAAGCATCAAAACAGCTGATTACGTAAACAAACATTACAAAAATAAAATAATTTAAAATGAAATAAATATCGATTACTCGTCTATATGTTCAGTCTCTGACATAGCTCTTAATTTTTTCAAACGTGCTGTAAACAAAACAATTTCTTACTCATAGAAGAAGCTAATTATTTTTACGCTAATTGCGATATACTGTAACTGCTTCAAACTTTGTAATTTATAGTTACGTTCGAATTCGGGGCCTCTAGGTCAATACCCAAACACCATGAGTGGTGATGCTGCATATTATAATTTAAATACTAAATAATAATAATAGAAGAAGAAGGAGGAGGAGAAGAAGAAGACGAAGGAGAAGGAGATGGAGGAGGAGGAGGAGGAGGAGAATCTCTGAAATAAATAAGATGAAGAAATAAGATTAAGAGGAATCCAGAGTAAATAAGATCTGCAAATCGAATACGAACTGCAGAAACAAAATGGCTGCTGTCAGGACGTGGACTTAATGAAGTAGACATATATTCCTCTTCACACTTTAGACAATACTTTCACTAGACACAGACTTAGCTCGGTGCGCAGACCGTACGTTTTGTAGCGTCAGCAGGGAGAGATGTTTCCACAGTAGTTCTACTGTCTGGCCACCGACACAGGGTAGGATAAAAAGATCGTCTCTCAGGTACAGCCCAAGAAAATAAAATGACAGGATTTAAATGAGTTCTTGGACGAGAAATTAAGCCGAGCTCATTAGGGCAGGTTTGTTGCAATTCTATCTTCAGAAGATATTAAAGAAACGGAGTGGTTGCGAAAGGAGGGCTTATGGTGAGATAAGAGGGTTTCGTTTCCGCAGTTAATATCAAGCAGTAATTCCACGGTGATTCTAGATCAAGCAGTTAATATCACAACGCCCATCCACAATACAACCTGTTGCAACCCAACTAAATTCCCAATGAATCAATAATTCACTAAGTTTGCTGTAGGTGTCCCATCGCTGACACAATCCATCACCAAACGCACAACAACGTCATATCAAGCGTTTGTGAAGAGATACCCGAGACGTGCAGATCGAATGACCATCCTGTAAACTTGATATCGTTCTGTTTTACAATGTAAAGGAGTAATTATTGATGATAAGCTAAGCAAACAAGATAATATTGTTGAAAAGAAGAGGAAAGGATAGGAGAGGTGGAAATAATTTTAGCAACGCTATCTGCGAATGACTCACTCACAACAAATTGGCAAGATGTTGAGAAGCAATTGCAACTGCACAAAAATAATTCATGAACAATTCAGAAGGCAGTTTTACTGAGAACTGCGAACGCCTCGACTAAAACGTATTGAAGAAGGTCGATAATATCGTTACACACAGTTTTCACTTTCTGTACATATAATACGCGTATTTGCCTTTGATAATGAAAACGCCGCACGAACGTTTAAAACATAACGAAAATAATAATAGACCTAATAATTCTGTAATAATGAAATATTGGCCAATCGGCTGAACCACCATTAGACCACTGCAGGACAGTTCAGTTGCCGGCGCGGAGGAAAACTTGCAAACCAGTCCAGCTGACATTTATGGAAAACGCTGAAAGTTGCCCTTTGCCGCCGTGCAAACGCTATCGGCACAACATTTATGTACGCAGGGAACTTTTAGTGCGGTCATTACTGTTTTTATCTTAGATTTTAAACTGTTAAATCTGTACATATTTACATAAACAGCTGTGCGTGTGGTCCACGCTGAATGTAACGTTTAGCTGTTACTTGACAACCCGACGAATCTTAAAATAATTAAAGTAGAAAACAACTTAATAGTAGCCCTACATGTTTTGACGAAACAGAGTGTGTCTTGGTTAAAATAATAAACCGTTAATAAATGAATGTGTGTGTGTGTGCCCGCGCGCGTGTGCGTGTTTAAAAAAATTCTAAAGATTAAAATTTTACAGTTGGCATTAACTTTTAGTTTAGTCCTCGCAAACTGTCACTGCCGATGTTGGGCATATCAAAATAGACAAACCTTCATAATCTGTTTGTATCTACTTGAGTGTGATAACATCATCACACAGACGTCGTCATTATTCTTCCTTTGTGTTTTAAATTGTATCGAACTATACGCCTGGACACCTCCCCCTCAACTGAGCATTTTCCCTACTTGGGAATCACGCCTCTGTCACACACACACACACACACACACACACACACACACACACACACACACACACACACACACACACACACACGATATTGTTTAACAAATGCAAGGCCTGGCTTAGAGGATTTAGCACCGTAGGCTGGTAGATTTTTTGCCCCCCCCCCCCATTCATCCTTACACTCTCAAACGATGAATATACCACGCACGATTTACTCATATATTAGGCTACTTATTATTTAGGAACATGTGGGTTGTATAAACGAAAATTCCTTTTGTTACCATTTTAATTACATAAAGTTCATTTATCACGTATACATTAGCACATTGACAAATTATAATCAGTAACGAGAATGTTACGAAAGTCTCATACTTTACTTCACATTTACACAAAGTAAATCAAATCGGTAAAAGCAAACGTTTTTTCAAATAATCTGCATATCCATTATCTTTCAGAAGTCTTCTTCCCGGTATGGGCCGCGTCAAAAATGTCTTGTATACATAATGGATTCCGGCCCTGGAAGCATACGTGAGAATGTAACCGTTATCAATCACTGAAAACTTTTGTTCGCTCAAAGATTATTTTCTCTGGCTTTTGCAGTTGCAAAAAACCGATGAAGTATTTGAATAAAAGGAATGTTTTGCAGAAAATAATTTTCAACGAATAAAAGTGCCAGAAATTTCATTTTTTTTTCTTGGCCCAAGACCTCAAATAATCTTTTTTTTTCAACCGGTTTAGGGCTGAAAACGATCTTTCAGCTCTTCAATTTGAGACACCCATTGTCGGAAGGCTACTTCAACATTCGGGAATTTGTTTAGCACTACGTGATTTCAAGATCTTCAGGAGTCTACGTGGATGAGAATGCTTTCTTTTCTTTTGATTTGGTCTCTTAGTTTCGGTTTCTTCTATTTCATAAAATTTACTTCCTTTCAAAAATGTTTTTTAATGAACACACTCTGCAGGAAACGATTGAGCCAAGTCTGAAATACACATTTCAACAATTTGCTAACTTCTTCTTCTTCTGCATTGGAATTTTTCATTTTTTTTTTACATTGGTAACATGAGCTTTTTTATTGTTTTGTCTTCTTAAATTTTTGCACCCTAGGCTACAGCCTACTCAGCCTAATGGTAAATGAGGCCTTGAACAAATGCCAGATTTTGTAAAGTAAGTATGAAATAATTGTTCATGGCCAAAATGATAAACGTAACGGCGGCGTCACGTGACACCAGAATTGTCACGTGAAAACAGACAAGTCAGTCTCCACACGGTTTACCTGGTAAGTAGTATTAGAGAGATGAAGGGAAGACTGTAAATTAAAACAGATAACTTAAGAGGAGAACTGTGACTTCCATCCTTAACGAATTATCAAATTTTACACCAGGTAAGTTGCAGTACTCTTCTAAAGATTTTCATATGCAAAAGTATGCTATGAAGGTGACTGAAAAGTTGAAATGTTACCATATATAATTTATTTCGTTACACGTGTATCAGTTTACTGCTGTAGGAGCGCGAGGTGTATGGCGCCGGGCCCCATAGTGCCGAATATGTAGTTCTCACTTTAGTAACAAAATACGTTCGTTCCTGTTTCAGTGTTCAAGCTAAAGTAAACATGTCTAAAATGTGTTTAAGAAAAAGGAACGGTATTATAATATCCGATGGCGGATGCAGACCGAAGTGACACCAAACTGAAAGCCCAAGGTTCTGATTCCCATGTAAGGTAGTAAATCCGTTTGTTCACATCCCACTGCTTACGTAAGTATAAATATAGCTAACATAATTCCACAGCCGTCACGGTTTCGTTGCAGGCAGGCATGCGTGCACGCCGCGGTAGCTATAGCCTACAGGCTGCCGTCAGTCTGTTACCCCCCGCAAACTATAGTTAACGTTTATTGTATTTATAGGCTAGAACCAGTTTGTATCCAAATCAGTTACCGTCCAAATGGCATCACATGATTTAAGACGCCGTGGTTAATTTGTTTGTATTGTCTACCGCGTATTGTGTACGCAGACATGCGGTAAATTTCTTGAATTGTGTAACATTCTGCTGGTACTCCAACATCTAATGGATTTTCTTAAAATTTTTCAGAAAATAAACTAACGGTATTATCTAAAAACCATATTTGGTAGCGTTGAATACTAAGAAGCGTTCATAATTTCAGAGATTACGTGAACGCCTCGAAGATCGCAGAGTTTGTTTTACAAGCCCTGTCTCATGTGTCCATAATATATACAACTATCTTCTCTTAAAATATTGTTCAGTAATATTTGTCTACACCTTTTCCATTTTCACATGAAATGAATAAGTTCAATAAAATACTTCAACAAAGTGTTTGAAATGAAATGCGACGGATGACGCGACCCAGACTATTCGAGAGGAAAACTAGGAAAATGAAATAAAAGAAAATCCGTAAAACAAAATGAAGTAACAGGCAAAGACGTTGCTAATTCTCTTTGTCCTGGACACTGGTGAAACTACCGGGCCCACGAAAACATTTCCCTCAATTCTTTACAAATGGGTGTAAACCATTGAACTTAAGCAAAACCAAATTTTCCCGTATGTATTTAACATCAAAATCAAATACACGTACTCTTGTACTGTTGCTTTACCAGTACCCAATAATGTATTTTGAGAGTACAAATATTTGGTTAACTGCATAACAGTTTAGCGGTGAGTTCAATTAAGAATTGCATCAAGTAATGTTTTGAAATACAAAAATCCAAGTTTTATCAAATACAATGTCTTTATAACAAAATATGTTACTTTATTTCCGCTGCCAATATTAGTGGTATACTGAAAATTGTTACCAATTATAAAGATTATAAAGCGATTAGTAGATAACAAAAAGTTTTAAAGGTGAAATAGATTTTCGGTTTGTTTAAAAATATGAGATTTGTTAATAAAATTTACGATATAAAATTTAATATATTCACTGTCTTCATGAATTTTAAATTTAGTAAAATTTTTACCTTTTTAAAGATGCCTATAAGTTTAATAACTGGCAAAATGATAAATGGTTACTAGTGATATCTCTGATAATTAGTAACTTGTTATTTTGTTCTAAGACGTAAAACGTACTAAATAACATATTAAACTATTTATTGAAACAAAAGTTATATTTTATTAATTGAGTTTTCAACATACAAGAAATAACAGTCATTCTGTTTACGTTATATAATGTTAGTAGCTGCCACAGCTGTAGGGAGGGGTTAATATTCAAACGGGAACAATAGCCTGAATTAAGTAAGGATTAAGTGGAGTCCAGGAAAAGAGTAACGCCACTGGTCCTGAGGGATAATTCTGATTGTTGAAGTGTGTCTAGTTTGCGACGCTTTGTGTTTACGTGTAGGATTTCCATACTACTGTTGATGGTCGAGTCAACCCATTCAACCACCACGCTTCTGCACCACAACTTCTGCACCTTTGTAGACATAAATTTGTGTATATGACGCTACCTTTCGTTGTCTTACAGGGACCTAGTTGAGAGTAGACTATGTCGAAAGCGATTGGCAAGAAAAGCTGACCACTTCAAGGTACACACTGGTCACGATAAACATTTGAATAAAATTAAAATTACTTTCAAGAAGTACTTGCTGAAGACTTTACACGTAGGCCTACAATGTAACACACAGTAGTGCCCGACTGTTTATTATTATGGCCGCCGCTGCACACTGCCTGCAACTTCCTTTGTGACGTGCCGGACTGCTTAAGAGTAAAACTGTGTTGTGCAGCAAATAGAAATTAAACAACTATGTAGACGCGCGATATATATTGTAACGGCCGGTAATGTAATTCATACGGACGGACAGCGCCGTTTGTATACAGCAGTCGGAACGCACACACACAAACGCTATACTTATACTGATTTACACACGACAAATTCGCTTTGCCATTCTTTTATTTTTCTTTTGTTTCGAGTCAGTTTTGGTATACAGAAGGTGAGACGAAGCGAAAAAAAAAGGAAAGAAAAGAGGAATAAACGCAGGAGGTCACATTCTTGAAACGGGCCGACAGCAGACGATGTTCCAGATCGTTTAGTACAAGCAGCCATTGTAACTTGTCTCCCGAACTCTTTTTTACATAAATTTATAGTATCAATATATGTATATATATATATTTACACATACATACAGAGAGAGAGAGAGAGAGAGAGAGAGAGAGAGAGAGAGAGAGAGAGAGATGTAAGTTTAATATCTGACATTTTTTGCCGAATTTATTTTTATTTTTAACAACGTTATTCAACTGCAGAAGAGGATAAGACCAGGCCACCGTGAGAATTATTTCGGAACTGTTTCAAACCAACGACGTTATTTATCTTGTCCAGGAAATATCGATTGTCTATGATTGTTTTTTTTTTCTAAATCGCTAAATCGACTCATGAATCTCAGCCGACAGCGTGTGTGTGTGTGTGTGTGTGTGTGTGTGTGTACTATGCGAGCGCGAAAATAAAACAAAACGGACAATAAGATCGTAGGCCTGTACAGTATATACGACGTTATTGCGCGCGGACGCGTGTGTGTAATTGTCTCTGTACGTGCGCTGTGATACACGGTCGCGGGTAGGGCACTCGTACAACAGACGCGCGATTGTCCGCCACAAAAACCAACACATTATTTCCATATGTGACGTTGAACATTTATTGCTCAGATCGTTCACGAGATAAACGATATTTTCAAATATCGATGATGCGTTTTTGTTAAGGGTTTTTTTCTGTGCACAGTTCTTCCTGTACAATGCAGAAACGGTTTTGTATGTTTTTGTGAGAAACACGCAAAACGTGAGAATTCAATGTAACCATACCAGCTGAGACAGATCTACAGTGGGTCCTCGCAACTACAAGGTTTTATATAGATTCGTCGGCTTCAAGGGTGTTCGAAAGTAAGATTCATAAGATGAAAGAGTAAGGAAAGGCCGACTGTCTTTGCGCTGATGGAAAGGAAGACCTTGGATAGGGGGATGGCACTGGAACGCTCCCGCTGCGAGCGAGGGGCAGAATCTGGCGTAATACCACTGGGAGAAGAAGAAGAAGAAGAAGAAGAAGAAGAAGAAGAAGAAGAAGAAGAAGAAGAATATGTTTTGTTACCATACTTGACGTTGTTTCGTATCATTGCCACAATTTCATCAGTCATGCACTAAAATGCTTCAGCAACATCTTTAGTCTCCCCGTAACAACAGGGCTCCGATGCTCTCAAGTCATTCTTTTAGTGGTCCGCGAGAACCCACGTATAGTGTTCCCATGTACTATTATAATACGGAAATTATGGAAATCCGTTTCAACAGTGAATGTGTATGAACCTATTTCGTAGGAAAAACAGACGTGCTCGTCACCAAATCTGCTAGTTTTAGAATAAAAATACACAAATACATTCACATTTCTATCATCACAATAAGTAAATGTTAATTACCTTACCGAGGTCATGCATTGCACACATTATCTACCAGATGTGCGACACACTTCTGTTTCACGATATTGATTGACGTCTCGTTGGGCACTTGGTCAAACATAGCCTATTACTACTAAGGATTTTAAAACATACAAACACTTGGCAAGTTTCACAGTTTATTATTTACCTCTGACAATTGTTTCATCCTATTAAACTATTCTCAAAGACTAGCCTGGTTGTTTCTATGATCCCTTTGAGAATAGCTTAATAGGGATAATAGCTTAATTAATAAACTGTGAAACTTGTTTTGAAAACCTTAGTAATTGTATTTTTGTGGTTTTAACACTCTTAGTCCGATTCTGGTGTCAGTTTTACTCAAGATTTATAGATATGTCGTAACTCCAGATAATAAAACTGTTTTTTTAGTTCACAAGACATGCTGCAGTGCAAGTAAATTGATGCCCTTTTTGCCGCAATGGTAATGCCGGTGTCCATATACAGTGAACAGCTTAGATGCTTCACAGTAACTCAGAAGCCACAAAAGGCTCTCTCACCTTCTAGGACATGTAATCAAAGTTTAGATTTGGGGGGGGTAAGGATTAAGTGTACGTCCGGGCAATTTCCTAATTCTTTTTTCCTAGGGAGAAGACAGTAAATCGAAAACGGGATAATTGTGGTGCACAGGTATACTCCTGTTCTTCAGTGTCCGGCATTTTGTTGTTTGTGATGTGTCACGAGTATTAATAGTGGTATTTCTCTGTAAGTAACTCGTCGAGTTTCCTGCAGGTCTCCCATGTAATATCTTCATAGAAATACACTGCAAGTAGGTTTATTTTCACCTGACGCACGTTTCACAGAAACTATTCTGTATCTTCAGAGGTTTGTTTGAACTGTAACTGAATGTTTCGCTTACAACTGAAACAAACCTCTGAACATATAGAATAATTTCTGTGAAACGTTCGTCAGGTGAAAATAAACCTACTTGCAGTGTATTTATTTGAAGATATTAAGTGCTATGTACACAGCTTTGTTGACTTGACGTTTGCCTAAGCCAGCTTTCGGTCGTTTCTGCGGGCTTCGTTAGAGGGTGCCGCTAGGAGTGCCGTCTGTTCCTGTATTGGAGTTAGGTCCGTTGTTTGTGTAATGAGTCCCAAGAATGTACCCAACTTAAACTGTGTCACTCCGTTTAGTATGTCATTAACCAGATGTTTACGTGTGTTTGTATATCTGTGATTGTTGAAGTGTGTCTAGTTTGCGACCTTTTCTGTTTACGTGGGGTTTCCATACTATTGTTGATGTTTGAGTCAACCCATTCAACCTCCAAACTTCTGCACCTTTGTGTATACGACCTCCCAGGTATAGATGTACCGTACATATGCACAGACATCAGTGGCGGCTGGCGGTAGCAGTAGTTGGTTGAGTGGGTGGAGGAGGGGTTTAAAGACATTAAACTATCATAATCACAGTTTGATAATAGTGAATTATTACTATACTCTTATAACCTCAAACAACGGATAACGTTTACCTTGAACCAACGTAAACACTAAACCTGACACAACTTACAAATCAAAAAGGCTGTGCTGATTTCATGACACAACTAAGGATACGCTACTAGTGGAGCGTTGTTCACATATGGAACATAGGGCAATTATGAAGAGTAACGGTCGTTCTCCCATACATTTGTGTAGTAAGCTCTGCCGTTTAATCTTCCAAGTTGCATCGACGTACAACCACCAGCCCGCGCCCCACGTTTGAATTGTACGGGAACATTGCCGCATAGAATCTAATACGCTCTCCGTTGAAATTTATGATACTTTTAGCTGCTTAATGTTTTCGTATATTTGTTTATAGTTTACTCATTCTATATAGGTGGTCGTGCAACGCTGCAACCATGTCACCAGCCGCCGCTGATGGACATATTGCTCGTGTTTTAAAGAAAAACATATTGAAATTACGTGAAATTCGAGTGACAAATATAATTTTTCTCAAAATAATGTTGAAATGTAAACGACTTGGGAAAGTTTACATAGCACAGATACACGGGCAACTGAACAAGATAACCCAAAGAATAATTGCGCGGAAAAGTAATCTTTACGCGGGCGACCGCTAAGTCGCGGAGTGTAGCCTATAACAAACCGGTTAATGACTAATACACTGCATGTGGGTAAGGGGGCACCTGGGACTCTTAACCTTTGACAGTCGAGTGATGATAATGCATAGAGTTAATTTGCTCAACACATAGTAGTCAATTTGTTGCACGGCTACCATGAACTTTGTCTTGGCCGATATCCAGTATCGCGCAACATACGCGTCATCCACTAAAATGCATATAGCCTACGTCCCCATTTCCTTAATGCCAAAAGTAATCTACGAAGCATTCGGTCTTAGTTTCTGTAGAATTTTACGGTAAATTTTAAATTTCGATTTTAATATTTTATTACAGGAAAGAACTTCCTGTACCAACGCTTCAGTGTCTTAAATGAAATGTTATACTTGGCGTGAGCTTTACACAATAAATCTAGCATTAAATTAAACAATCAACTTAACAGGTGGGACCCACAAGAGTTGCAGGAAGTGCGTTTACACTTTATTTGAGACCAAACGAAGAGTTGTGTGAAATGTGTGAGAAAATCTCAACCACCATAAAGAAAAGACGATTGGGTTTCTGTCGACGCGTTAGAAGAATGAAAGCAAAAAAGACAACAAACATGATCCTTACCTTCCAACAAAACAGAACGACCCAAGTAGGCCTACCACGGGTGAAAGACGTCTATATCAGTATCTAGAAAATCTGAAATCAATGAAGAAGATACTTGAAACAAAGAAGTGTTTAGAAGTGAAGGATATAAGCCTACCCCATGAGAAACTAAGGAGAACTAAAACGATGTAATCGGAAGAAGTAGTCAGAGAATACAGGAATACTGGCGAAGGAAACAAGAGCCTCAAAGAGTGAAGGAAGTTGTAAAATCGCATCCCACAGATGGAAGGAAGTAAGAAATAAAACAATAATCGATAAGCATTAATCTGTTCTTTGGCTGCTCAATACATTTTTCTAGATTTTTTCTCGTTTTTTATTTTCCGTATTCCTTCCTTATAAGCAAGCCCCTTGTAATCAACACAAACAAGTTAAAATTACAACAGAGAAAGGAACAGGTTTGCCTACACGACGAAGCCTGTAAAGTGATTGTGACATCTCGAACCATCGACACACGGTCAAATTGTTTCCAGCAGATACGTACACACACACACACACACACACACGACCGGCACGCGTATACAGGACGAGAGATGCCGCCGTCGCATGTAGATATGTAAATTATTACGGAAGATATGATCTTCAGCGCGGTGACTGCACACGGTACGCAGTTTAGTTTGGTATAGCAAACGGGTTAGTCGCCAGTAGCGTTCACCTGTAAGACAGATACTGTCTGGCCTACCATTGATACACGGGTGTGTACTACTGTACTAGCCTTCCCTGTTCGGAACTTAGCACTTACTCATTCTACTAGCAAGCATCGTCATCTAAAGCCTACTCCCTGTCTCTTCAAATACTCACTTATGATTTATGCTATTATTTTCATTTGGAGAAATTCCCACCTTAATGTTTACTACACACGTTTTCCAAGGAATCTCCTTCAACCTTTTCTTTTTAAGATATGGACCTACAAGTAGGTTCGTGACAAAACCATTATGCCTTAAGATGTGTTATATAAGTTTCTACTTGTGTTCTACAATTTTCCTGCTTAGTCCTTGTCAACTTACAGGGCAGGGAGCTGAAATAATTTCAGTATAAATATGTGTGTGTGTTAATTCGGAGTCAAAACGTCCTACGACGTTGTCGGATGCCCAACCTCCATTGTTGTATGTCGTTGCAGTTTTCATCGTTTAGGCCTCTATCGGTCATTGATCTTCTTATGCCCTCTACCGATGTTTTCTTGGGTCTTCCTTTCTTTCTGTGCTCTCTAGGTACCCGTCTCGTTGTTTTCTCGGTCTTGTCCCATTCTTTGTACATGTCCGTACCAGATTAGTTGCTTTTTTGTTCAATGCAGTCAATGATTGTCTTTTGTACGCCCATTTCTTCATTGATCTTTTCATTTCATATTCGCTCTAGCGTTGAAGTTCTAGGCTTTCAGTACTTTAAAAATAAAATAAAATTTTTCTCTCAGTTAGATTGTGGATTTTTTTGTAAGTTGGGGAGGAAGATATCTCCTTTGATTTTCCCTCGTTAGATATGTCCTTGGTAACGCCACTAGATAAGGCATTATGTCTGATTAATTATGATTATAAGCTTATATGCAACCAAAGAGATATAGGCTATACGATTCAAATTCAGGTGGAACGGGGCGACACTTGTTAACCCATACCCTCACCTCACAAGACTTGCCGGGGCAAGGAACATTACGTCATCCCACGACACAGTCAACAGATACTTTGTGGCATTAGGTGGAGCTTGCTCTGCCAGAAAGGTGGTAAGACACGCCTACTATCTGAACTAAATGCGACCTGCAACCTCACCTCACATATATGTATCGTCGGAAGTTTATTTAATGCTCTGATTACATGATAAATCAGTGGTGAATCTATTACGGTCACAGGAGAGTAACCTAACTTGTTCAGTTTTGCAGTACACCAAAACTGAAATTACTACGAAAGCCCTAGTCTGTATACAAAACGTTTTCAGAGGTAATTGCGAATTACTAACGAAACCTACACAAGATCATGCACAATTTATTATTTTCCTTGAATATATCAATAGCATGAAGATATTATCATACAACACACGAACAGCAGTCATATCTCTTTTTTTATTATTATCGAACTGACTAGAAAAATGTTTAAACTGAAATAAATTTATTTTGAATACTCTTTGTTTACACAATTTTAATACACATGAGACAACAATAATCTGTATTGATTTCAGAAAACAGGTAACTTAATAACAAATCACACGTTTTTACTTCTAATTAATTATATATATATATATATATATATATATATATATATATATATTGCAACAATACACATATTTGCATATTTGCCCAGGACGGTATGTTTGTAAATATTTAGCATAGAAAAATATATGATGAACAGTTTTTAACAATATTATGCAGGATAAGAATTGTCAGAAAGCGTACACCTGCCCCCGCTTGTGTGTTTGTGTGTGTGAACGCAAGCTACGACAGGCAAAGATGGGGTGATGCGTACGACTGTAATCAGGTTTTAACCGGATAAAAATAAACTAATTAATACGTTTTAAACCTGTGAACAAAGACTTACCCCAATTAGAAAAACACCATTACATTAAGGAATTTTTAACGAATATAGTGATGTAAAAGTATTGCAGAAATTTGCAATAATAAAGACGCCAGGTAATTTAATGTTAATTACTAGTGTAATTAAATAGTAATTAATGTGTGTTATATGTGAGTGACCAGAAAAAAATTACGCAAACGATGATATCGCTCCTGTTACGAGTATGTTTACGAAATCGCGAAAATGAACTAAAAGGTGATTTGTAATTAAAAGGACGCTTTGCACGAAGTGACGATATCTAACAGGTCGAAAACAGTCCTGGACTTGTCAGATTGCCGTCCAGTGTAAATACCACCGGCAATTTTGGGGCGGGCTCAGAGACTCAAGATATCTTCACACAACGTCACGCTGCTGGTCTGCCGATCGATCAGGACATCTTTACCACACACACCAAGACTTATGGAGGAACTCTGGACCATCACAATCTACAACCCGTAGAGACAGAGAACACAGCATCAGCAAAATCATCATCATCATCATCATCAAATTCTCAGGATTCAGGACACACACACACACATACACACACAAAAGCAACGGTAACGTCGACAGTACGCAGGTGATGAATAAACAATTATATTTTGTTTGTGAAAAGAACTCTCAAAAAGAAACTTATATATGAACAGTACAGACTTAAAGTTTTAAATTTAAATAGTAGTTAAAGAAAATAATTTAATTTAACAAGAAAATTTAAATATCGGTATGGAGAACCATACATGACTTCCATATTCTAAGATTTATATTTAAAATCATTTTCAGCCAAACAGCCAGGGAAGGAATTTTAACAAAAAAATACTTCTTTGTTGCCAATAACGTAGTACACATATAAAAAAAAATTATCCCCTCCCCCTTCAACTATAATTTTGATTTATAGAAAATTACCCCCAGCCCGTTCAACTAGCCTCTTCATTTATAGATATTTCATCTACGTTTCTACAGTGGATTATTAAGATCTTATCAGGATACTTTATCAAAATTAAGTACTTTACTCATGTTACAACAAAAAATGTTTCAGGTAAACTGCCCTTTTCCCGTAACCGATCTTCACCAAAATCAACAAACATTGAGTTCTCTATAGCTCAGGCACATATGTAAAAAATTATTTGATTCTGTTTGAATTTACGGCAGTTATGGTTCGTCATATAAAAAATTACCCATGTTAAAACATAAAACATGAGATTTATAAAACATATCTAAGATTTATATTTAAAATCATTTTTGAAATAAAATATTTTCATAGAACCTACTAACGCTGGGGAAATCTGAGGAGCCAATCAGAGTTGGGCCTACCTGTCACTCTGCTGAATTTGGTGGAAAGCCCTGTCACTGTCGTCAAGTCCCCACCTCAATGAAGAACCCATTGTTTTATAAAAATATATTTAAATTTTGAAAACTGAAAATTCTTTTCTTGTAAATATTTATATTTTATAATCAAAATGACTTTATTTTTGTTACCTGGCAACAAAATTATTTTATTTTCAACAATTACCATTGTTTCAAAAAGTTTAAATAAATTTTCAAGTACTTTACTCTTGTTAAAACGTAAAAGGTTGCAGGTAAACTACCCCTTCCCCTTAACCGATCGTCACCAAAATCGAAAGTCCTTGAGACCTCTACAATTCAGGGATGTATGCAAAAAATTATTTGATTCTGTTTGAATTTGCGGCAGTTATCGTTTGCCATAGAAAAAAAAACGTTGCTGGTAAACTACCCCTTCCCCTCAACCGATCTTCACCAAAAACAATAGGTCTTGAGTACTCTACAAATCAGGGCTGTATGCAGAAAATTATTTGATTCTGTTTGAACTTGCGGCTGTTATCGTTTGCCATAGAAAATACCCTTGTTAAAAAAACGTTGTAGGTAAACTACCCCTTTCCCTTAACCGATCTTCACCAAAACAATAGGTCTTGAGAACTCTACAATGTAGGGCTGTATGCAAATAATCTTTTGATTCTGTTTGAATTTGCGGCTGTTATCGTTTGCCATAGGAAATACCCTTGTTAAAACATAAAACGTTACAGGTAAACTACCCCTTTCCCTTAACCGATCTTCACCAAAAACAACAGGTCTTGAGAACTCTACAATTCAGGGCTGTATGCGAAAAATTATTTGATTCTGTTTGAATTTGCGGCTGTTATCGTTTGCCAAAAAAAAAAAATTTCCCTTGATAAAAAAAAACCGTTGCAGGTAAACTACCCCTTTCCCTCAACCGATCTTCACCAAAAACAATAGGTCGCGAGTACTCTACAAATCAGGGCTGTATGCAAAAAATTATTTGATTCTGTTTGAATTTGCGGCAGTTATCGTTTGCCATAGAAAAAAAATCTACAGACAGACACACAGACAGACAGACACACAGACACACACACAGACACTTTTCGGAAAACGACTTTTTTTCATGTTTTGAGTGTAGTAGAATCAGAATCTGCAATAATCTCGAACACGATTTTTTTTGCCATCACCATACTTCCATTCCTTAAGGAATATGGAAGTAAAAATACTAATCTTCTGTTATAGGCTATCTTAAAATTTGGGTGTGTCAATAGGAATAAATAATAGGTTGGAAGTAAATGTTATATTTTTTTATTTTGTTTATAGCAACAATTAATTTTATTCTTGAGAGTGAATATTTTTTCTGTTTGTAAATGTGTTGCTATTATTTAAAATTTGAGTCAAAGTCAGATACGCTGAAATAAAAAGGTTTACATAATTTGTTTAACATGTCTGTTTAGCTAGTAAAATTATAAGTTATGGTTGTTTATTTTAGATGTCATGAACAGCATAGAAGGTTACATTGTATTTGTGTAAACTTTGTAACCACACGTATTTGTTCCTATCAATATCTTCTAAAGCCCCACTGTTGTGAGCGCCAATTTGTAACCAGACGGGATTATTCCCCACTGCTGGGTTCGCCAATTTATTACCCTTCAGGAATTACGGGTTCTTTATGCCTCACCTTAGATGTGTCAAATTACAACAAGACGGGTTTTAAATTAATTTATCCCTCTCTTTGTATACATCCATTAGTAACACTTGTTAACTCTATTTCTATATAAATAAAAACACATGGAATAGTATCTGGTAATAATAATAATATTGTATTTTTATTCAAAAAAATTTGCTATAGTCTATTTAGTGTAACTATTAATATAATTTATAAATCTCAGGGTCGATTCTCTTCTCTTTGTTTATATTATTTTTAGGTTCTTTTGGCTGATATAAAGGTTCAGTAATTATAACGAAAAAACAAGTATAGAAAGTACATTACATTACAAACAATAATAAGAATGAATAATATAAATTGAGTATTAATTATAATAATATATATACGTTACACAATGTTTATCAGTTCAGTTTGGTTTCACACAGCCTCCTGGTCTCAGTGATGAAAAATTCCAATGTTAGGTTGTTTATGTTGTCCAAATGAAGGAATCCACTTCTTTTGGTGTTCAATAAATGTTAACTCTTGTCACTTTCGTCGTCCGAAGACTTCTGTTGGAATATTGTGATTGAAGTCCAGTGTCTTGTTATTAATTCAATCCAAGTGTAGTTGTTCTTCAGTTTGTGTCATCAGTAAGATTTAAAGGCTGGTTTGTTAAGCTGTTTCTTTAATTACTTGAATCTTATTTCTGTTATAGTTTGATATAAGGTTTTTTTACTTTCTATTATATTATTTTTTAATAATATTCATATGTTTATTGTATAAATATTTAGCTTGTTTTCAAAAATTACACTCAACTCTCCTTCTTGGCTTATTATTTTTTAATAATAATCAACAACATTCTTTTTCTCTCCTTTGGTTTCCTGGATACACATAAAAACTCTGGTCATATCTGTTCAAATTGAGATTTAGTTGTCATAGGATATTATTTTTATATAATACATTATTTTACCTTTTATGTACAAGTTGCTTTTAGTTATTACATCATAATACTTAATACAATTTACATATTATTTTATCTGACAAAACTATGAACAATTTTAATATCAAATATTATAGTTATTTGTAATTTGACAAATATTTTTGAATAATTTATTATTTACTGAACATAATCATCTAGGCCTATGTTGACTGGTTATATTTTTATATTGGAAGACTCATAATCGATCCCGCTTACACTTGTTTTATATTCATTAATTTCTTTAAATATAAACAAAATGTTAATTGACAATTATATTTTAATTACTATAATTCCAATCAAATATATTGGAACTTACCGTCTGCGGCTTTTTGAAACAGCGTCTTTATAAAATTTACATGTTTCGGGACGCTTGTCCCATCATCAGAATTTAAAAATAATTGCGTATCATTTAAAGTTGATACACTTGTCAACACTTAAAACATTAAAATCCAATATAAAAACAAATAACTTAAAATAACATGATAATATAATATTTACAACGACTGCGAAGGTTTACCGATGTACATCGTATGAAGACCGACCGCGCACTCAAGTTTGGACAATATCAAGTCAAAATTTGCAGAACACCTTATTTCCGAAAATCATAGCTACACTAATTTTAAAACTAATTTGAAACCCCTTCACATATGTAAGAAAGGGCGATATTTGAACGCTCTTGAAGAGTACGAAATTTATAAAGCACACAATAATACTGATACCAAGCCGCATGTTCTAAATGATAAATTAGTTTTCAAGTCAAATGTATTGTACAACACTGCCTTGCGCTATTGTCGTGGTGGGAGCGAGACGTAAACTAGTGCGCGGTCGGTCTTCATACGATGTACATCGGTAAACCTTCGCACTCGTTGTAAATATTATATTATCATGTTATTTTAAGTTATTTGTTTTTATATTGGATTTTAATGTTTTAAGTGTTGACAAGTGTATCAACTTTAAATGATACGCAATTATTTTTAAATTCTGATGATGGGACAAGCGTCCCGAAACATGTAAATTTTATAAAGACGCTGTTTCAAAAAGCCGCAGACGGTAAGTTCCAATATATTTGATTGAACAACACGTGGCTTGGTACTAAACATTTGGAATTTATTCCTTTTAAACATAAACACTATAATTCCCTTCAGGGCTTAACTGAATGCACACTTTTAAACAATTGTCTGTGTGATTAATATTGTAAAGAGAGAGAAATAAATAGGTGTTAAGATGCGACGATGATGCCTCACGTTGCGAGCGTCAATTTGTAAAGAGAGAGACAATATATATGATGTATCGAGTACGTGTTTAAATAAGTTCCACGTTGTTATGTGCCAATTTGTAAAGAGACTAATATGTGCCGGTGCTAGCGAAGATGTCCGTCTTATTCAAACCCCACTGTTGTAATCAATTTAGTAACGAACTGCTTGTTAATTATGTGAGGACGTATGTAATAATGTATGATACCAGCTGGAGACGTCAAATTATAAAGAGATCTTGTCTATGAGTGTAATTAGTTATAAGAGACTCCGGTGTAACAAACGCCAAGTAGTACGTTGTAGGTGGCGATTCGTAACAATTAAAATGCTGTTACCTGGTTTAATTAATATGTTATTAACTAATATACCTTGCGGTTGTGACCAGTGAAACCCTCAGAACAGATTATTAAGTCCACAAACTTAGAATTATATTCCTGAATTTATAATGGTAGTATTCTGTAGACTTAATTTAATTCTCAGTGGTTGTTTAATATGAGCAATATATATGGAGTATTTACTGAATGTAAGTGGTTTTTGTCTCAACCCTAGTCCCTCAACGATAAAAATTTCATTCAAATTTAGTATGGCAAAACCCGTTAGTTCAGCAATCTCCCGTCTCACCAGCTGCAAACTTGGAGCGCTGTTATTATAAATAATTGTGCGTATAGGTTAGTTATTCTGAGTGTTTGTATCAATCTGTTAATAAATTATTACGCCAATTACATATAGTATTTTCTCTGCAATGATTAAAACGTTATCTCATACAACAAATGTACTTTATTTATTTTTCTCTGGTATTTAACCAGTTACGTTGTCTCAGACAAACAATAAGACAATACAATCGACTATCCCAACATGTATCGATTCTTAATTATTCGAATTCTAAAAAGAAAAAACATATATACTTTGAAAATAATGACAAATAATTCTTATACCAGGGTTCGTGTAGTTCTTTGAACCATTAGTAAGGCCAGGTAAAACGCATAATTAAGGTTGTTCAATTTACAAAAAGAATAAAATTATTTACTTAAAATACAATGATATGAAAATAATTTGTTTTTTTACCCAAGCGGCGAAAGCTTCATTAGGCGGTGAATGTTTGTCAACTACGATCAAAATGCAGGTTATATCGTCTTCACCCAGTAAAACTGCTCTGGTCTTCAATGAATGGATGATGATAATCCCACGGGAACTCTGGTGCTTCGAGTCTTCTTTTGCGTCTTCACAATTCTTGGTCCCAACGAACTGGAATTAGGATCTCAGCTTCCGCTGTCAATGAAGGTTATTTCGTCAACCGAATCTTCTGTATTTCCAAATATTTCCGTTAATTCAGGCTTCAACTCTTTATTGGTCTTCAATTTATAGCATGAATTGGTTTGATACCAAATTCAGCGGAATTATTTAGTGAATGAGGTGAGACGCTTTCAGTTCTTTTTTATTGTATTCATTGATAATTTAGCGGGTTATTTAATTTGTATGATTCATTAACATTTCAGTATAATTGTTTTGCAAAAATGTTTTTTCAATTTGGATATATATTTTCTTTATATTTATTCATATATTTTAAATATATCGGTTCATCTCAACCTAATAGCTTGTAACAATCAGTACCATCTATTCAAAATCAACAAGTTACTAAAAATCAGTTGCCTTAACAACCAGGTTTTCTATATATCCTTGAGCCGGCATTATAGAATATTACTACTCCTTTCCAATAAAATACTCCATGCTTGGATTAATATTGAATCACATAAAATTCTCCCCTAACCTTCCTTATTAAACAGTAAATGTTTTACTAGAGTTTCGTTGGACTGGGTTTACTAAAAAGGTATTAATTTCCTTTCACTAATATGGAATTTAGGCCTATAGATTCATTTACAACCATTATAACATTATTTGGTTTTTAACTTAATTTTCTTTTTACCTGACCTACTGTACAATTAATTATTGATTACATAGTTAATTACATGAATTTTAATTTACTGGTGGTTATTTGTTTTTACATTAATCAATTGGTTCTGGAACCCTTTATTAATTTATGACATAATTGTCAGAACTACTTGTTAGACTTGAAACACTGGTCACACTCCTGATCCAGTTTATAAACATTAATTAGAACAACAGTATCTTTCAATTTTATACAATACTGACAACTTAGTACCGTGCCTAACATTGGTAACTATATTGTGCTGTATAAAAACAAATCTAATATAAAATATAAACATAATTATTGAGTAAGTATTATTATCAAACAACATCATTTCCTTTTTAACACATTCAACATACAATATAAATATTCTGTAGACCTTAACATGTCACAGTACAAAACAAACATTTCATTACATCCAATCATTCATTGGTCTGGCTCTTTTACATTTAATATTAGTCATTGCCTCCTTTTTACTTGAGGTCCTTCTCAAACATATGAACTATCGAACAACCTTAAGTCAGGGTATGGTCTTTGACCATATTTCATTCAGTCTTTTATGTAACGTTGGGGAACCTCAACTATGTTGCGTTACATAACACCCCCCCTTCGAAATAAGTTTATTTTGGTATAAACAAAGTTTAGCAAGAAATAAACTTCTAATTTGTATCTGGCCAATTGGTTTCCTATTTATAGTACTTTTATATTTCCCAATTATTCGTTATTTTATTATCATTTCTTCGTTCCTTCTTAAAGTCAATTATTTCCCAAGTTTAAATCTTATTTCTATAATCGTTCTTGTGACATTCTTCATTAATTATACATTTTGGATCTGGTTTTATTTAATTCTCTATATTTATTTGTGAGTTTTCCCTCTAATATTTAATTTTCCTAAACCTCCCTAACATTATAACTGGAATCGAATCGGTGGTGCTCTATCGGCTAACCAATTACCGTCGTCCGTTACATACTTTCTGGGATCAGAGGAACATCATCTCTGCCCAGTTAAATGATTGCTGGAATATTCTACAGTCAATCTTCATTAATAAACCTCGTAAGGTAGTCATCATGTGACCTTCAATAAAATAATAAATAATAATCATATTCTAGGGATTATTCACTGTACTTTAACTCAGATCATATTATTTCTTCATATTAATTCTTCCTTCTATTATACACTTTTTCTCTCCAATACTTGGCTATTTTATTGACATTTATTAATTGGGTTTTGTTTTCGGATAATTCTTAACCATTTGTTTTTTCTTTTCTTGTGATCCTTTCGATGGTTCCATTTTGGCTTCTTCATTCTCTTGTCTTCATTGGCTCATATTCCTTTGTGATCAATACAGCTGGCTATAAGATTTTGGTCAGTACTATACATTACATCATGTAGCTATATTCTTCTGGCACAATCATTATTATTTCTTTTACATTCTAAATTATATTTCTCGCTATTATATTATATCAGATAAACTCATCTTGTTTTTTGGTTTTGATGATTTTTATTAGGTTGAATTAGTGTAAAATTTGTTTTTTTTTTTCATATCAGTTTAAAGCAATTTCTTCTAAATTGTATAGTAAGGTGTTCTTACTTATTTTTCGACTTTGGTTGTTCTTTTTATCTTCAAAATTCTCTTTCTTATATTACTCATAAATTGTTTTCTTAGATACTTGTTTGTAAGTTGAGCTTACTTCATTTTTTGAATTTTGGGGTATTTATTCTCTTTATTTTAAATCATACTGTTTCTGAATAATTATGAGTAAGTTGTTCTTACATCCTTTGGAATTTTGGGTTTTTTAGTTTCTTCATTTTAAATTGTATTGTTCGAAATAACATGAGTAAGGTGTCCTTACATACTTTTAGAATTTTGTGGTTTTTTTTCTCTTTATGTATTCCATCTGTCGGCCGTGGCTTCTTCTTCATTTATTTCTTGTCTTACATCCTGGGATGTACTGGGTTGGTGGCCATCTCCTCTTAGGGGAATCCAGCGTTCTGGTGGGTTCTGTTGATTATAAATTATTCGGACATTCCTAGATGGATCGTCCCTTCTTTGGTTCTCGCTTCCGGATCTGGATTCTCCGATGCTATTGCTCCGTTGTAAACACTCATTATCATTCTCCCCTTGGTGTTGATCACTCCTTGGACCATTCTCTTCGGCCCTTATAAAATTCACCATTGGTCTGGAAACCCGTAATGGACGATCCTCTTCGTAGTTAACCCGGCGGTAGTCCTCCTGACTCCGACTTCTGCCCCTATTAGTTCTAGTCTCCCTTCGATCGTTATTACTGTACTGGTTCCAATCGGTGTCCCTATCAAAACTTCGACGTCCTTGGTAGTATGTCCTCCCGTTATAATTGTCGTACGCCCCCACATAATTAACTCTTCTGTAGTTTTGGTTTTGGTTATTCGGATTACGGTTGCTGTTATCATAATTTCGGTTGTTCGTGTTCCGATTCTGGTAATTTGGGTTATACGACCGGTTATATTGGTTGTTCGGAATACTCTGTCTATTCCCGTAATTGTTTCCGTTGTTCCTTGGGCTGTTGTTGTTATTTTGCCGTTGGTACGCCTCATTACCATAATTACCAGGCCTGCCATTATAGTTCGTCCGGTTATTCGCCTCATGACTGTTATGGTTATTGTTTCTATTGTTATAGTCTGGGAAATCCCTGTTCCCGTACTGGTCGTTTCTCTGACGACTCCTTCGATAGTGTACTTCACGCTCGTGCTCTTCTAATAGCGTTGACATGGCCTGTATCGTTTTTATTTGTCCACCCGATCGTGCTATTGATATACCGTTATCATAGTGGTATGCTAACCTGGTGACGAGAATTTCCTCTGGGATTTTTGGTTCAAGATGTCTTGCCAAACATACTTTTCCCAGGAAGTAGGCGGTAAGTGTTGTTCCCCTGCTGGCGTCATATCTTCCATAACTGATGCTCTCCCTCACTACGTTCTGGGTGGCGTCTGACCAGTATCTGGCTTTAAAAGCTATTTTAAATTCTTCGTAGCTTCGTATCTCGTGCCTGGTGGCTGTCCACCAGTTATCATAAGTTTCTTTAAAATGATCGTCTAAATAACGACGAATTATTGGCCACCTGTTTTCACCGGTTCTCATAATTTGTTCGCCGACCCGTTCCAAGAATTCCATTGGATTTCTCCTGTATGTCTTAAAGTTGATGGTCTCCCGGTCGTCTATATGTTGTGTATATGGGACAGTGATCGATCGGTTGTCAACTGACCGTTGTAGGTTCTCGATTCTATCCTGGTTACGTTGTCCTTGCTCCTGTACTTCGTTCATGATCGTATCTAAATTTCGATGCTGGTTTCCGCAATCAGTTCGTATTGATTCCACTTGAATTCGGTTTTCTTCTTCTATATGGCCTAGCTTGACCTCTAGTTCAGCTCTATTTCGTATAATAACTTCATCGGTCGCTTTCAGTTTTCTATTTGTTTCCGCGATCTCCTGTTTTCTTTCGCCGTCGTTCTTAACTACCTTCTGGCTGATTTCCTCACTAGCGTCCTCAATTTACTTATTGATAACTTGTCTTAATACTTCATTCTGTTTTTCAACATTTTCCCTTATTTCCTGGTTAGAATGTTCAATTCTCTCATCGATTCGTATAAGATTATCCTCATTGATTTTCTCAAGATCTGCTTTCATTCGTTTATTGTTTTCCTCAAGTTTTTCGTTCATTATTTTGTTATCGTCTTGAATCTGTCTCAAATTCTCGTCATTCTTGTCAACCTTTTCATTCATCTGCTTGATTAAATTTTCGCTCAAAATTTCGTTTTGTTTTCTTGAGTTCTCATTAATACTGTCTATTTTATTTTCCAGCTTCTCATTGATTTGTCTAAAATCGGCCTTCAACTGTTCATTATTTTCATTTATGGTTTGTCTCAAAAGTTCACTAGTACTTTCCTTAATACTGTCTATTTTTTCATTAGTTTGTCTATTATCTTCTTTGATTTGTCTTAAACTCTCATTAGTTTCCTTAAACTTTTCGTTAGTTTGTCTTAAACTCTCATTAGTTTGTTTATTATCCTCCTTCATACTACTCATTAATTCCATTAATTTTTCCCAATTTAATCCTCCTCTGGCTTCCTCCTTATCTGGTTGGTCCCCTTGGGCATCCTCTGTATTGCTCGCCTGTTGTTCCATTTCAATATCTGTACCTGCCTCTGTTTCTTCTTCCCTCCTATCTTCTTCTGTCTCTTGTTCCTCCTCCATTCTTTTCGTCAGAGCTCTCGTATGCATTCCTGTGCCTCTAATGGTTGCCTGCTCAAGTTAAGTAACAAATAATATGAGTTTTTACTTAACTAAAGCCCCACGTTGGGCGCCAATTTGTAAAGAGAGAGAAATAAATAGGTGTTAAGATGCGACGATGATGCCTCACGTTGCGAGCGTCAATTTGTAAAGAGAGAGACAATATATATGATGTATCGAGTACGTGTTTAAATAAGTTCCACGTTGTTATGTGCCAATTTGTAAAGAGACTAATATGTGCCGGTGCTAGCGAAGATGTCCGTCTTATTCAAACCCCACTGTTGTAATCAATTTAGTAACGAACTGCTTGTTAATTATGTGAGGACGTATGTAATAATGTATGATACCAGCTGGAGACGTCAAATTATAAAGAGATCTTGTCTATGAGTGTAATTAGTTATAAGAGACTCCGGTGTAACAAACGCCAAGTAGTACGTTGTAGGTGGCGATTCGTAACAATTAAAATGCTGTTACCTGGTTTAATTAATATGTTATTAACTAATATACCTTGCGGTTGTGACCAGTGAAACCCTCAGAACAGATTATTAAGTCCACAAACTTAGAATTATATTCCTGAATTTATAATGGTAGTATTCTGTAGACTTAATTTAATTCTCAGTGGTTGTTTAATATGAGCAATATATATGGAGTATTTACTGAATGTAAGTGGTTTTTGTCTCAACCCTAGTCCCTCAACGATAAAAATTTCATTCAAATTTAGTATGGCAAAACCCGTTAGTTCAGCAATCTCCCGTCTCACCAGCTGCAAACTTGGAGCGCTGTTATTATAAATAATTGTGCGTATAGGTTAGTTATTCTGAGTGTTTGTATCAATCTGTTAATAAATTATTACGCCAATTACATATAGTATTTTCTCTGCAATGATTAAAACGTTATCTCATACAACAAATGTACTTTATTTATTTTTCTCTGGTATTTAACCAGTTACGTTGTCTCAGACAAACAATAAGACAATACAATCGACTATCCCAACATGTATCGATTCTTAATTATTCGAATTCTAAAAAGAAAAAAACATATATACTTTGAAAATAATGACAAATAATTCTTATACCAGGGTTCGTGTAGTTCTTTGAACCATTAGTAAGGCCAGGTAAAACGCATAATTAAGGTTGTTCAATTTACAAAAAGAATAAAATTATTTACTTAAAATACAATGATATGAGAATAATTTGTTTTTTTACCCAAGCGGCGAAAGCTTCATTAGGCGGTGAATGTTTGTCAACTACGATCAAAATGCAGGTTATATCGTCTTCACCCAGTAAAACTGCTCTGGTCTTCAATGAATGGATGATGATAATCCCACGGGAACTCTGGTGCTTCGAGTCTTCTTTTGCGTCTTCACAATTCTTGGTCCCAACGAACTGGAATTAGGATCTCAGCTTCCGCTGTCAATGAAGGTTATTTCGTCAACCGAATCTTCTGTATTTCCAAATATTTCCGTTAATTCAGGCTTCAACTCTTTATTGGTCTTCAATTTATAGCATGAATTGGTTTGATACCAAATTCAGCGGAATTATTTAGTGAATGAGGTGAGACGCTTTCAGTTCTTTTTTATTGTATTCATTGATAATTTAGCGGGTTATTTAATTTGTATGATTCATTAACATTTCAGTATAATTGTTTTGCAAAAATGTTTTTTCAATTTGGATATATATTTTCTTTATATTTATTCATATATTTTAAATATATCGGTTCATCTCAACCTAATAGCTTGTAACAATCAGTACCATCTATTCAAAATCAACAAGTTACTAAAAATCAGTTGCCTTAACAACCAGGTTTTCTATATATCCTTGAGCCGGCATTATAGAATATTACTACTCCTTTCCAATAAAATACTCCATGCTTGGATTAATATTGAATCACATAAAATTCTCCCCTAACCTTCCTTATTAAACAGTAAATGTTTTACTAGAGTTTCGTTGGACTGGGTTTACTAAAAAGGTATTAATTTCCTTTCACTAATATGGAATTTAGGCCTATAGATTCATTTACAACCATTATAACATTATTTGGTTTTTAACTTAATTTTCTTTTTACCTGACCTACTGTACAATTAATTATTGATTACATAGTTAATTACATGAATTTTAATTTACTGGTGGTTATTTGTTTTTACATTAATCAATTGGTTCTGGAACCCTTTATTAATTTATGACATAATTGTCAGAACTACTTGTTAGACTTGAAACACTGGTCACACTCCTGATCCAGTTTATAAACATTAATTAGAACAACAGTATCTTTCAATTTTATACAATACTGACAACTTAGTACCGTGCCTAACATTGGTAACTATATTGTGCTGTATAAAAACAAATCTAATATAAAATATAAACATAATTATTGAGTAAGTATTATTATCAAACAACATCATTTCCTTTTTAACACATTCAACATACAATATAAATATTCTGTAGACCTTAACATGTCACAGTACAAAACAAACATTTCATTACATCCAATCATTCATTGGTCTGGCTCTTTTACATTTAATATTAGTCATTGCCTCCTTTTTACTTGAGGTCCTTCTCAAACATATGAACTATCGAACAACCTTAAGTCAGGGTATGGTCTTTGACCATATTTCATTCAGTCTTTTATGTAACGTTGGGGAACCTCAACTATGTTGCGTTACAATATTGATTAAACTTATATAACTCAACACTAATAAAGAAAAAACTAAATGTTAGTGTCAGTATCATCTGCTACTATGGATTAGTAATTCATTTCATTAAATAATTGTTTATAAAATTACTATCCACTCACAGTTATTCTTAATTGACTACCACTGTATCTCACATACTCTTACCAATTAATTACACTTGTTTTATATTACATTTGTAGCACATCTTAATTACATTTTACATTTACTTCTAAATTTGTATTGTACTTTATATGACTTTCTATTTGATTCACTCATTATTCATTAAATTTATTATCATTATTTATTTGTTTATGGACTACTCCAAATCTAACTGGGTACTGTCTATATAGTATAGTAATCTGTCATAGTAATGTCTGTTGTAGGACTTTTGGTTTTGAAATAGGTTCACACTTTTATTTATTTTTGTTTCTTCTTTTAAATTATTTTGATTTCGATTTGTTTAGATAACTTGTTGTTATTGCTTGCTGATGTCTTCAACAGTTGAAGTGTATGATATTATGGTATTAATATTGCTTGGTGATAAGATTGACATTTATTAAACAAATTCTTCATTATTATAGGCAAATTGAAACCTACCTTTCTTATCGATACCAATTATTTTCTTCTTTATCTCTGGAGTTTGTTTATTTATATGGGTGGCTTTAACGAATTGTAATTCTTGAGTATTCTCTTGGTTCATTGTGTATTCTATTTATATATTCCATTCTTTTATTCACATTGATTCTATACTAATGTTAAATGATTCCCTATATATTAATATGGTATTATGAATGAATATCGGCGTTGGGTGGCCCTTTTACGTCCAATTGCTCATCCGAACATTCACATACCTGGTACAGTGCACTTTGGCTGCTGCCCATAAAATAATTCTAGAGTGGTGCCTTAGCTTTCTATACTCTATAAATAAAATAATTATAAATCTTATCATTATACACATCATTGGAATCTTTTATCTTCTGAATATTTTTTCTTATTCTACCTTGCCTCCCAATAACTCCATTTATTTATTATATTCAATATTACTGTTGGTATATTTCTTTCTCTTTTATATAACTTCACTTCAGAGTTCAATGATTTATTAGCCTTAATGTCATTCACCTTTGTTATTCAATACCTCTTGTAATATAGTAGTTTTAATTATCCTTATTTCTATCTGTTTTTATACTGCAACTCTTCTTCAGTAAGTTCATTTTCTAATTAGTTTATTAAATTTCTCTTAGACCTATTGTCATTAATATTGCGCTCCATCATTTATTTATACTATTATTTATGCTTGATTTAATTAGATGTGCTTATTTCTTTTAGAATTTTGGTGTCATTACAACTTATAAAAGAAAATATTTTTATTTATCTAAGATTCGAATTTTTTAATATTTGCATATTTTCTATTAATATTAATAAATCATAGAAAGATTATTTTGAAACGGTTTTAATTAATTATTTCATGTCAACAACATCTCACTCCTCTTTGAAAATTATTTAATTATTGTGCAACTACTATACTTGACGCAACGAGAATAAAAAAGTCCTGCGACCTGGCAGGTGTAATACACTTCATAGTTGCGTTGAGTACATGGTAGTGTATTTGTGTGAATTTTTGAAATACTTGTAACGGAGAGAGAGAGAGGGAGAGAGAGAATTAAAAGCAAAAAACCAAACGGGAATGTTATGGTGAGCGGAATCGAAACGCTAAACCTCTTTGCATCTCAGGCTATCGTCGTCATTGACGGGAAATGAACTAACTGAATGAGATTCGATTCCCATTCACTGCCTGTTGGTAACAACATCTGTACTTTAATTAATAGTTAATGAAGTATGTCGGACACGTCTTCTAACTAATTAACGTCCCGAGACAGGTTCGGGTTCGTTCCTCCGCTCTTCGATAAGTATCTAACAGGTGTAGTAACGCTAAAAAAACTCTCTCCGCTCGTCGCTTCGATCACGATAAAGTTTTTATTCATTATTTAAAAGTAAATTTAAAATCAATATTAACGTATGCAAATTTAAACATATTCCATCAATCTGAACAGCTGACAGTTTAATGAAATTACACGACGTAACTGTGCCCGTTTTGCAATACGTTCACTTCACGCGTCACATGTCAATGCCGTCTCTCTCTATGGAAACAATACTCTATTGTATAAATACAGTTAATAACCGTATTGAGTAATACTGCGACATAGAGAGCCTAGACTATAAGCAGCTACCTGATGCAATATCACAAATCGTAAGAGTCTTCCAGTGGCGTAGCAGCCAGGCACGCAATGCAGGGGGCATGAGGATAGGGGGGGCGCAAACATTTCTCTTAAATTTTTAATAAACCACTGAATTTAAGTAAAACCAAATTTTCGGCCGAAATGCGAGGGGGTGCATGAGGATAGGGGGCCCGAGAAAACATTTCTCTTAAACTTTTAAGAAAGGTATGTACATAAGTCAAACCAAATGTGACGATTTAAAGCCAATTTAAATAGCACAAAAAAAAAAAATATTTTTGTTTGAAATAACAAGTGAGAAAATAATCCACCCTCCCCTTTGTACAAAATACATGTACCTTCTTGTCAACCGCGAGTACGGACATGCAAATCATAATGTTGTTAAGCTAATTAAAATAACCATCCTAATTATATAAAAAAGGACGTGATAATAATAAATAAAATATTGACTAAATAAAGAAGCTATAGTAGGATTAATAGTAGCTAAGTAGAGGTAAATAATAATAATAAAAGTACGAACTATTCCTTCTCGCGGCGGGAACTGCGCCAATCTCCCTACTCGGCCACAAAACCTTACAGACAGTCTTCTCTGAATCACGGCCAAGCCAACAGCCTTGTCATGTGTTGTGAAGACGAATACTTCTATATTGCAAAACTAGGTATCCGTGAATAAGTGTTTCGTGGTTACACAAACCCCACATGTAGTTAAACGAAGTGAAATGTAAAAACAAAAGTTACGTAGTTTAAATGTAAATAAAATAAAATAAAAAAGTCATAGCCGACACATCTCTTTATGAAATGGTTTAATAGTTAAGGTATGTTCCATACCATATCATAAGGTAACATCAGTGCAGTTTAAACCAAAATGTAAAAGTGAACACGACTGACCGGAGTGAATCAACAACAACACTATGAGCTCCAGGTAGCCAGAATCCGAGCCTCATGCCTGCGCTAACTACTTAGAGTCAACCACTGAAATGGAGGAACACAAACTACTACTAAGATCATCCAGGAAAACCTACGGAAGAGGACCATGAAGAGGACCAGCTGTGGACCAACATCATACCCAGGTGACATGGAAGCATAACTTCCGTGGTTATATTGTTTTCTAAGAAACCAGAGTAAAAAACAGTTTATTTTGTAAAGACTCATACAAATCATGAAAATCAACTTAATAAGATGTATACTTTCTGTAACGAGACAAGACTAATCTGAAGATGGATACAGATATAATTAATTCAAAATTGAATCAAACTATTCTTCAAATAGTTTGCATAATGTCAAAGTACTTTCAAAATATAGAAAGAATTAGAACCCGGATCCGTGGTATTCTATGTAATATACAGTTGTATTGTTTTGAGCTCATCATAGTGACAGTTTAAAGGGAATAAGAGCATAAAATGCAGAATCTATCAGAATCTTTCATTTAATAACCATAAGAATCATTAAAGGTATTATTTTGGAATCTTTATTTTGGAAGCTGTAATAAAGAGATGTTTTTGCTAAACAGAAGAGAGTGAGTAAATTTACGTAACCTTAGTCAAACTCCTGATCTTTACAGGTTCCCAAGTTGTTGGTAAGTAATTAGTACTAACAATGGCAGCCGGTTTAATTGACAGAGGCCAATTAAACTGGTTCCCTGTGTTATAATGTCTTAACAGGAGGAGACGTTATACAAATTTCCACGTATGTATTTAACGTAAAGAAACTAATACATTTATATTTTTACTGGTATTTTACCAACACCTAATGACGTACGTTTGAGAGTAAACATAATCTGATTAACTCCACAATAGGGCGAAGATTCCAATTCAGAATGCACCGCGGCCACCGGCCGGGCCTGCGTCGTTCGCTATTCGTTATATCGCTATTCCTATGAAAGGAAAATATGAAATGGGTCAAAGTACTGAATCGCGTTGTAAATGTTACTCCGACATTTGCATCTTCAAATGTAGCCTTTAGAGGACATAAAGAGGAGACTGGGCAACCAAAAACCGGAAATATTTTGGTAATTATTGATATTTTGAGTAAATACGATCCATTGTTGCAAGAGGTAACAGTAAGAAGTATACGCGTCCGAATATTCAAAACGGACTCACTCAGATTTTATCTACAAAACTTTAAAACATTATTTTGAAACAGATTGAATCTGCTCAAGTTTTCTGTAATAATGGATACTAAACAGGACATTATCAGAAGAGATCGACTAAGTCAAATAATCAGATATGTCTCAATCCCTGAAGATGAAGCAAGAAAGCCCACCACCAACTTAAAAATTACTTAAAACTCGTTAAGCTTTTATAGAAGTGACCGATCAAACTGGCACAGGCTTAGAAGAGATTTTAACCAGGGGTGGGGGTGGGGTACTCCGGCTTCCCGTGCTTAACCTAGCGATCAGCTGTTGTTGACGCGTAACGTCACCGCGTGGAAGAACTACACAGTATAGCGTTTCGGTTTAATTGCAAAGGGAGAGTAGATATTTAATTATGGTCCGAATTAACAGAATTTTGTACAGTGCGTTATTTTGAGTGTCGTTTTTGTTAATTACAATCGTTTGAGTGTAAAAAAATTACACTCATTGAGTAGACTTCATTACTGGCTGGTGCGGACTGAATAAAGTATAGTCTTTAATTTAGCGAGCGAAGCGATGTCTCAGTTTTAACTCGCGCGCGCGCGCGCGCGCGCGCGTGTGTGTGTGTGTGTGTGTGTGTTTTGAAGTGTACATAAACTAAAAACAAACTATTTGTTATTTAGCCATTATGGTTATAAATGTAATTAAACAACAGTACAGTAGTCTGGGTTGGGGTTTGTAGTGTTAATTGTTCTCAAACTAGTAACGATTGGTTTAATTCGTTTAAAATTGATAGCGAGTTCTGCATCTCAATAACATATAATTTATTAGTTAATTTACCTCTACTTAATGTAATCCTTCCCTCCTTAATTTTTTAATGTTTCACTCCCGAATCATACAAAATTAAGGGATTGTTTATCCTCTATAGGTCTGTAGTGATCGAGAGGCCCGCATGGAAATCAGATCTGTTAGAAAACGAGCGCTATTAACAATAAGTACTTTGTCCCCAAAGAAAAAAAGTATCGACCAGGAAACTAGCACTGAGTTAAAACAGGACACAGAAAAAGATACAGAAATAGTGAAACTTCGTGAAGAAATTTTACAGCTAGAAAAGAAAAATGCCCTAAATCTACTCACGCTAAAACAAACGCAAGCTGCTCTAAGAACATTCAAAAAGTAAGATATGTAGTGTCTTTCAATCCGTCCAAGACAACACGGAGAAAATTAAATCAAGATGTAAAAGATATCCTATCTAAGTGCTTCGCTCCAGGTCAGATTCGATGTCTTTTACAAGGCAAGGGAGTTAAATGGTCATCAGAAGACACCGCGAATGCTCTCACGCTAAGAATACTTTCAAAGAAGACCTGCGATTACTTAAGGAAGCGCAATTTCCCCTTACCTGCTCGTTCTACTCTCCAAAAGTGGACACGACAGTTTAAATGCAGGCGAGGCATGCTTAAGGAAGTTTTGTCTTTAATGAAAGCTAAGGCTACAAATTTTAGAGAACTTGAGAAAATCTGCATCCTTTCTTTCGATGAAATGAATGTTGATGAACGTGTGTGCTACTATTCATCTGATGACGTAATTCTGGGGCCCACAGTAATGTTAAGATGCTCATGATTACAGGTCTGTTTGCCAAGTGGAAGCAACCCATTTATTATGATTTTGATCTAATCATGACAGATGAATTGCTTAAAAGCATTATCAGCGCCGTTGAGAGCAGTAATATTCATGTAGCGGCTGTGGCGTATGACATTGGGGGAAATAATTCAAAAGGCTAGATGGAATTAGGCGTAAACACAGATAAAACGTTCTTCATTAACTCAATTACAAACAATAAGGTGTTGGTTTTCTGTACGTAACTCATCTTTTGAAGCTACTTAGAAATCATTTTCTAGACGATGGGCTGTTACTTTGCGACGGCACTGAGCTTAAAAAGGATACAACAGAAAATCTGCTACAACAACAGACAGGAAACTTGACGTTTTAACCAACAGTAACTGGTCGGTCTCGCCAATATGTAAGATTTGCTGCACAGTTGTTTTCTACCGTACAGCAAAGGCGCTGAAACATGTTGCAAATAAAGAGCGCGAAAGGAGTTTCATCGAACTAGTAAACGATGCATTTGATGTTTTAAACTCGAGACTTCCAAAAGACCAAAAAATGGCCCTCAGAAGTGGGTACAGCATGAATTTAAGGCGTCAAGAAAATACTTTAAAACGGTTTTTGGAATGAATAACCAACATGCGATTGGCACGTAAAAAAAGTTTACTAACTTTCCAGAAAGGTTTCGTTATGTCCTTAAATTATTGTTTGGTCTTTATGAACAAATGACAATGAATCATGGGGTGGCATACATATTGACTGCTAGATTCAGTCAAGATTGCCTAGAAAAATTTTCTTCTCAAATTTGCGGATTAGGCGTCTTTTATAATAATCCCACTCCCTTTGAAGTGCGCAACATAATTCTGCTCTTCCTTTGAACAGGTAGCACGGACGATATACCGTTATCTGTAAGTGCTTCTGTGTCTGAGGATGGTAGCATTCATTCTACCGACGTTATGAAATCAAACGACTCTGACGAAGACTTCATGCAATTTGTTACCAGTGAACTAAGCATAGACGTAGTTGAACATACATTAATACCAACTACTCCGAATAATGACACCGACGAAGCAGAATTGTTAAGAACAGAGACTGGGATTTGGCCCAGTCTGCAAGTGACAACGATGTTCCTCAAAATGCCTTAAAATATCTGGCTGGGTAGGCCTACATCGCATTCAAGTGACACTCACTGATAAACGTCTAGGTGTGAGAAGTGAAACACTGTGTCTTTCCGGGGAACACAGTTATGACCGGATATCGATTATATCAAGGGGGGGTGCTTACCCATTCGTCAGACGAGTGGTTACACACACTGATTCAGTTTGAGATAGTTTTTGGTTCTTCTCACGGACGAACAGTCTCAAAACAAGTTAAAGGTATCTCTTCTTTGGTTAAACTCAAACTCAAGTTACTTTAAAAGTAAGCAGCAACAAAGGGCTCTGGGTAGTTTCGTCTTAAAAAATGTAAGTTCCCTATGAATATAAGTACGTATATTACTACTCAAAGTTTTTATTGGTAAAAATGTAAAAGTTGTACCTTATAGCTTGAACCAGTTTTCGCTTGTTATAAGCTTCGTCAAAGGCTGATATAGGCTAATACCCCTATGAAGGTATGTATCAACGAAATAACTATTTTCATTTCGTTAACAAAGTTATTTATGTTTACAACTAAACGTACAAGCTTCAGTTTTTAACGTTATAACATGTGAAAATGTTGATAAAGAAAATTATTGTGATATTGATTATAATTACAATAATTGTAAGCTTGTTTCAAATATAGTAGAATACATAGAAATGTTTACACACGCACGCGCACGCGCACAACTCGCGCGCGCGCGCGCACACACACACACACACACACACACACCACAGGCCTGCAATATCGCCTCCTTTCCGACTTATTTTTTACATATTGTGCCATTTTGTCAATATTATATGTAGACAGAATTGCTTACTTTTCTATTAAATGTGGAAATAGATTTTACCATTATTTTTGTCACAAACCATTTAATCTTATTGCTTAATCCTTTTTCTATATGAATAGCTCTTTACAATTATTGTTAATACTCCGTGTAAACAGCAGGGGCATGCTAAATAGGGCAGTGTTTCAGGTAAGATTGCATTGGTAAATCGAGGCTGGCGCGAATTCCTTCCACGCCGTGACGTCACTGCGTAATAGGCCGGAGTGGCCTACCTTATACATTACTCTAGTTACATTGATTTTAATCAATCTTGAAGAGAATGTATTATGTTTACGTTATATAATTTTAACGTAACGTAATTTTAACGTAGCTGGCACTGCTATAAGGAGGGATTATTATTCGAAAGGGGCAACGGTGTGAGTTAAGAGTAGTAGGGTGGGGGCTCAAAGGATTTCTGCAGGGGTCCCAGGATAAAGAGTTACGTCACTGTGTACTTTCAGTCTGTCTACTAACCTTGTTGTATACTAAAGAACCCTCAACCCACGTTCAAAGTAATATGGTGAATATTATCTAATACATTACGTGATATCGGGATTAAAACTAATTATTAAAGTTATTAATAGGCCTACTATTATTCTATTGAAACTATTATTAATATTATTAAAACCATCATTAGAATTCGTAGGTTATGTTACTAACCTAACGTATCAACATTATTGACAATTTGTGTATAACTTGTGTATATTGATGCACACTATTTATAGAGTACACTAGAATATTCCGTATCAATGTACTATACACTGATAGGTACACACTGCTAGTTTCTTCTACGAGATTCCAGAATACGCACTTGGAACGACGTCAATGGTTCTAGTAAGTAACGCATGTTTGTGAATGACGTCATGACCAACTAGCAGACAAACCAATCAGTCTCGTTTCTGAGTTCAGTATATTATGTTAGGTTACAGAGTTAGTTTGATACCACATTTGTGGATCAATATTACATTTATGTGTTATCTATTTGTTTTTGTATGAACTACGGCTGTGTCGATAATCGATGTCACAGTTATGAATCGAAATTTGTATTTTCTGTGTTATATTTTTATTTGTGAAAAATTATTTGCGATGTCAGTAAATAAACAAGGTGTCGACAATGAGACGAGTGTTTTATTTCAATCGCTGCCTAGATGACAACCTAACTGTGGTATGTTTAGCTCTTAGCCTATAGGCGCAGGTTTAGCGTATAATAATGATAAAAGCTACATAAAGGTTAGATGATAATGAAAAGAGATTACTACGGAGAAGAGACATTTCAGAACTGCATAAAACAATCAATTATCACACTCTTTATAATTTTACTAATTGTCAGTGGCGGCTCGTGGTTGAAAAATTTGGGAGTTGCAGTTGGGTTGGACGGTATTAAATTGTTTTATTCTCTGAAAAGAAAATGTCCAAGTCTCCTCCCCTCCAAACAATACACGAGGAAAGCAAAATAATGCAATTTTAGTGTCACACCCACATAACCACGAATATTATTCTATAAACAGTTTTTAAATTTACGATTAAATATTCTGCTACCTGATTTTATACTCTGATTAAAATTTGAAAGATCTGATGTAGGCATACCTACTCTCTTAATTTAAATATTTTCTTCAATAGGACGTAAAGACAAACAGCGTGTTCGTTCAGTTTACGACAGAATTCATTGCGTCCTACCAGTTAAATATAATAAATATCTTACACTATGACACCTTATATGTACTATTATTTACATTTAACGATGAATTAGACTGACACTTAACTGACACTAACAATGAACTTCACAAAAAATCCGACCAACATTCCAAACTGGCGCACCACGTGTTATTTACCAACAAACAGACTGGTGGCGCCGTGACGTACAAGTCCCTAATCACACCAAGCGAGCCTATATCGTTGTAATAGGAACACAGGAGTCTAGCCAGCCAGAGCACTACTCCATTGTATTTCCCCATATACAAAGCGCGTCACAGTTGGTGCATATACCGCGGCAAGAGCTTCTACGTTTTTAGTAATTGCTCTGCCCTTTTCAATCGGCAAATGATTAATTACGACGATTTAGCTTAAAAACACTATTATTACTTTTTGTTTTATTCATAATTCTATAATTAAAATACAATTCGGGATTTAATGGGGGTTGTGCAACCGTGCAACCTAAGGACGGCCGCCACTGCTAAAATAACACCTAAGCGGTGTTAACTACATATCGATACCGACTAACTGTCGCATAATGAAAATTTCGAAAACGGAGAGCCGGTATCGTTATTGAGAAAGTTCTGTTTTGTGTAAAATATAAACGCGCATCCATGTTTCAGACGGGAATCGAACAACAGGAGCGCTGACAAACTTCTTGTCAGATATCTAACTTCTGACACTTGCTTATTTTAATCATTCTAAACGGGATTCGAGGAACCAGGAGCTTAACAAGTTTCTTGTCAGCCCTGCGATTTCTGACAATTGCTTATATTAACAATTCTAAAACCCGTTTGTTAATGAATGCGAAAAACAAAGCAAAACGAAACGAAACTAATGACAGTAGTAAAGTCTACTCGAGTGGACGGAACGCTTTAAAAGTAAAGATTAATTAAAGGCAATTGTTCCGAGGTAGTATTTTATTTTTCAAACGAAAACATTGTCGGTCGGTTTACGACGTTCTTGCTGCAACAAGCGGAAGTCTTAAATGTCTTGTGGTTGTTGTTGTCGTTATCTTCATTAAGATATCCTCTCCAGTGTATTCATCAGGCTCCTCCCCTCCCCAAACCCACAACTTGTTATTATCGTAATGACTTAATCAAATGGGTCCGGGGGAAATATGTGTGTGATTACGACCAAGTACCTACACACAACCCCTACTGAACAACGCCAGCAATTAAAACTTGTTTATCATGCATTACACACCCTCCCGTATAACGTGATTATTACGTAAATCGGAAGCGATGTCGTTAACAAGGGTGATAATAACGGCCATATGCCGGTCCTTCTTTCCCCTAACCAGTTATCCTCTTCTCTACAGCAATAGATCTAAGAACTGGTTATCAGCGGTATTAAGTCTTCTAACAGTTCGTGTTTTTAACTCTGATTTTTACTTTTCGTTTTCGTGGTTCTTTTAATCCGCTATTTCTCCTCTTTGTAAAAGTGGAAATAACCCGTGATTACTTATCCAAGACTTTGAATTATTTATAATTCAAATGGTAATTTGAGGTTAATTTCTCTTAATTTTTTGACAATCGCAGTTTACTTTCGATTTACTGGACATCAGGCCGAGGTAAAGTGAAGATGTTAGATGTTTCTACGGGCGTGAGAAACTGAGAAAAATCGAATCGGGAAGCAGAGAGAAGAGCCGAGCCGGCCAAATTAGGACAAGAATAGCGAAAATATCTGCTACATGAAGTAGCAAAACAAGAATATGACGAAATTCCCTACACGTGCTTGCGGTAACACCTGCTGCATGATTCGGCAAGCCTCCACCAATCACAAAACATCGCGAGCCGGTTCAGCCAATGGCAGCCTGACTTACTGTCGTTGACAACATCAACAGTGACAATGAAGTACTACGTCGAATGCAGGCGAAACGTTCGGTTGGAGAGGCCTACAATAATAGGCCTACAATTGACTTCGACCTAACGTTCGCGGAAAATCGAATTTCAATACAGTATGTGGGTGAATCCGAGGGTATTTTCTACTCTAAAATGAAAGCTGTACAAAGGATGCAAGAAATATATAATTTTACTTGGAAAAACAGAGCGGTATTCGGTAGGGTATAAATATTCTGACTACCAAAGAAATTTAGAAACAACGAGTTCTGAAAGAGATTTGCTGAATGCTCTATGTGAACCATCGTAATTTATGCATCAGTGAGACATGGGTAGGCCTAACCAAAAAAGAACAAAGAAAACAAACGTTTGGAAAACTTTGAAATGTGATTGTGGCGAGGAATGGAAAAGATTAACTGAAGAGAGAAGGAAAGGGAAAGGATTAACTGAAGAGGTATTAAGGAGAACAAACTATAGGCCTAGTTCTTTTTTTGCATAGGTACTATGTTTAGTTACGTATAGGTGGGCATGTAGTGTTTAAAGCTCTCTGATTGGCTGATACGTTATAGTGTTGTCAACAACCTTGGGTGCACAGATGTGAAGTTAACCACGTACATTTGCAAACTGCATGCTGAGACTGTTGTTCGAATTTCATAAAACAATCAGATTTACACGTCTTTTTGGTTTAAGCAGGGTATTAATAATCCAGTTACTTACTGTTTATAAATTTAATAGTTACACAAAACAAGGCATTAAGAATTTATAGTGACAAATTAGTTTTTTAATTTAACTGTATCGTTGTGTTAATAACCACATTACTTTGTGCCTTTAACAAAATTTAATAAGTGAGTAAAAATACAAAGATTTATAGTGTAATTTAAATACTTGGTAGGCCTATATTTAGTGACAGATAGTGTCAGTTTTTCAATATTACGAACATAATCCGTAAGCTAAGAAAAAAAAGAAAAGTAATAGTCAATAGTCTTAGTAATAGTAAAGTAATAGTAATAGACTTTAATAGTCAAGCAAGAGATGATCTGTTCAATGCGTCACTATTTTGAAAAATAAAAAGGTAAAGGGGGGGAGACTGCCGCCAACAAAGTTTTAGAACTGACACCTGCTCCGTGTGAAGTTGGTTGAAGCTATTACACAGAGCAAAGCGCATTGGATTGGACATTTCTTGAGAAGGTTCTGCTACAGAGAAATTAATATATAGTAAAGAAAGACTGCAGGGAATAAAAAAAAGAAAGAAGAAGATGTGATATACTGAGGGATTTGACAGTGGGGCGAGTATTACAGAGACCTTAAAGAATCAGGACAGGAGTGTAGAGAAAACTATGCAGTTGTATTACCACTGCTAATGACTCGAGAATTGACAATCACCAGACCGCTGAACTAATACAAGTAGTATTTACTGAATAAGACAATCAGCTATCAGGGGAGTAAGTTATATACGGTTGTGGGTACGAATGGGGCCGGACCCCCCCCCCCCAGAGGATTGAAAAACGTTGACGAGGAAATTTGTTATTACTTAATTTTTAGTCTGTTTTATTTTATTATTTTTTCACGCGTGTACACTAATATAGTAGTAACTCTTTTGTAAATATACGACCAGGTTTATCACACAGCATTCGCGTATACGTTTGAAGTAGGAAATACAGGAGAATCAATTCAGTCAGTAAGTAGGTTACCTTCCAAAACAATGTTTCAATGCCACTGTGTTATTGCCGTTCTCTTTAATATGATTGGTTTCAGGATGTTATCACACGTTTTTTCAGCCACTCTGAAGACAGTAGGTAATATTGTTAGCTTGTTAACAGTAAGGCAGAAAGCCTGTTAAAAAAATTGTCTGGTAGGAAAGAGGGAGATATTAAAAATACAAAAAAACCCACACTGTTAGTCTTGAAAAAACAGCAAATTTAGCAGATAATCATGAGTTCAATGTAAACAAATCTTAATAAACAATGTAATGGAATCAAATTCTTAGTAGACAGTCTAAAAGATTTCAACGTTTTCAAATATCTTCGATAAAATATTTTTATCTCAATGATGATTATTTTTATGCGTGTAGTTATTTTATTAGCCTTTACTTGTTTTTTCTGTTGTTTGAGAAGCCGACTCGACCGGTCTTCCCCCCCCCCAATTCTAGATACGCCACTGTCGACTATTAATGTAACAGTATAGTATGGGCCAAATCAATGAAAATAAACTTGAATATATTTTCGATTCTATGAAATATATAGATACTGTAATACATACACTGTCAAGTAGAAGCTAATACAATGTTGTGTGTTAAATAAAACGACAGGAGGCAGAAGATCGAGAATGACAGGGCAAGAGAAATGCTTACTGAACGTATTCAATAGTGGTAGTAGTGATCAAAAGGATCGTGTTGTAGAGCCTTGAAGAATGTTCATACAGAACTTACGATGGGTTCAGCAAACTAAGCAGTGCCTTCTTCATTACTCACTCCATTAACCGGTGAATCCGTTTCCCCCATAGTGACAGAATCTGTACCCAATTAGTTCCTAGTTAATATAAGATTCCTTGTGGCGCAATTCTCGATACCGATTCCAAAGCAGTGATAAAGCTCTACCTTATAGCCTGAACCAGTTTTTTATTGGTAAAAACGTAAAAGCTTTACCTTATAGCCTGAACCAGTTTTTTATTGGTAAAAACGTAAAAGCTTTACCTTATAGCCTGAACCAGTTTTGTATTGGTAAACACGTAAAAGCTTTACCTTATAAAAGCCTGAACCAGTTTTTATCCGTTGGATAACACTAAAAGACGAACTAAACACGATAAAATATCTAGCAGAATCCAACGGATACAACAGAACAATATTCAATAAACTCCTAGACAAAACAAATAACAGACAAAGGCAGAAAACAACAAATTCATAACACTGACATACATCAATAACTACGCTGAAAAAATAGCCCACAAATTTAAAAAATTAGGATACGGAATCGCCTACAAAACTACAAACAAAACAGAACACGCACAAAGAACAAAACAGATTTGATCTACCTGGTGTTTACAAACTAAATTACTCAGATAGCAACAAACTCAACATAGGCCAGACAGGACGTAGCTTCAGACAAAGATACATTGAACACACAAAGGCACTACACTCCACTACCGAATCCACCTTTGCAAACCACCTCATTGAAGCAAAACACACATACAAAAACATCGACAATAACATGGATATTCTACACGAACACACAAAAGGCCGAAAACTAGACACTCTTGAACAATTGGAAATATGCAAACACAAAAAAAACACATAAAAACGACACCCTAAACGAACTAGACACAATTCAAATCACACATATTATTCTAACATATCACACCCACACACACAACATCGATCGTTCAAAAATCGACGCCGTTCCCAAGAACAAGACGGACAGCGCTCCCAGTGGCAGTCCCTGACGAAGCTTCTAATAAGCGAAAACTGGTTCAGGCTATAAGGTAAAACTTTTATGTTTTTACCAATAAAAAACTTTGTGTTCCGAATCGGCAGTGATACATTTAGTTTTTTCAGTATTTTATAGCTGTAAGCGACAGGTAACCAACATAAGACGACTTGTAACGTGTCCCGGTCAATTCTTTACGTACGCTCACGACTGATATAATCCATTTTACCACACAATACGCACAATTTTATTACAGTCTATAAAATGTATGAACACAACTGTCCTATAAGATTAGTGTCTTTTTTACCGGATAAAAAGAAATGTTCGGAAATAACATGTTCAGATTAAAAAGAAGCGGACACGCCGATAAATATTACTTAGAGAGTACGAGGACGGGGATTAACCATCTACGGACGTAATTATGCAAAGTGACAAGTGGCGCAATCGCATCGTCCACGATCCTTCGGATGTGATTAACACAACACACCACGCACGATTTAGTCCCGCTGCGTCTGCGTCCTACCGAGTTAATGAAACAAAGCGTGATTTATACCTGGCCCGCGCCCGCGCCCGCGACCACGTTTAAACAAAAACCAACGCAGGGCGGAGAGGTGAACCGCGGGGTCAACACGTCCAGAATGTTTTCTTATTAACGCGGGGCGCACACACCTACTGTCCGTAATATTAGAACTATATATACATATTTTTAAAAGAACATTTCAGTGGCAAAGGGAAACACATGCCGACAAAAAAAGTGAAAAAATATTAGTCTTCCATTCGATTCCATATTTTCATTATTTTTAGACAACTAACTGTATCCTTTGTACGAACAATTGTTTGCCAATGAATATCATTTTGCTAAAAGTGTTACCTGAGATTATTGTACTTTTATTTTTGTATAACTTATATGGTTACTGTAATTGTCCAGTGTGTCCCTTTACATACTTCGGAACTTATTATTTTTATTTCTAATCACACGATTATCTCCATTAAAATGCAATAACTATTATTTCTTGGGTCGCCTATTTTCCGTAGCATACCAATATGTTGTACAAATATTGTGTTTAAGCTGTAAATTATTGAAAGAACGTGTTCACTGTTGCGAGTGACATAGTACTTCCGAATCGGTTATTATAAAAAAGGTCACGAGTCACATTTTTTTGAAAAAATAAGTTCTTTATGTAGTATTTTTATATGCCTGTAGACACATAATTTTGAATGACAAGGCATGAGTCCCATGTATCTATAGGAAAATGCTGCATTTTAAAAAATAGTTAGGTTGAAAACGCCGTGAGTCCAAGACTGACAACTTTTTCATACCAAGCATCATAACTCGACACATGGTCTTTTCAAAATAAACAGCCTATTAAAACTTGGTGGCTACAATAATCTAAACAAAAATCAGCTGTTATACCCTAAAATATTCTCCCTGCTTATAATATTATTCTTTACTATTTTGTTAGCTGTGGTTTGATAATACTAAATAAAAAGTGATAGATATTATCGTTTCGTTCATTGTGTATGATGGAAAATAATGTTAGTGTTGAAGCAGAAATGGTACTGAGCAAAAGAAAAGAAAGAGCAGTATCAAATACTACCTTATAGGTAGTATATAAGGTATATAGGTAAGGGTTATAGGTAACCCTTAGAAGGAGCTTTACCTCCTACTGCTTTGGGTTAATGCATTCTGAATTTATGATTAAAAAAGTACAAAATCATTTTTTGTATACAATGAAGGTACCATATTAAGAAGGGTGCAGATACAATTTAAAAAAAAATTTCCTTAATATTATTATGTAAGAAACAACATAAAAGAATTGCACATTGTCACCGATGGCTGCCTCGTCCAAAACCGGAATAATACTGTAACAAGATTGGCACTTGCGGGGTTGCAAAATTTTGAAAAATTAAGCAGGATTTTCCAGAACTGTTCTGTCGATTAAATCATTGGTGAAAAGTCTGGAAAGATCATAGAAAGTAAATTTCGTGGTTTCACAATATGTGCCAGTAGGGTATATGAGAAACATAAGCCACGTGTTGCAGTCATGTAGCCATATCCATGGTTTGAACAGAAATCGCCGGCTAGTCAAGCCGCTGATATCAATAGTACAAAATCCACAGGAGAGTAGGTGTGGTATCAATGTCAATACATTAAGTGATATCAAGAAATTGGGACAATACATTCCAGAAGAGGACAAATCATTCTATTTAAGGAAAGATTTTTAACTGGTCATCTGTTAACATAGTTGTTACAGAAGGAGATCCTGATTATCTATTTTGGAAAGAGATCCTAATATTTTAATTTTGTTATCTTCTATTTCGGAAGTAATGAGCAAGTCCTCGCAGAAGTTAACGAAGATAGATCACTTTTAAAAACGATTGAAAGAAGAAGGGCAAAATTGATCGGGCACGTGTTACGACACAATCAAGTCTGAAGTAACATTTTTGAAGGAAAGGTGTTGGGGGGGGGAACCCAAGAGACCAAGGGAAAGAAGATGGACTTCCTATCGTACTGCGATTGATCGGGCACGTGTTACGACACAATCAAGTCTGAAGTAACATTTTTGAAGGAAAGGTGTTGGGGGGGGGAACCCAAGAGACCAAGGGAAAGAAGATGGACTTCCTATCGTACTGCGATTGATCGGGCACGTGTTACGACACAATCAAGTCTGAAGTAACATTTTTGAAGGAAAGGTGTTGGGGGGGTAACCCAAGAGACCAAGGGAAAGAAGATGGACTTCCTATCGTACTGCGATTGATCGGGCACGTGTTACGACACAATCAAGTCTGAAGTAACATTTTTGAAGGAAAGGTGTTGGGGGGGGGAACCCAAGAGACCAAGGGAAAGAAGATGGACTTCCTATCGTACTGCGATTGATCGGGCACGTGTTACGACACAATCAAGTCTGAAGTAACATTTTTGAAGGAAAGGTGTTGGGGGGGGAACCCAAGAGACCAAGGGAAAGAAGATGGACTTCCTATCGTACTGCGATTGATCGGGCACGTGTTACGACACAATCAAGTCTGAAGTAACATTTCTGAAGGAAAGGTGTTGGGGGGGGGGGAACCCAAGAGACCAAGGGAAAGAAGATGGACTTCTTATCGTACTGCGATTGATCGGGCACGTGTTACGACACAATCAAGTCTGAAGTAACATTTCTGAAGGAAAGGTGTTGGGGGGGGAACCCAAGAGACCAAGGGAAAGAAGATGGACTTCCTATCGTACTGCGATTGATCGGGCACGTGTTACGACACAATCAAGTCTGAAGTAACATTTTTGAAGGAAAGGTGTTGGGGGGGGGAACCCAAGAGACCAAGGGAAAGAAGATGGACTTCCTATCGTAGAGAGAGAGAGACATGGCTAACTTGACAAGACATGGCCTTTAGAAAAAAAACTTGTATCTGTATTATTATTATATTCAAAAATGATTTTCAACAGCCAAACAACTGCTTTATCACTTAAGGAGCCACTGTACTAAATCTTTACGTGTTATTTTCCAATGTAGTATCAAAAGGTCATGAGTTCACAAATTAAAAAAAAAAAAAAAAAAAAAAAAAAAAAATTAAATTAGTGTTTGTTTTTTGTTTTTAACTTAATTCATCTAGTTTTTTAGAAAAAAATACTATAATTTTTTTATTCGCAGTTTGTGTGGAAATCAGTTTTTTATTGTTTTCTGAAACTCTGGTTGTGCGATTTGTTTTGATGCTCGCTCATCACGCGGAGAGCTAGAATCGCCACGGATGAATTTCTACTACTGTACTTGCAAAACATAAGTGAATTTCGCGACTTTACGTTGTGTTGGACCGTGATAATAACACGGTGTTGTACAAACACATGTTCATGTTAGTAGACACCAGTAATCAGATCATGAGCGCAGACGGATTTCACCACGTTTCGTGTAATAGCAAGCGATTCGCTACAGTATGGCCCAGTTCCGTTCCGTCCTTAATTAACCCCGCATTAATTACGTGTGCCCCCTGACGCATTACCGTATCGTGCCCGGCCCGGCCCGCTCACGTTCCCCGGTACCGTTCCCTTCCGCGCAAAATATACTCCGAAATTTAGCTCATTAACTAAACAGATGGCCGGTTAATGTAGCCTATTGCCGAATAATGATTATACGATATACTGTATACAATAATTTTGTAAAAATCCGGTAAAAACCTTTCTCTCGTGTAATCACTTTAATCGAACACACACATACAAGACTATATAATTAGATTTAATATCTCAGTTCCTTAAAGCTTTATTTTTTACATAGCGGTTATGTCGTTTGGACACTAAAGTAGCCAGACTCTACTGTAATGAAAACGAAAAACTAAGCAACGAACACAGCATACGGGTAACATGGGCAGCGCCAGCGTACTAGAAAAAAAATAGTTAACTGAACGACAAGTGTGGAGCCATAGATCTAACAGCCACGAACAAATAATAGTCTAATAGGCCCATACAAATATTATCAACGGGAACATTGATGGCATTTTGTTTATCATCTGTACGTCAGGTAATCCATCGGCTCGTGTCTGTTACTACTACTAATACACCATCATTTCGATGGGACTGTGTATGAATCTAATATATAATAATAACCCTCTTAAGACAGCATGTCCTGTTTATCTGCTTAGTTACGGAAAACGCAGACAGATTTTAAAATCTCTTTTAAAAAGTTAAGAGACATCCAGAAAGTACGTTTTCCTACTTTATAATGAAGACAGATAAATTGATTAAATAATTAAACAAATATATTGCAATTGGTAGACTTTGCATATGAAATAGTAGCCTAATTTAACTCGGAGCGTATGACAACGTGTTGCAATGAAAATTTGTCTAAGTAAAGACTGCAGGTTCAGATGTTGTGTAATAGACAATAAGACACATGTTAAATTTGTTAGTTTAAGTTAATTTTTGACAGTAAAAAAAAAAAAAATTAATCAGTGTTGTGAAGTAGTGCGAAAATATGCGTAGGCATATGGCAAGTGCGCGTGTGCGAGTATATGTACCTATGTTACGGAATAATAATAAAAAAACATATTAAATTAAATAACTTTAGTGAAAATTAAAATTCTGACATGAGACTTAAACCAGAATACGCACAAATAAAAGACCTACCAAATGTTAATAGTTGTTCATAAATTAAATAACTAAATATATAAAGAAGTTTTATGACCTAAAGAAAAGTAATAAAATTAGACTGGTTTTTGCGACAGACTACAAGTTGCGCTTTTACAATATGGTACACGAATTAAGTTATTTTAACTGAAAAGCCGCAGTGTGAGGGAATATTTGAAAGCCCGAGAAATTGGCTAAAATGTTAAGTGATTTTGTTCTTCACATCGTGTAATTCAGTCTCCCTCTGAACTCGATAACGTATCGTTGCTGCTGGTAGTTTAGACGATTGGTCTACAAAAGCGCATGAGCACAAGTCAGAAAGTTCGCAAGTTGATTGAATATCGACTGCTAATCCGGTATAGTACAAGATCGTCCGCACAGGCATTTAAAAAGACACTTGAAGTTTGCTGGGTTTAATGCACAGAATAAACTACAATTAAAAATTAATTCACTACAAATTGTAGAAGTACCCAACCCGAGAACGACCATCAACGCCGGACAACAGGAGGAGATCGCAGCAGTACCCTGAGCGGGATCCAGAAGGAACAGCCACATCTCATCATCCATCGTTAAGGGAAGTGAAATTATTTGTTATAAACTTTATTAAAACAAAAAATACTTATAAACTTAAAGACAAAGCACTCATGTAAATAAAATGAAATATTTATGTATTAGAGTGTAAGAGAAAATTATTAAAAATTGCAAAAAAAGGTCAACAGAAACATATAATTAATTTTATTTGTTGTCATAAACAGTATTAAAGTAACGTAGTTCAACTTAAAAAAAAATCATCAAGAAATCGGAAGCATTAGGCTACAATATTCGATATAACCGACTATTTATTTATTCTATGCAACCCCTGTACATCGCAGTATGTTTACATAAAAATCGTGTGTGCATTATTTCTCTACATGGTTCGTATTCCACTTGTCAAAGCGTGGCAACAATTTTTATTTCCTTTACTTTTATTTAATTTATATTTATTTTATTTATTTCCCTGTCATTTGATTTCTGTGCCAGAAAACAAGATCAGGATTGTGCGAAAAAACCTCTCACAATGAAATCGCAATCCATTTTTTAAGTGGGTTATAATTTAAAACATTTTGACAGTTGAGACGTCTACACACATCATACTATCAAACTTGTAGCAGACGAATTGTTTTATATCGCCGCAAAAGTCAAAGATAAAAGACAATCGTACGAAAACGGTTCGAATACAATAATTAGGACTGAGACGGTTTGCTTACATACTCCGTGTGAAAAATCAAACATGACCGACTTGGAGTTTATCAGACGGGGAACTCCAGAATATCGTGTAATGAAGGAATAAACATGAACGGTTTGTTTTGTCAACAGATTTACTTGCCGTTCCACTAGAAGCATACGCATTACGAAACTAGCTGAATATAATGAAACATGCAGCCGTAGCCAATGCATACGAGAGATGATTTAATCAAAACTCAACGTGACAAACGCAGAAGACCACCAAAAGATCCGAACAAGAAACATACGTATCGGTTCCATATCGCAGTTTACTCTCCAAAATTTTATGTAATAGATCTACATGTAAAAAGCTAAACATAACTGTAATTCTTCGTACAAATAATACTATATATCAAACACTTAGATCAAAAAGTGATAATCCTTTAAGTAAAAAAAAAAAAAAAATAGCTGTATAGGTGTACAGGTGTATCAGGTGATTGTCAGTGTTTTTATATAGGGAAAACAGGAAGCTCATTTAGTAATAGATTTAAAGAACATTGCCCCCCACCCAAAGATATCTTAACAATAAATTCGAATTTTGGACGACATTTAATACATAATAAGCATAATTACACTGACTTTGATACAAATCTTGAACCTGAACACATAGGCCTACGTAAAAAAGGTAGATATGTGGATGCTGTTCAAGGGGTTGAAACATATAAAGCATTGAAAACCAACCCAAATTATTATATTAAATGAGCAAGTCAAGTTGCAATCTAACGCTTTGTATGGTACAGCAATGAGAGTCCACGCCATACTTGCAGTAAGTCAGTGTCCGTCCACACACGACACGGCGTACACCGTTCAAGTACCGTGTACGTAAATCTGTTCCTATTGTTGATATGTGTTTGACTTTGATTAATAAATTTTAATGTTCGACGACTTCTAATGAGGGATATATGTGTCTGATCATGGAACGATCGTTCCGAACTGTGTCACATAGCCACTAGAAATTATAAGACGGAACTGACATAAGTTAATATAATAATTAAGATATATATAAATCGGTTCATAACGTTATCCTACGTCTTCCGATCCCTAGTCTCCACTGGTCTCGATCTAACCAAGATTCTTCTTCCAATTCCCGGTCTCTCATTGCCCGGTTGATGCCTTCTCTCCAACTCAACCTAGGTCTTCCTCTTCGCCTACGACCGTATGGTGTCCATCTCAAAATTTGCTTGGGGAGTCGATTATCCGGCATTCTTTGCACATGCCCAAACCATCTTAGCTATTTTCTTTTTATGTCGTCGACAATAGAGTACTGTACCCCCATTATCTCCCGGATTCTGACGTTTCTTACTTTTTCCAGTTTTGACCTCCCTGCCGCTCTTCGCCAATAATCCATTTCAGTAGCTTCTAACAACTTTTCTGTTCTTTATATTATTGGCCATATTTCACACCCGTATGACGTAATTGGTTTCACGAAGGTATTGTATATAGGATGTTTATTTTGTTTTGATATTTGTTGGTCCCACAATATGTTGTTCAGCAATGCTATTGATTTCTTCCCAGGTTATTTCTTTCTCTTATCGCTTTACCTAGACTACCATCTTGTGTAATTGTTGTTCCTAGATATTTATAGCTACTGCAATTTATTATTTCTTGTTCGTCTTCTAAAATTAAATTCTTCTGTTCCCCACCAATGCACATATACTCCGTTTTCTTTGTATTTACTTCAAGGCCCCATAGTTTATTACCTCTATAAGTTTTCGTGTCACGTATTCCATGTCGTGATAGTCCTGCGCTACCACGACTTGGTCGTCAGCGAAACACAGTGTGTACGCTCTGTTGTCAATTAGAGGTATCTGCATTTTGAGGCATTTCTTTTTCCAGGTTTTGAGGGCTTGTTCCAGGTATATTTTAAAAAGCGTCGGTGAGAGACAACATCCCTGCTTCAGGCCCTTACTAACATTGAATCCTTTTGAGACTTTATTTCCAATTTTTACGTACGCTTTCAGTCCGCTGTATAAAGTCTTAACCACTTCGATTAAAGTGGAGGCTATGTTTGTTCGTTGAAGTGCCAGCCAAAGTTTGGTGTGCGGAATACTGTCATACTCTTTCTTAAGGTCAACATATAGGTAGTGCACTTCTTGGTTTACAGCAGTTTTCTTTTCTATGATTTGCGTCAAGCAAAATAAGTGATCTATGGTTGATATCCCCACCCGAAAACCAGCTTGTTCCTCTGTTTCTATGTCCGAGTATTGATGTTCAATTTTTTTCTTCAAAAGTTTTCCATACACTCTACTGATCGAACTCGTCTAATTAAGATCTATTAATATAATAGTTGAGGTCACAGAACACTAAGCTTCGACGAAGAACATTGCAGATAGAAATCGGTGAGGACGTACCTGTGAGAACCCCTGGACAACAGAGTTGAGAAACGTTTTATGAGACAAAGAAGGAGGGAGAGATAGCAGACAGACAGACTGAGAGCCCGAAAGATAAAACTTAGTAAGACAACAAGATACTTTTACAAACATTTTCTGTACAAGATAATTCAAAATTACATAATTACTGTACTGCGTTTTCTTTTTAATAATAACCAAACACTACTCTGTGACAGCCAACCGCGTCTAGGAAATTATCGTTAATCACTGTTAGACTACGCATGCGCGTTGCGTGTCTCTCAGTCGTTCCTGCAGATGAAGACATTTTGCCGCAAAACGTTGAAAACATCATCAGTACCGTTACGATAATAACGACGATATTAATTATCATTATTTACTACAATTAAAAGTGGTTCTGCGTGCGTGTTTCAGTGTAATTATGATTTAATCTGCTGCATGGTGAAACAGCGCGGCTCAGAGCAACACACACTGCCGGCCGTCTTACCTTATAAGTGCATAAGTTTAGTGCATTGAGCGTTGTTGTTATCTTCATTTCGGTCTGTATCTTCCGCATCAGACGGTGCGTGGTACAAATCGTTCAGTACGTAGGCCTACACATATAAGGACAGACCACGTAATCGTGGCTGCAGTGTTTTTTCCTCCATATCAGTATCGGCTGCTTCTAATCACGACACAATTGCGTTAATGGTAACCAGTTTTATAGTTTTATAGAATATATACAACAGAACGCGTGGTGACTTATATACTAGTACAGTATAAATACGTCAGACTGGACAATGAGCAGCGAGCGCAGAATTGAGCGGCAAAATTGCACGAATGGAGAAGTACATACAGGAAGAATCACTAGTCATATACACGAGGTCCCTTAGAAAAATTAAAGCGTAATATTAAATGAAGTCCAGTTGCTGGCTCACGAAAGGCGCCAATGGTAACAATAGTAAGTCAAGGCAGGTGTAAACTAATTTGGACATGTAGCCACAAGAACGGGGGGAACGGAAACTGCTGACGTAGAAGTTAAAAGACCTTAAAGTTGAGGAAAAAAAATAAAATGAGTGGATAAACTCAAGGAAGTAATGGACATTAACTACAAAACAATATATTTTCACAGTCGTAGTTAGAGTTCTGGAAACAACAAACAGCACTTAAACCTAGGCGTGTTTATACATTATAAAAACTTTATTATGGAAATGAGTTCTTCTTTATCTTGAGTTATGATTATCTGATCGTCCGCGAAAGTCAGAGCGTGTCACAGGCACTCATATTCCTTGCGTTTCCAAGCGTTGTCCTCTTCTTCTTCCCCTAATATAAACCTATACAGTTTGTCCACTAAACCAGCTTTGCCCGGATCGACCGAACTTTGTCTTGCCTCCTAGTTTTCTGTCCTCCTCCTGCATTCTATCGTCACACGCATTCTTCTCTTCTCCTTACTATCCATTTTCCAATGTTGTCCACTTTTCATGTTTCTCTGGTAACCCCATTTCGTTCTGCATATTTTCCTTAATCCTTTTATTTCTGATACAGTTCGTAGCCTCGCTTCTCGTCTCTGCTGCTTGCGATACTGTTGACCTTAACATTTATATTCTTATTTTGCTATTCCGCAGGCTTCAGTGATTTAGTCTTTGATCTGTTTATTGATTGTTTCATCATCTGTCAATATAACACGTAGATAGGCCTACTTTATTGTTTCAGCTGCCGTTCAAGAAAAACTATGAATAAGGTCGAAAAAAATTATGAACAGTTTTTAATTTATATGTAGACGATGTCATACACAATTGGCAGATAAACCGTCCGGTGCATTTTATGATTGGTAAGTGTCAGTTGACACTTTGTGGTTTGTTGATGACCAGGCTATCCAGTCGGACGTGGCTTGGGATTACAGATCTCCACACTGAAAACCAACGTGGTAATCGCTTTTCATGGAGTTGATCCCAAACAAGAAAATTATTGTAGATGGCACTATTGTGAAGCAGATCAGTAATTTTGATTATCTGGGGTATCGGTCTACTGTATCTTACATTACAAACAATGACGTAGTACATAAGTTCAACAATATGTGTACTTATCATCAAGAAACACGCCTGAAGTTCTACAAGGTGCTGGATGAGAATTGGACTTCAACCAAGTTGCAGGCCAGTCGTAGTCAAGCGAGACTTCTCACGTACGTGGCAGGATATACTATTGAAGATCGCAGAAGAAATGCAGATGTAAGGCACGAACTGAATATTATGAGGAGGTTGCCCAATATCGGCTAAAATGATTGGAACATCTTAACCGAATGGATGACTGTCGCATCTTCAAATAACCAATGAAAGGACGGAGCGGTGAGGGACGTCCGAAGAAGTGTTGGAATGACCAGCCCTAAATATATCTGCTTGGGACCGGAACAAATCATTATTGGTTTAATCCTTGTTGGAGATGATGATGATGAAAATAGTGAATGGTGCATTATGTATGAATACAGCATTAGCCATTTATACCTTCAAGTCTGCAGAATGGTATATTTCTAATTTTAACATAGCCTATAACGTATTCTCTTTATATTAGCCTTAACAAATACAATCGTAATAAAATGTATACCAGCTTTGTACACGTATTGTGACTTCCATACGGACAACATTTATATTATTATTTACAAAATACAGTGTGAACAATGTAAGTACGAGGAAACAAAACAAAACAAAAAACAAAAAAGAATAATCAAATTCGCAAAAAGTCATTGACATTCATTATTTAAATTCTGTATAAATAATTAATCAGTTAATTTATACATTGACATTTACCGGGGAAAGAAATGTGTGCTCGACACGGAAATGACATTTATTGGCGCTGGATGGGATCGACACCATGGCCCGAGATGTTTTAGATAAGAGCGAAAGCTTAAACGTGTTAGCGATTGTGTGCAGATATGTATGGCCGTTGTTACTGCTGTCGACGCCGTCCGCGGCGAGAGTGTAAGAACAAAACGTGTGTTTAAACTATACAAACGGCTGTTATGTGTTAAAAAATATTAATGGTAGTGAAGAGATCATAAAATAGCACCACTACAGCCCACCTGCAAGCGGATGGAAATTACACGGGTAAACCATTTTCTATATTGTGTCTTATTACAGCTGACAAATTTTCTATTAACTACGAGTCAATGCAGCTAAATGTAAAATTCGTCAATTAATTATTTAAAAAAGTGATTCATCATTTAGACAACAAGTATGTACTTCGTATTTAAACGGAACAACTGTTCAACTTAAGACTTCTCTCAAACAATTGCCAAAAAATATTAAATCACATCTTTCCAACAAAAGTCTATCAAAATAATAAGTAATCTTCACTAAATTCTAAGAAACGTATAAGAAACAGTCTAGTATGATTATTAATGAAAACTTTGATCAGTATCGTGGTGTGTGGTTTGTCCAGAGAAAAAAGCTAGAGCAAAATAAAAATGCATCTGCCACGCCTTTACAGAAAAGAAATAAAGCAATAAATTCTTCATTAGATGGAACAGGAAAAGGAAATAGGACGCGGTCAAAAAGGACGAAAAGTATGTTTTGGAGAAAATTTAGGAACAGACGGAGGAGAAAAGTCTCCGGTTGAAGATGATCTCGAAAAACAGTGTAGGCTCTATGCTCTCTCCAAGTAATTAAGAAATAGAAAGTAGGTAAGTCTAGCCACATGAGACAGGAGTATGTACAGCAGACTTATATGTTGATATGACTCGTCTCAAAAAAAAAAACTCGTTTATAAATCAAAGTTAATATTTGTTTATCGTTAAGGGAATTCTATCAAAAATCTAACACTTAAACCACCAACTTTTCCTAAGCTTGTGTTGCTACCACTAATACTCACTTACATTTCCATGAGCGCTTTCAAGCCTCTCGGCTCATCTTCAGAGGCTTGAAAGCGCTCATGGAAGTGTAAGTGAGTATTAGTGGTAGCAACACAAGTTTAGCAAAAGTTAGACTTAACCACTAAATTGTATATATCGTTTAAACCACCAACATAAATTCATAATTCCAAAGTTTTTTACACCCTCCAGATAAGTCGGAAAAAACCCCAGTCGGCTGACAACAAGAATGGCACAATTCAACGTAAAAGTAAAGGTACACAGAGTTGTTAGGAAAATATTAGGCCCACGAGAAACTTCAAAAGGATGAAAATTAAGAAGTAGTGATGAAATATATCAAAGTATAGAAAATATAACAGAGAAACAGTAAGAAAAAGAAGACTAGTATTCTTTGGACATTTACATAGAATGGACGACGATAGGTTAACAAAACAGATCTTCAAATATCTGTGGAAAAAGAAGTCAACATCAAGTTGGATTAAAGAAGTCAAAAAGGATTTAGAAATCAATAATATAAACGCAGAAGAAGCAATAGGAAGAGACGTTTTTCGGGCAAAAATGTTAAAAAAGGAAGGAGTCCAGGTTAGGGGAGAGAAAAACGCAAGTTCAAAGTGGACTGAAGACAGGAATAAGAGACATAGTGAAAAGATGAAAGAATATTGGAGAAGAAGAAAAGAACAAGGAATAAAGAATTGAAATTGGCATGTGGTCCTCAGATGGCCGATACAAATTGAAAAAAAAGATACACAGGGATGAACTGACGTCGAGGACTGGCGCAGAGGACCGAATGCAGACTTGCAAGCAGTAAGTGTTTCAGTAAATTTAGAACGTAACTCAAACCAAGCAACTGGCACACCTGCTTAGTATGGAGTTAAAAACCGCATTTAGCTACTGCACACTTCGTCATTATTTAAGGCTCATTAACATTAGCAATAAGCGTTAGTCACCGCTCCGTTTATAAATTAACAGCACCAATGTGCGAACGTAAAACGAGAAAAATAATAATAAGGAATATGGCAGTACCGTTGGTTGAGTCACTGCTGTTGCTAAAACCATATGCCTGGCGCAGCTGCTGCCACAGTGCTGTGCCATGGCCACTTCCAATAATACAAACACGTGTTTCCTTTCCCTTGCTTCCGATGGCTGTCACAAAAAAGGTAAAATCACGGCTCCGATGCCTGACTTGTGTTTCAGGGGAAGTGGGTTTGTCGGAGAAAGAGAGAGGGAAAGGGACATACATTTAGGTCTTAAGTGGCCATCTCTGTCTATATCCTGCAGGCTGTATTTGTAGTAGCTGACTGACACTTTATATGTTAAAATTAATACACTGGTACCGTGTGTTTGCTCCAGTGCCTTGTCGCTAAAACATGCCCTATTATACTGCCTTTGCAAACACGGTTCAAAAAAGTGCAAATGTTTAGACTTTCAACTTTCCACGGGTGACGAGAGAGACTTTCAACTTTCCACGGGTGACGAGAGAGAGAGAGAGAGAGAGAGAGAGAGAGAGAGAGAGAGAGAGAGAAGACAGACAGACAGAGAGGATGGGAGAAAGAAGCTTATCATTATTTATTTATATTTGATTATTTTAACGAATGTAATGTACACTTACTTTATAGCAGACTCTTTATGTTTTTCAACAAATACGATAGAGTTGTGAAAACCTTATTGTTCTAAATATTAAATCCTTAAATTCGTAGTGACCATCAATCAATGAATTTTTCAGTGAAGGGTTAGTGAGGATCGGTCACAAATAACACAAAGTTTTAACTTATTTGTGTCGATGTTTCGACAATGTTTATTGTCATCATCAGGACCTGTGTATGAAATACAAAAGAAATGTCAAACACAACAGAAAAATTATTTGGTTGAACGTGTTCGTGTATGTGAGTGTGTGTGCGTGCGTATGTATGTATCATTGTATATGTGAAGGAGTTGAGATAGTTTACATCTTCAAATGTTTTCTTTAACCTGAAATCGCTCTCTCACTCTCTATCCCTCCCACTCACTCTCTCTTGCTCTCTTTCACACTAACTCTCACTCACTGTATCCCTTCCTCTCTCTCTTTCTCTCACTCTTCCAACTCTCTCTCTCTCTCTCTCTCTCTCTCTCTCTCTCTCTCTCTCTCTCTCTCTCTCTCGTCTTTGTCCACAATTGGCACTCTAAACATTCACCACTTTTATTACACTATCGTCCTCACATAAATTAGAAAATTATGTACACGATAACAGTATAGATTTAACAACTTTCATTGAAGGGTTACAAACTATTATAATCAGAATGATCACAGTTGCACACCACTATATAAAAATTATCCCAATTAGCGCTATCAAGCTTCACAGCCCATCGTCAGATTGGAATAGCTATTCCAATCTGACGATGGGCTGTGAAGCTTGAAAGCGCTAATTGGGATAATTTTTATATAGTGGTGTGCAACTGTGATCATTCTGATTGTGATTTCAACCACTAACACAAATTTCTTCATTAAACTATTATAACACAACATTACAGATAACAGATCTATTATATGAAAATGGTTATTACTTAATATTTACATTTTGTACAATGTTATTTACCTAGAACTTGGTCTATACAGAGTACCATAGTCTCATGTAGTTCATATATATGTCGGTCATAATCTCTCTCACTCATGCTCTCATGCTCTCTCTCTCTCTCTCTCTGCCTCTCTCTGTCCCTGTCACTCTCTCACTCTCTCTCTCTCTCTCTCTCTCTCTCTCTCTCTCTCTCTCTCTAGACTCACACAACACCTTCTCACTCACATTACCCACTCGGGCGCTCTCTCTCTCACTCGCAATCTAAACAGAAATATACCCTCAATCTAACACGCAGACGTGCGCGCGCGCGCACACACACACACACAAGCACACGCGCGCCGCTACACACTCGAGCATCAATACTTAAGTATAACACTATTTTATTCTCTTCTTTTTGTCACCTAAGTGTAAATTATGCATAACGCAGATGACCACTGTACTGAGTTTAAAACTGATCGAATATGTGTTTATAAGAATTGCTATATGTTTACCTAGCTAATACTAAATAATATGATCAGTGAGCCACTTACAATTGTTGCTGACGCCAAACACACAACTGTAAATTTGCCTAGCTTGTAGCTAGTGGGGGGACGGGGCTCAAGGCCCCTGCATGGTAGCAGCGCCCGGAGTGACTCCTCCGATGACTGCATGAATCGTACTCTCTCTCAAGGACTAGAGTATACAAGGTCTTGGGGTTGGATGGTATACTCCTTTGCTTTTAGGTAGGGGAGAGGATCTCAGCAAGTGAGGTGCTCAGCCGAGCCAAAGTCTCGTTGGTCGTGCGCCCTGAAGCCAGCGGTGACGCGCCCGAGTCACAGTGGAGAAACCTCCCGGTACATTTGAGGACCGGTTAGCCAGCGCTGCTGTCTCCGACGCGGCCCCACTGTCCGCGCAGCGGTGATCTGCACAGGCCTGTTGGATATCCAGGGCGGGCGCCTGATGAAAGAAGGCACTTGCACAACTAACATAAGACAGCCCCGCAGAGGCCGCAAACGACCAGGGCAGACAATTAAGGGCGGTGTGAGTTTCAGTGTTTTAGTCTATGATGAGAGTGTTTATCATGTAGAGGTATGTAGCATTAGGGTGTTGACTCCCTCAAAAGAAGGGCCCTATGTAGGAGACTATGGGGGGTTGTCCAGCAGAGTGCGGGGTCTCTTAACTATGTGGCATGGGGGACCTTCGTCCCTGGCCAAGTCATGGAGGTGGGGGTGATGGGAGTCTGCTGCCCGGAAGAAGAGGCCCACAGAAAGTCTGAAGACAAACTCTTCCACCGTTTGCAGACCTCCGCCCGTCCTGATGGCTCGGTTGCAAACAAACCAGGGCGAGTTGGGAAGGATTCGGACGGAACTGTTCTGAAACTGTTCCAGCTTACGCTTCGTAGTGGTAGATAAGAGGGGCCACCACGCTGGGGCTACATAGGTGAGTACTGATCGGATTAGTAATAGATATAGGGTAAATTTTGTGCGCAGAGAGAGGGCACTTCTGCGCGAGATGAGGGGAAAGATTTTGGCTCTGACGCCACGGGCTTGTCGGAGTTTGTTTTGGACGTGGCCTGTGAAGCTTAGTCGACCGTCAATAGACACTCCTAAGCATTTCACAGACTTCTTCCAACCGATAGGTTTCCCATCAAAGGTTAGGGGCTGACATGCGGTCCGCGTGCGCGTGATGCAGATCGCTTCGGATTTCTCCACGCGCCACTTACGCAGCCAGGGAGGCAGAAGGTCGAGTTGGCGTTGTAACACTACGCTAGCAAAACCGGGGTTCTGCGAGCTATAGTGATACATGGCATCGTCAGCAAAGAGGGAAAGAGTGACATTGTTGTATACGGGCAAGTCGTTCGTGTACACGAGGTACAGAACCGGGCCGAGGACTGATCCTTGGGGAACGCCAGCGTCTATGGGGCGGTCAGAAGAGACCGCTCCATCTACGCTAATGTGAAAAGTCCGGCCGCGGAGATACGACCAGAACAGTCTCACAGTAGATGCGGGAAGGGGCGTGTGTGCCAGTTTATAGAGCAGGCCTTCGTGCCAGACACGGTCGAAGGCCTTACTGACGTCCAAGAGGACGGCTGCAGTGTGCAGCTTTTTGTTTGCAGCGTCAGAGAATTGGGTAACGACGCGGACTAGTTGTAGGGTGGTTGAATGCTCCCTGCAGAACCCATATTGCTCGCTGCGGATGAACCACTGCAGCGGTACAACACGGGCGTGCAGGAGGCGCTCAAACACCTTCGATAACACGGGCGGTAGTGAAATGGGGCGATAATTTTCTGGGAATATGCGAGATTTCCCAGGTTTGGGGATCATGATTATCCTTGCAGTTTTCCACAGGCGAGGGAAGTAATTGAGGCGGAGACATGAGTTGAACACGTCCAGGATGTGGTCAGTGACAACTGATGGGGCGTTCTTTAGGGCGGTCGCTCCTATTCTATCCGGGCCACAGTCCCGTTTAGGATTCAGCCGTGCGATAGCACGGAAGAGATCGGATTTTTCAAAGGGGGGTGGGGGATCCGTCCAGGTTGGGCGAGATAGTTTTGGAGGAAGCCCTCGACGTGGGCCATTTGGTCCGCATCTAAGGCGCCTCTGTGAGGGGTAAATTGTTCCTCAACGGAGTTTGCGAAGACCTCAGCCTTGCGCTCCGGTGAATGAACAACACCCGTCGGGGAGTCGAGGGGGTGGCGAGTCCTCTTGTCGCCGAGGAGGCGACCAGCAGCATCCCAAACGGAGGCGTGGTCGACTTCCAGGGATTCAAGATAGTTGTCCCAGCTATGCTGATTGACATCTAGCAGGAGTTGCTTGACGTATTCAAACTGACGGCGATACTGCCGCTTGACAGCGGGATCGCGAGTGTTTTGCCAGCTGCGGCGGATGGCTTCTTGGACTTCGGCAGGGAGTTGAGACTTCCTACGACGTGCTGGGACTGTGTAGGAGTGTTTGTCCATACAGCGGGTAAGAGTGTCATGAAGATGTGTGACTTGGCGTTCCTGCTCCCTTCGAGAGGGTGAAGGGGCCTCAGGGGTTGATGAAAACATACGGCACAGCTCGTCGTGGTAAGAGCGCCAGTTGACTCTCTTACGAGGACGGGCAGGCGGGAAGTCGCTTGTTCGTCTGAGCGTCACAACCAGCGGATTGTTGTCAGACGATAGGGCAGAGATAGCCTCGAGTCAAAGGATGGGGCAGACAGCGTTCTTGACAATGACTATGTCGAGAACGTCTGGCTGGTTGGCTGGGATGTATGTTGGCTCGTCAGGGCCGATGACGAGGACGTCAGGCGTATTGGGCGAGAGCACGACCGCTTTGATTAGTCAGGCGACTATTCCAAGACTGGTCTCCGACTGCAATGGTTGGTAGATCGTGGTCAAGGAGCGCGTCAAGCTCTTGGGGGTTAGGCACTAGGCCAGGTTTTTTGTAGACGGAGACCAGCCGGAGCTAGGTTCCCGCTACGCTGATGACGACCTCAGTCGCTTCGATGTGGGTAGTCGGGGGGGGGGGGGGTAGAAGTCGGTGAGATAAACGCCTGTGGATAAGAATGGCTGTGCCGCCAGATGCGGCTCGGGTGAGTGGCACTTGGGCGGTCCATACGATAGGTAGCGTAAGCAGGTAGGTGAAATTGGGGTTGGGAGCGCAGGTGGGCTTCTGAGAGGAGGACTACGTCCGCGTCATACTCGCTCGCGAAGGAGGCCAGCTCAGCCCGCCGTCCGGCTACGCCATTGGCCTTCCAAGCAACGAGTAAATTTGCCCAGACCCACCGCCCTATTTATAAAACCGAACAGATGACCATTGTATACATTATTTGACTTTTGAAGGAAATGACAATAACACATGTTTGGAAGGCAGTTAAGAAAAGATTTACACTGCGAGGGGGAGTGTGACACCAATTAATATCTGACAACGTGCTGGGCCTACAAAGATGACCACCGACTTCCTGTAAGGGAGACTACTGATTATTTCTTTGAACTCATGCCTTGACGGTGTGTATACGTTGAGGGTAACTGTGCGAAACGTACATATAAAATAGCTGTACAACAAAATATTTACGTGCAGAAGAACTTTTATTATTTTGCTAATACAATATAATATTAACTTACTGCAAGAAACTTTAAAACATCAAGACTTACAACTAGGAAAATTTATAAATTTATAGTTGTTTCATATTACAATAAAATAAAAATATTACGAATATGTATATATTATTTTCATTTAAAATGTAACGGCTTTCTGTAACAACAAACATTTGCAACAAAAAATTGCATTTCAATTTCCAATCTGACAACGAAAATAATTGTGGATATCGGGTGTTTATGTATCTAGAACACACACACACACACACACACACACACACACACACACACACACACACACACACACACACACACACACACACACACACACACACACACACACACACACACACACACACTTGGTGCATGCATGAAAAACTTGACGTTTTGCATATGTAACAATGATAGTAACAATAGATAACTATCTCTAGGGAAAAATTGTAAAAGTACTTTACAAAAGAAGAAAAGTGCAAGAAGATCAGAGACAAAGATATTTAAGAATTTTCAGACCTATCTTGATGTTTGTATAGGCTACACGTCACAGGATGGTGAGTGAAAGACAAAGAAGCAAAATACAGTCTGTGGAGAGGAAGCATCCGCGAAGAGTCGTAGGAGCGAAGAAGGTTAAAATTAGGAAGTGATGATATAAAAAATACTGGCAAAGAAGTGGTAGAAATTTGTGATTTACCTGTAGTGAAATATTACCTACAGCATTCTAGTACAGTAAGAAAGGTTTTAGGATTACTGTTTATAATTTCTTTTAAAAATAAATGTAGTCTTGTTGCTTCATGATAAATAATTATACTGTCCTTTCTGCGTATTTACAGTAGTATAGACAGACGGAAGTTGGGCGGGGCGGAGGAGTTCGTAGATTGCGTCGGGGCTGCCGCTCCGTGCCTTCGTTAGTAGTGAATGTGGCTTGATGCACCTGGATTGACCGTCAGGATCTTGGAGCCGTAGTGGCAATGGCGATAGGCATGAGTGCGTAGGCACGGTCTGAACGGAGTGTTGCTACACCCAAACGAATGGCTCCCGCCTGGCAGCACTTGCACGCTCGAGCTGCTTCTGATCTGTCTGAACTGAGAATTCTGGCAGACGCTGGACTAGGAAAGCCGCCGCCTCTTTGGAACGGTGCCCAAGGCTTGTGCCAGACAGTGCTTCAGATAACACAAAGTACTGTATATGCCACATTTATCGAAGTTAAGGTCTAATTGCAATTATAATTCTTAATTCTTACGTTCCTCGGACAGTAACGTACTACACTTGTACGCTACGTTATGAAGACACAGCAGTTTGCGCGCGGGAAGTGAGAGTGGAAGCGGACCGGACGATTGGCGTCCGTGGACGCTGTCCAATAACTACACTGTGCCAGGTGTCCTTCGAGCGTGCAACATCTCATTACTGTCGCTATTAATCCGACCGTTGTAAAGCCTCTTAAATAACACATCACTATTACCGTTGCGCACATACGCGAGATAAATTATCCATTCATGCTGTGAGTCACAGGCGGCAACAAGATGTGTTTTAGTAGAGTAACCTCTCGTCATATGCGCGCGTGATCGTTATCCGAGGTTACCTCTTATTTAATTTTATTGTTTCACTTGTTTTCCAAAGCAACTGGAAGGTTGAAAGATTAAATGACAATCAAGCTGAAAACGTTGAAGAAGTTGACGCGGAGTCTGAAGAATTAACAGAAAACAACATGATCCGAAGACGTTGATATTGATGACGAGGAAAAATGAACCAGAAAAATATTGTCATTATCAGAAATTAGTAAAGGAACAATGATCGTCCACATCGTAGAACTACCGATACTGAGCATAGTTTAAAGTTCAAGCGGAGATTAGAGGAACTGTTACGGCCGTACAGAGAAGTACAAAACAATATTATGAAGTAGGCCTATAATGAAACAACAAACAATAACTAATTTCTTCAAAAAGCAAACTAAATTTAATCAACACTTAGGCGTCGATCCAGTCGGTGGAGAGGGAATTGTGCGTGTGTAGGTGTGCGCGCGCGTAGTGTAAGTTTGCCTTTGTCACTTGTGTAGCCCAGACACGCTAGAAAATAACTGTCTCCAACTATAGGGGCGAGCACAGGACAGTCATAATCTTGACTCGCAGCACAGCCGATGCGATTGTCAGTCACAAACGGAACCACTTCGCTGACGCACGCCACTGAAAAGCATCCTTTAAAGATTATTATTCTTCCGACAATGTTTACACATTTTCTGGAACCAAAGATTACAGAAATAATTGAATTCTCATCTTCCACTGCTGCTTGTCCATCCAAAGATCTTCTTCAATTTCTCGTTCCCTCAATATAGTCTGAATTTCTTCTATCCAGGTGGTAGGTGGTCTTCCTCTTTTCCTTCTTCTGGTGGGGTCCATTCCATAACTCTCTTTGCCAATCTTTCCTGTGCCATTTTTTCGTGTGTCCATACCATTGTAATATTTTATGTTTGGATAAAATCAACAATTGAATTTTTCACATTCATTCTGTCCGTAATGACTCCATTTCTAATTTTCTCACGTCTGGATACTCTTGCCGAACGTCTCCAAAAGTCCACCTCTGCTGTCATTCATTTTGTTCTTGTGTGTTTATTAGTAGTCCAGACTTCTGAGCCGTAAGTAATGATACTTCATGATCCGAAGACGTTGATATTGATGACGAGGAAAAATGAACCAGAAAAATATTGTCATTATCAGAAATTAGTAAAGGAACAATGATCGTCCACATCGTAGAACTACCGATACTGAGCATAGTTTAAAGTTCAAGCGGAGATTAGAGGAACTGTTACGGCCGTACAGAGAAGTACAAAACAATATTATGAAGTAGGCCTATAATGAAACAACAAACAATAACTAATTTCTTCAAAAAGCAAACTAAATTTAATCAACACTTAGGCGTCGATCCAGTCGGTGGAGAGGGAATTGTGCGTGTGTAGGTGTGCGCGCGCGTAGTGTAAGTTTGCCTTTGTCACTTGTGTAGCCCAGACACGCTAGAAAATAACTGTCTCCAACTATAGGGGCGAGCACAGGACAGTCATAATCTTGACTCGCAGCACAGCCGATGCGATTGTCAGTCACAAACGGAACCACTTCGCTGACGCACGCCACTGAAAAGCATCCTTTAAAGATTATTATTCTTCCGACAATGTTTACACATTTTCTGGAACCAAAGATTACAGAAATAATTGAATTCTCATCTTCCACTGCTGCTTGTCCATCCAAAGATCTTCTTCAATTTCTCGTTCCCTCAATATAGTCTGAATTTCTTCTATCCAGGTGGTAGGTGGTCTTCCTCTTTTCCTTCTTCTGGTGGGGTCCATTCCATAACTCTCCTTGCCAATCTTTCCTGTGCCATTTTTTCGTGTGTCCATACCATTGTAATATTTTATGTTTGGATAAAATCAACAATTGAATTTTTCACATTCATTCTGTCCGTAATGACTCCATTTCTAATTTTCTCACGTCTGGATACTCTTGCCGAACGTCTCCAAAAGTCCACCTCTGCTGTCATTCATTTTGTTCTTGTGTGTTTATTAGTAGTCCAGACTTCTGAGCCGTAAGTAATGATACTTCTAACAATACTTTTAAATGTTTTAGTTTTAGTTTCCGCTGTAATTTGCTTATCCCACAGAATTCCATTTAATGTAGATAGGCCTATAGCCATCTTTCCAAAATTAATTCTGGATTGTATTTCTTTGTCTTGCTTCCCACTGGCCGTAATTTTTACCCCTAAACATTTGTATTCCTCTGTATATGAAAGATAATATTAAAGGAAAGATGTTCCTTTGAAGATAATATTGAATATTGTTCATGTTTTTAAATCATCATTCAGTATTCTAAAAGTGCAGTTTTTCTCCCGCCATGGATCCGACACTAAATGTAGCAATGTAGTAAATGTGTGATGTAATTCGCAATACATGCAACACAGTAGTTGGGCGTTAATATGCCAAATACTTAATGTTAGTAATTAACATTATGTTAATAACATTATGTTAACATTATGTTAGTTTCACATGAATACATTATTTCAAATTTTCCAGTCTTTGTGTTAAACTGAGAACTGCAGATCAGAAAGCATTTGGACTTGCACACAAGCACGCGCGCGCGTTCGCCTAAAACGCAAAGCAAGAAGCTAACCTAGACTACTTCCTTTCAAGAGGTTGTTTAACAACATATACTGGGTTGTGTCTTGACTGTGTACGTCGTCAGTTGCGCTGTAGGCTGTACACACAAACACAGCGCAAGGCGTCCCGGCGCTGCGTGGCGCGGTCTCTGGAAAGCCGACATCATCTATACACAGTTTATATAACCTTCAAAGTGTGCGTCACAGACAACTCAGTGAGAGCTGTTCGTGGCGAAAGGATCAACGACAGTCTATTGATGTTGATGTTCCTACCCTCCCCGTATATACCCGTGGTACCTGTATTACGGAGACTCTCACAGGTATATGGGACCTACAGTTTAACGCCGGATCCAAACGGCATAGTTGGGGAGGGTTTATACTAGGCAGGGTACCTCTTACGGTCGTATCTAAATCAGATGGCCCCGGCGGGAATCGAACCGGCGCCGACAGCGTAGCAGCACCACACGCTAGCCACTACACCACGACCGCTCCAGACTTGTTTATAAACAACGAAATTTAGTTTATGCTGATCTCGCTTTTCTCTACTAATATGTCGAGTTTTACGCAAAACGAAGTAAATCTATAATATTATTGATTTTGTTGTTTCACAGTTACGTTTAGTTAACTATTCTGTGTTATAAAATTGATGAAGCAACCATTATTGTCGGGGAACAATTGTATCTACGGCAGAGCAGATCCTTGTTCGCGCCCTGACTTTCCGCTTAAGGATACCTGACTTCAGTCGAGAGACGAATTGCTAGACGCATAAATAACCAAATAACCGGGCGATTAAAATGGATACCGTCACCAATGCCATGACAAGGTAAATTTAAATACTTTGAACCGATAGTCGTAACATCGTAAGACCACAACAAAATCTAATCAGGAGTGTACACAATATTTTATTACGAACCATGTTGCCAAGTATTCTGAGGCCACAAGTGTACAAAAGCAGAAAGAGGGGTCGACCTACGATAAGATGGTTGGATGTGTGCTGGAAGATCTCAGATAAATGGATGTGAAGGGTTACGCTGAGACGGCAACCGGATAGGAGGCTTTCGAGACGATTTGTGTTGAAGATTGGGTTCAGGCTGGGCTGTAGTGCTAAAGAAGAAGAATAGGAGGAAGGAGAAGAAATAGGCTGAGCAGGAGGAGGAGGAGGTAAAGAAGTAGAAGAAGAAGGGGGAGGAGGAGGGGAAGAAGACGACGACGATGATGATGATGATGATGAAGTTGTCAAGTAAACCCGATAGTAAATTTAAATTTGTCAAGTAAAAACGAATGTTTTTAAAGTTACACACCTAGGCAGAATAGAAATTTAAAATTTCTATGAATGAGAAAACGCGGTTGAAAGTATGTACTTATTTATCCGTTTGTGTTTGATCTACTAAACGTCTCGTAATTTCGGACGGAGTTCAATACCGCATAAAATGCTCTCAGAATGATAATACCGGTACATGAAGCAATAGGCCTAAGTGAGTTTCAATCATTGTTTAAGACTCTCACGGGCGGCGTCAAGGTTGTTAAAATATTGGTTTGCCAGGCTGTAAGGCCGTGGTCCGATCTTGTTTATAGCAAAAGGACTGAAAACACTGACAAAGCCTTTGCCACAGTACTGTAAAATCTCTGTCAGTATTTCAGTCCTTTTGCACTGAAGATGGCCGTCGAAGGGACGGGCGAAACGTTTGCTATGAACAACATCGGACCACGGACTTACAGCCCGGAAAACCAAAATTTTAACAAAAGTGAGTGTATTTATGTAGTCACGTAATCAGTGGTAGTTTGTAACTAAGGAGCACAGTAATACCGCCCACGAATATTCCGTAAAACGTCGCTCGCCTACGAAAGTTTTGAACAAACATTTTATTACGAAGAATTATTTCTGCGACAATGAGAAAAGAGTTGTGAAAATGCCACAGCCTTCGATTTCAATTAATATTTGTATCAGAACAAACATTTTGATGAAGCTAAACGTTTTGAATGTTCTAGATAGCAGAAAACTAAAACTAATTAACCTCAACAGTTAGTGCCAAAGAAAGAGTTCCGCGTTTTGTCGTAGACAGATAGGCTGTTACAAATAAAAACTGATCTGCAGTCAATCTGCATTTTTGACTATTTTGTCAAGGTAAACGTTTACCTTGTAGTTTAACGTAGTTCCGGTGTGCTTGTCTCATAAGCAGCGTGGGTCCGAAACAACTACATAATGGGAATCAAACACACGCCGCTGGCGTAGCCATTCATTACACCACGGCCATACCAATCTCAGCCTACTCGAAACACACAACACAGGAGATTCATTGGACACAATGTTGCAAAGATGATTTAACTTAATGAGCGCCACTCAACACTCTGACCGTTGTACATAAATCTTTTCGGACGTTTTTATTACTCTACATTCTTGACTTGGTAGTATTTTAATTATGACTGGGCATATACACCCTGTAGTTAGAATGCGAAAAACTAGATTAAAACAGAGACAGAAACTGTCAACAGATGGCGCGGCTGGGCGGGTTCTGTCAGAATAAATCTTGCTTTGGTTATCTGGTGCTGCGTGCCCCAGTGTCACATGGCACTAATTAGTCGCTGTAGTTTCCCTGTAAAAATAACTTCACGACCAAGTTTTCCACGCTTACGAAAGCTACTTACAGAGGGGCTGTATTTTTTGTTTACGACAAGAAACTTTGTGGTATATCCGGTGGCGTTCTTAACCACTTCTACTCAATTTACATCATTTTACAACAATCTATGTTCTCGTCTTTGAGTTATGTTGATACTTCCCATGCCTCATTACTTTTAGTTCACGTTAATGTCTCCGATACAACATTTTTAAAAATCGTTCGTTATATTGTGGATAATTTCACAGTCACGAAAACAAAGAAATACATCAATTATAGGTGAAATTACATTACGGGAATCAAAATAAGAATAATTTTACGAAGTACAATGAAAATAAACAGTGCATTGGTTCTGCGACCGTCGTAGACTATTTAATTACTTGTGTAATTTTGACCTTGTCTAAAACAAACTTTGCCACGAACCGCTTTTGGTGTCGTTACAATTTCTCGTTCGGTGCTTGTGTGCCTCGTGTGTGTGAGACGGGGGGATAGGGGCTTGACAGATTTTTGTACCCCCTATTTTTACGTATATGTGTAACTTCTATTAGGTACGATTTGTACGTATCAAAGGTGCAACTAGACGTCCAGACACATCTTAATATTGACCTGGTGTCCTAAAATCTTCAGGTTTTCAAAACCGTACACTATAATCAGACTTTGGTAAAATTCCCTTTAATATGATACGCCCATAGATTTTTGCAATTTTATAAATATTTTGATCCACTTTTTTGGGCAGTAGCGTTCAAAAATTGTATAATTTTCAAAAATGAACATCACATTCAGATTGTCCTTAAAATTTCCTTTAATCTGACACCTCTCTTGAATTTTTGCGACTTTTTAAAATTTTGCGACATTTAGGCTAACTATTTTGCCTTCCGCCCCCTAATTTTGGGGAGCCAATCTCCAAAAACAATAAAGATCTGTACTGTAAAAGACTGGACACGAGTGCCAAGTTTTACGATAATCGGGTAATGCATTCAAAAGTTATCACGAGACAAACAGGTGTCATGAGAGTTTAAATGAGAATCGCTTGAATTAAGAACTTTGAATTAAACTTCAGTCTTTCACAAGTTTGTAAAACTTAAGAGAATCTTTCAAACACTGTAACATAAGGGCGTGAGTGAAACCATTCGATGATTGTACCATTGCTTTATGAGGACATGTATTAAACGAATCAAATGATAGATCTGTTTGGTGTGGGAATCGAACCATCGTCGCTAACCAAAGGTACGTCTGTACAAAAATTTTCCTACACTTATGCCCCGTTTCACCGACGTCCGTTAAAAAAATTAACGGCCTGTAAATCGCCCGTTAACAATTTAACGAAAGACAACCCCATTTCATGAAGCTCAGTTAAAGATATCGGGCGTCAAAATTGTCTTTCTTTTAACTTAACGGGAGATATTTGTCCTGTTAGGTAAGTTACGGGCCGTCAAAACGACGAGAGCTAACCTTAAAATTACTTTTGGTGTCATTTATGTAGGCCTACGTTGTTTTCCGTAATCTAGTCGTTCGTGTAACATAAATAATATATACATGTACATATTTGTTTGATTTCAACGATCAGAAAATTTGAATTGCATGTTTCCTGTTTTTTCATTAAACAGTTCATTTTATTTTCAGTTACTACGTATGCGTAAATAATATAAGCTATTGTGACAAACAAAAACAGATCAGAGAGAAACTGTTTACGTTTAAATAATGTTGGTATTACAGAATTATAGAAACGAAGATTAAAAAGAAAATGTCACCGATAATAGAAATACAGTTACCGGTATTGAACATTTGATTGAGTCAACATTTATGGAACGGATAAGGCTTTTCAAGAAAACAGTTAATCACAGAATTCTTTAAGAATTTAAGTTACTCGGGGATTTCCCTCGATAACGGAAATAAAACAAATAAAAACTAAAATGGGTTACAAAATATAAAAATACTCTTTACAAATAGAAAATCATGAAACAGGAACGTCTCCCTACAGATAGCTTGCAAATTATTTTAATTTCTCGGCCTATCTGAAGCAAAATCGACGCTTATCATGGTAGCCTAGTCGTGTTAACATGAGTTTTACTAACGGGGTCCAAACTAGCGTTGGTGAAACGGCTATTAAGATAACAGCAGTTAAAATTTATATCACCAGTTAACAAACGGTCCGTTAGGAAGAAGATTAACAGAAGTTCGTGAAACGGGGCATCAATCTGTCGTGAGACAAGAAAGAAGAAGAAGAAGAAATTAAGAACAGTTTACAGCGATAAATAGCAGGTTTGCGCAAACACAAAGCCGGTCAACAAGGCACACGTAATTTATGTGGCACTGACTGAGTAATGGCATTACCTTTACGAGAAGAATAAGAAGACGAGATTAATTTAACTTTCTTTTTCATGAGTCACATACTGTGAGCAGCGAGAGGGAGAGAGACAGACTGAAAGAAATCCTTGAAACGGATTTTATAATTTATTTGAGCCGACGGACGTGCGTGTGAAACATGGCGTAAACCCTACCGTCCGGACAACGCTGAAAATAATATATTATGTTCTAGTTTCTCGTCTCGTAACAAACTAGGCAGATGTTACGCGTTTTATTTATATATTTTGTGTTATGGAAATGGCGAACTAAACGCTGACAACATTGATTCGACCTGATGTTTAGGCGTCTCGGAATGTATCGGGTTTAATTTTTACCTTTTACGGAATGGCGGCCGGTCGGTGTTTGTGTATGCATGCGTAAGGAAATGTGTGTGCGGCTGCGACCTTGACATCACAAATATGTAGGCCTACGTTTGTCCACTGAAATCACCTGTTCCTTTTCCATGTAGGCCTACTGGTTTCTGTCTGCAGTTTTAATGCTATTGGTATCGTGCAAACAGCCTTTGACAGGGTTGTCAGACATATGTTGTGGTCAGTGGCTTTGCACAGGACATCTTGAGTCATCAGTCTTTCGACTGGTTTGTACTCTCCCCGCATACACATGTGTATGGGTACACATGTGTGTGTAGTTTAAACCCCGGATCCGAACGGCATAGTTGGGAAGGGTTTATACTAGCCAGGATACCTCTCACTGGTTTGCCATCGCCTTCCGAAGGGGAACGGTCGTATCTAAATCAGATGGCCCCCGGCGGGAATCGAACTGGCGCCGACAGAACAACAACATCTGTGATCAATTAAGCCATGGTAGATTGTGGCTTGTACCTTGACCAATACTACGTATCAAACGCTGGAAAGCCGCATAGTGATTAGTAGCCTACACTGTTATCTGTTAACACGTTCTGCAAACGTTCCTTGGTCTTGTGGATACAGAGAAGCGTTTGATAATGTTAATTGGAAGAAGATGTTTAAAGTACTGAAAAACGCTGGGATAGACAAATAATTTGGCGGCTGTATAAAAAGAAACAGGGCTGAAAAATATCAGAAAAAACAAGGGGTTGCAACCTCTCTCCTGCATTGTTTAATATATATTTATATTGCAACGATACAATTTAAAACTGCATAGATAGGTAATATAGAAATTATTACAACAGAGTCTATATCTGGAGGTAGGAAAATTTATTAAATTAAAACATTAAAATTTACTATTGTCTTATTACTTTATAATATAAAATTGTTTATTTCAAAATTTGTCTTTCAAAATTGAGTCTATGGAGTTCTCTAAGTGGTAATGGTTACGAAGAACTCGAACCGTGAACCAACTTCTAAGTGTAAATGAAAACGACCTGTCTTGTCCCGAAAAACTCGTGACAGCGAGTACGTGTTTCTATGGCAAGTCCTAAGAAGAAACTGAGCGAAGCGAAGTGCTCTCGACAGAGGACCAGCTCAAATAAATTTTAGACCCTCTGATTGGTTGAAACTTTAGCAACGTCACAGATGACAACACAGAAAGACTGAAATCAGGCTTAAACTCTGTCCGATTCTGCAAAGGCCTGTCTAGATTTAATCTACAAATTTTATTACTTTCAGGAGATAACGAGAATAAAAGACGACTGATTTCATTAAAAAAAACATATAAAAATTATAGGTGTGAAGAATTGAGTATATGGAAAATGTAGCTTATAATCATGAGAATACTCTGTCCAAGTTTCAGAACGAAATGTTAATTTGTCTCGAAGTTATCAAATAAAATGTAAATCACACGTGCACCCGCGCACTTACACACAAATATTTCACATGACATAAAAGAGAATAAAATTGTGAACGTTTTGCCATAACATACTTTTTTAAACATAGCTTGGTTCACAACTTATGACTACTTTACAAAGAAAGAACAAAATCAATTTAAAACATGTATATGGCTATTAGAAAATGTTATATAGCATTAGTATTCCACTTAAATGAGCTTCATATCCGGTGTATTGTTGCTATATATATATATATATATATATATATATTTATAAATAAAGGAGGCTCTTAACAAAGTAAATGAGCAACCCGATGGTGGAGTAAAAGTGTACGGAGAAAGAATTAACATGTTAAGATTTGTAGACGACATTGCAATTATGGGCGAAAGTGAACAGTTACACATATAATGGATGAGGTTTTAAGCAGAGTGCAATTTAAGAATAAATGTTAATTAAATTAAAGTGATGGTCTGTAGTAAACACGGACAGTCCAGTATGAATATAATGCTGATTGGGAAACGATAGAGGAACTTATAGAGTTCACTTACTTAGGACGTAAAATCACAGAAGACGGAAAAAGTA